>CM055209.1:4454578-4914039 GCA_029224185.1 Karalla daura | reverse complement strand
CACACACACACACACACAGACACACACACATGCACGTTGTAGCCTACTGTGGATATTCAAGATTAAACATGAATGTGATTTTTAAGGAGATATGAACACTGCCATTAAGCCCGAACTCTAGATGTTGGAGCATCCTGGGACTCGGGTGAGATTTGAGTGCAAAAATAAAGGGTACTTGAAACAATTTCAAAGTATGTTTGCAGCATGTGACGATGACTCACACAAGAGTCCAAACAACTTATTCTGCTGGAAAAGAGCCAACTTTTTTTTGCTTTCAGTTTAAGGTAATTCAACTGCAGGAGGTTTCCTGTAAATTTGTTTTTAGCAGTTGAAATTACAGACATCACTCAGTTTATTATGATTAATCAATGGGGGATGCATTATATCCATTTGATTTTTACAAAATTAAGCTGTAATAGAATTGACTGCCTAAAAAACAGGCACGCAACCATTAGCATGCTAACGCAGCAGGTTCAACAATCACTTTGAATTCTGTTTTATACATTGTGTCGCTCTTTGGTCAGTGGAAGCCGTGTTTAAATGCTTTGAATATGAAACATGTCGATTTTATGCGGGCATAATGTTAAGAATGTTTCATCTAGCTTCAGTGTGTTAGCATGCTAAGAGTAGCTAATTAGCACAGTATAAAAGGCAGCTGAGAACGCTTGTTTAGCAAGTATCTGTTCACAAACCGAAGCATTAACAAGTCAAAAATGTAGGTCAAAGTGGTAGGAACACTGGAGATATTGTGATCTTTGCATGCATGCTGCTAGCATAGATTTTTTTTAATCACAGTGGTGGATAAATAGATGCACACGTGGATTGACAACAGAGGCAGACAAGCATGCAGACAGAGGGACCGTAATCTAATAAGTTTCTGTAACCACCCCTGGACAGATTTAGCCTCCAAAAACCACATGGCAGCAGAGGAAACACTGTCCGGGCACGTGCTCAATCAATGTGTGCAACCTCAGGAGAAACACAAGGAGACCAAGGACGCCCCATGAGGGAGGATGACAAGAACCAAGGTGAGATAAGGAGGAGGATGAGGAATGTGGTGAGGGGCACAGTTTAAAAACAGGGCTGTGCGATATCTTAGGAATGAATGGGATCTTCCAATATCAATTACTGTGAGTGCCTGGCCTGGGAATGGCAGCATATCTCGCATTCAAGTACTGCAGGAGAACATATGAGCTGCTGCAGAGAGGAGTGAAGCATCGAGGGTCCATCCATGCAGACTGTAAAATGACAAAGCCACAAATTAACGTGTGGTTAAAGTCCTTGACTTTTTTCATGATATAGCAGATCTACATATATCTAATGAAACAGTGTTTTGGACATACAACTTCCTCAAAGTGGAGTCTTGACGAGCACAAGATTTTATGAACATTATGGGATGTCACAGGAATAATTTCCTCTATGAGAATTACAGCTCATGCACAAGACATTGCTCAATAGAAATGTCCACAACTTTACCAAATTTTTTAGAAAAAAAAAGGTGAAAAACTGCAGTGAAAATGGAGCAACAGATGCAAAGAAAACTCCCTCCAATAATATCTATGACGTATTCCTGGAGCATCTTTCTGCCGACCTGAAAAGGTTAAAAGTCGCGTGTAGAGGGGTAAAGGGGTCATTTCTCACCACTGAGTGTGTGTTTAAAACCCCATGTCCTGCTTTGATCTCAGAGGTGAGAGGTCACGTGTCATCACCGTCTGTGCACCGCTGACACACCTGTGCCCGAGCGAGGAGTCGCATTACAACTCGTCAGAGCAGCGGACGAGTCACCTAGAAGAAGACTGGGAAAAACTGCAGCAGACTAACACAGGCAGTCATTTGTCTTTCCTCTGTGAGATGTGTGACTCAGTGTTTTTATGGGTAAATGATGTCTGAAACCAAAGGAGAAGAGATTATTTCACTTGGCTCGAAAGGACGAAGGAAAAGCTGCAAAAGACTCCACATCATGCCCAATCCTTGATTCCACCTAGAAGTCTAATTAAACCTCATAGTGGAGGGACAATTACACTTGCTTATGAATGATGATGTAGTGTCGGTTTTGCACACGGTCTGCGCAAGTTGAGCCAGTGCATCAGCAGATTGTGTTCAGCCATGGCCTGGTTTTTCAAATTGAGCACAGAGCTTGAGCTGTGTGTTAGTAGAAATCTTATTATGTATATCAGGAGACTAAAGCGTGAGAGACAACAGAGGAAATAAGTGCTTGTTGAGATGGGACGGTGGGGGGTGGGTTTGGTAGACGAGAACAGTTATGTTAAAAAGCTGAGCTATGCAACTCCGACGGGATTATAGGAGCCAAACTAAAAGGCACAGAAGCACAGTAAAACCCCCATGGGGGAAAAGCCAGGGAGGACAGAGAGAGGGAGGTTGTGGATGGGGGGGTGGGGGTGGGGGTGTGTATGGATGCATGTAGCAGCATGTGGTCCCGCTCTCCCAGAGTAAGGAAAACAGATCAGTGCCAGGGTGGAAAAAGACGATTTATCATCAGTCATACCTAATCATTTAAGTAACGATCCGCACACCTCCACCTATAGCTAGTCTGTGCAGGCTTGAACTTTTGTGGGGAGGGGGGCTTTTAAAGACTCTGGTGCACAATAGTTGAAGCCTTTTGCATTAGGTGAAACTCACAGAGGACAAGCAGTGATCAATACCAGAGGAAGACACGTCACAGTCTTCATTATGGAGACAACTGTCCCCAGGGTCACATGTAGCAGCATATTGTATTTTCTTTTTTTTTTTCCTCAAATTGTCACGTTGTAACCACGCAGTTTGTGCGCAGAGAGCTTCGGCTTGGATCTGTCACTTGGGAACCATTAAGATCCCAGTCAGATAAAGGTCAAAAGCCCAATTGGGCTTGATTAAAAGTAAGCTCTCTACCACATTACCACTTCAGAAAATGACAAAGAGGCACTTTTACAAGCAGACTGTTTCATCTGTGGTTTAAGTTGACGACTCTGACAGTCGCAGTCTGTACCTGCGGTGGGAAACTCTAATTGAACCGTGTCACATGTGTACCGCAGCCTGTTTGCTGCAATAAAAAAAAACAATAATAATAAATAGCATTTTGCAATAAATCACACCGCCCTGACACTTGAGCCTCAGAACAGAAGCTGCGGATTAAATGTGCACTGCGGGGAAACGCTGTCCCACTCTGGTCATAAATTGACAGATACTCATCTTTTAGAAAACGGAGCAAAAAACCCCAAAGGTCTTAAGTGAAATTCGACAAGCTTGGATAAGAGCTCTTACAATGAGAACATCTAGCCCTTAGCTATCAAACCAGGCAGCCTATCGCTCTCTCTCCCCCTCTCTCTCTCTCTCTCCCTCACACACACACACACACACACACACACACACACACACACACACTCACACACACACAAGCACAGAGGAAGGGAGAATGAGGGCAGATAGATTGGTGTTGTGGCTGGCAGAGTGTGTTAAGTGAGTGTATCTCGGGAGAGTTATCAGGGCGTGCTTGTGTTTCAGCGGAGGGCTAAGGAAACATTCTCAGGCCTTCTGTCCGCCCCTGTAAAAAAGCACCTGTGCATCTCTTTCACTGGATTGAAGAGGAGCTCTGATTAGGAGGATACCACTCTTTGGGACAGATGGCTCTCTCTTCACCTCTGTTTCACTCTGGGTCCTTTAAAGCCGAGAGAAATCAATGCTGAGTTTCATACAGTTTTTTTTGTTGAATTGGTCAGGCATCATAATTAGGGTGAAATCGGGACACGTCAGAGCTAATGCGCTACGACCACGTCCATCACCAGTGGGACATATGGACGATCAATGCTGATTTAAGTACAAATGAGCTGAGCAAAGATGTTGCCAGAGAGAAAATCAAAGTCAGGCTCAATAAAGGCAAGGCCCCAAAAAGCTGAGTCAAGACAAAACAGACACAGAAATCTGAATCAAACCCAATCAACATGAATTTCTTTTAAAAAAATGGACACAAAAATCAGAAAAAGGAGTCCCACACGTGAAGCAAAACCACAAAAGGTCAAAACAGCGATGCAATAAAACTAACATACTGCACTGGATAATACAGGAGAGAGACTGAAGTTAAAGGGGACAGGACTCTTGTTAAGTTGCTGTTAGCTTACAAACCCACCCTCAGGCCTTCCTCTTTCAAGAGCCTGGAGTTGAAAGGTCAAGACATCAGTGGTAACAGTTACCTAACACTTGACATCAGAGTGAGTCACAGAAAAGGAGGAGGGGGATTTTGGAGTAAATGCATCTGTGTAATTGTGAATGGAAACAAGCTCTGAATCTGCAAGGCTACGCCAAATTAAGCAAAGTCCTTCGGGACCGTTGTGAGGCCACTGCTGTCGGGGTTACGCTGAGAGCTGTCATCTGTTATTGACAACGGTCAATGCAGCGGTGGTGCTGAATGAGGGCTATAAGGCCTGCAACTATTGTGGTCAGTGGACGCCTCTTCAGCTGCTCCGCGGGTCATCGACAGCGGCAATAAAACACACAGAGAAACAGGACAGTCCGGCCTTTGTCTCAGACAAAGATCAGGCACGAGTCCTTTAGCCAAGAAGGTCTGTTAGAGTGAAAAGAAAAAGAGAGAGGCACATTTGGAGAAAGCCCTCCAACTCTGACAGTGAATAAATACAATGTGCCATCCTATCAGTGCTTAAATCACTGTCTGCAGAAAAGTTACAAGCGATATTTCTACAAATCATCCAAAAATGGTGCAGCCAGGTCAAACGGTTCTCATTTATATTCCATCACTATGTCTTATATGCTCCAGTTCTTCAACTTTGAGAGACAATAGGAAGAATTAAAGACAAGTTGAACTGAACTGAGTTCAAGCTGCGTTTGGTCTTCTGCCAATTTCAGAGTTTCGTGCGCTTTGGGAGATCAAGTACCGGATAGAGAATGAGAGAGAGAGAGAAAGACACAGAGATGGTTGAGTGACCAGCCATCAATAGGTGGTAGGGTAGGGAATTAAATTTATCCTGCCTGTCCAACTGATTAATGTCACACCGCTTTTGTGCATGCATGCATGCAAGTGTGTGTATGTGCAACAACTGTCACGGTTATCCTGCCAGTTTGGGTGTGAATGTAAGTGTTTGCATAGGTCTAATCTTTAACTTGAACGAACAAAGTCTGCTTCTGTTGTTAGGAGGGGTGGGGTGGGTGGGTGGGTGGGGGGGGCGCAAATTAACACAAATTCTTTCTGCATGACACAGTTCATCTTATGCACCAAAACAAAACCAAAAAAAAATCAGTTTCATTAAGTGCAGAGTATGAACTTACAGAAAAAGATGTTACACCGGTGAATTCTGGGAAACATCTTGCTGCAAGATGTGCACAAAGCTCAGCGAATCCGTGTGCACCTTACACAGGGCCAAACACTTCAAGCAGGGTGTCTCTGCATACAGTACGTCTAAACAGTATGCATGTGTGTGTTCCTACGTACAGCAGAAACCGCACATCTGCTTCAACAAGCGCGATTATTGGGGTTATTCCCAAAGCCAATCTCGCACACCATAAATTCATCACCCTAACGCTGCAAAAGCAGCACAACCGGCTCCTAGCACAGAGCCTGCAGCAAACCATGCAGTCAGCACTGCAACCAGAACCTGCCCCCGGCCTCTATTTAACAGGATATTCCACAGTGACTCAGTAGTACAATGATACAGCCAAGCACGGGTGACTCACGTTTGCAGCTTTAACACTTATTACCACCTTATCACACATGTAACTCACAGGAAACGTGAGAATCTCCGTATAACAAAGAAAAAAAACATTCTTACCTGAGACAGTTATGGTCATGGGTGCCTCCAGGGCCCTGTCGTTGTCCAGGTCCCTGCTCAGCCTCAGGTCGCCCGTGTCCTCATTGAGCAGCAGCAGGTTGAGCTCGTTCCCAGACTCAAACTTGTAGTGTAGTTTATCCGACACGTCCGGATCGAAAGCGGGCACTCTTCCTATTATTCCTGACGGGAAACTGTTGGACTTGTTGGTGACGTAGTTGTTGAAAATAATCTCAAAGTTCTGCAGCACCGGCATGTTGTCGTTCATGTCCACCAGGCGGACGTGCACGGTGGCCCGGCTCACCAGGGGGGCCGAGGTGGCCTGCACCACGATGACGTACTCTGTTTTGGTCTCGTAATCCAGGTCTGTGAGAGCGGTGAGGTCGCCGTTGAAGATGTCCAGCTGGAAAACCTCCGGAATATTCCCCTCCACGATCTGGTACATGATCTGAGCGTTGGTGCCCTCGTCGGGGTCTGTGGCGGAGATCCGGGCCACGACGGACCCCACGGGGCTGTTCTCCTCCACGTCGATGAACAGCTCGTCCTTCTCGAACACGGGCGCGTTGTCGTTGATGTCCTGCACCACCACGTGAATGGGGACGGCCGCTCTCAGAGGCGGGACCCCTCTGTCCACGGCGTAGGCCTTCAGGTTGTAGACGGGGACATTCTCTCGATCCAGCTTCCGAGCGGTTCTGATGATGCCGGAGTAGGTCTCTATCATGAAATCCCCCTCTCCGTCGTCTCCGCCCTGAAACGTGTAGCTCACCCGGCCGTTGGAGCCCGAATCTCTGTCCGAAGCGGAAATCTGGAGGACGCTGGTGTAGATGGGCGCGTCTTCAAACACAGTGCCTTGGTACATGTCCCTGAGGAACTGGGGAGTGTTATCATTGGCGTCGAGGATGATGATCTCCACGTAGGTGGTGTCGGATTTCTGAGGGATGCCGTTGTCCCGGGCGATGATGGCTAACGTGTAGGAGGCCTGATCTTCATAATCGATCTCCATCTGCGTGGTGATGGCGCCCGAGTCCGGGTCTATCTTAAACTGGGGGACGTTGTCCTCCATCACGTAGGTGATGCGCGCGTTCTCGCCCGTGTCCTCGTCCGTGGCCACGATCACCACCACGGTGGAGCCGACCGGCCTCTCCTCGCTCAGCGTCACCTGGTAGTTGGCGCTCTGGAAGACGGGCCGGTGCGTGTTGGCGTCCGTCACGTTGATGAAGACCTGCGCCGTGTCGTAGCGCGTCCCGTCGCTGGCGGTCACCGTCAGGACGTACTGGCGCTCCTGCTTGTAGTCCAGCGGCAGGGCCAGGGTGACCAGGCCGCCGCCGCTCTGGCTGGTGATGGCGAAGCGGTTCCTGGTGTTGCCGCTGGAGATCTGGTAGGTGACCACGCTGTTGACGTCCCGGTCCACGGCCGTCACCGTCAGCACGCTGGTCCCCACCACCGCGTCCTCGTTGATCTTCAGCGCGTAGGTCTTCTCCGTGAACGTGGGCACGTTGTCGTTCACGTCCAGCACCGTGATGCTGACGCTGGCCGAGGACGACATCACGGGGATGCCCTGATCCCGCGCCTCCACGCCGAAGGTGTAGAAGTCGGTGGTCTCCCTGTCGAGCTCCTCGCTCACCGTGATCCAGCCCGTGCTGTTGTTGATGGCGAAGGGGAACCCGGGCGTGGTGTCCATCAACCTGTACTCCAAGCGTGCGTTCTCCCCCGAATCTCCGTCGATGGCCTGGATGTGGATGACGGAATAACCGATGGCCACGTTCTCCAACACAGTGGCTTGGAAAGGCGTGCTGACGAACATGGGCGCGTTGTCGTTCACGTCCACCACCTGCACCACCACCATCCCCGTGCCGTTTATCAGAGGAGGCCTGCCGCCATCTTGGGCCTTGATCCGCAGGTTGTACTCCCGTATCATCTCATAATCCAGAGGGTTGATGACGTCAATCACGCCCGTGGGGGAGTGGATGTAAAACTGTCCTTTGACATTACCACTGATGATACTGTAATGAACTTTGGCATTGTTCCCCTCGTCCTTGTCCGTGGCTTCGACCTGGATGACCTTCGTGTTGACCGCCACATTCTCCGGCACCTGCACGATGTACCTCTTCTCGCTGAACTGCGGGTAGTTGTCGTTCTCATCCTCCACGGAGATGTTGACCGTAGCGGTGGCGCTGCGAGGGCCCGGATCTTTCCCCTGGTCGTTGGCCTCCACGATCAGCTGATACTGAGCTCGGGTCTCCCGGTCCGGCCGCTCCCTGATCCTCACCAGGCCGTTTCGGGGGTCGATCTCAAACACGGAGTTGATGCCCTCCTCGTTCACGATCTTATATATCATGTTGGCGTTGGAGGGAGCGTCCCCGTCCGTGGCTCGGATGGTCATCACCTCAAAACCCACTTCCACGTTCTCCCGGATGCTCACGCGATATTCCGTCTGCTCGAACACCGGGCTGTGGTCGTTGGTGTCGCTCACTGTGACCGTGAGGTAGGAAATGGCAGATCTTTGAGGAGAACCGTTGTCAGTGGCGGTGACTTTAAACACATGGGTGTCTTTCACTTCTCTGTCCAGAGGCTGTACAGTTGTTATGCTCCCTGTCTGGGGGTTAATGTCAAAAAAATTGTTTGACCTATGGTCGAATAAGGCCTCCATGGAGTACTCCAGCTTCCCAGCCTCTCCATCATCCGGGTCAATGGCTTTGACTGTGATCACTCGGGTGCCTACAGGCTCATTTTCTGGCACAGACACCTGATAGTTGGGGAGCTGGAACTGGGGAGATTTGTTTACCTGTCGCTTGAACCTGTGAATCGTCTTCCCAGACTTCATCTGGGTTATTTCCGAGGAGGATCCGTGCAGCTTTTGTGCGTTTCCAAGATTCAGGCTGAGCTGCACAGAGAGCCTGCCTCTCGGAGAGCTGTGCAGCTCACAGTGCAAATTCAACTCATGCTGTCCCCTGTGCTGCTCAGGACACAAGTCACTCGCCAGGAGCAAATCCCCACGTCTGAACAGTGCACTCAGTCCTTTCCCAACACACATACTCTCCAACAGGGTGGTGTTCCTCATAAATGCAGGCAGGAGCTGAGTTACATTCAGGAGCAATGTACCTGCAGGTAAGCAGGAAGTTGCCTCCAGCTGTGATAGGTGTTTGATGTGGACGTCTGGCCTACCTGGCGCTTTCTTTCTCTTGTATTTAATAAAACAGTCCTGGCCGTGCACGAACACATTAAACTGTGTGAGGATAACATCTCCAGATGTCGAGGAACCTGTCCTGAAGTAAACAGGCGCCGGGTTGCGCCTTGTGAGCGCGCACGCAACTTTACGGGAGAGGCGGACAACTCCGTGTGCCTCCACCTGGAAAAGACTTGGGATGATGTCTCCGGATAAAGTCCTGTCAACTTTGTACGTCCACCCGGGTCCGAGCGACAGGTTTGCCAAAATAGTCCCGGGCTGTAAAGTCTCCGAGAGGTGCATCTCCAAACATCCAGCGAGAGGCAAACTGAGCAGGACACAAAACATCAAGAGCTCCATGCTGGAAAAGCTGCCAGATCCCATCCAAGCTGAATTAACTCTCCCTCTCCCAGCACCGGGTCCTGCTCTTATCCCTCATTGTGAAGTTTCTCAACGTGGAAGAAGACGCTACTTATCCATAGTGTAGGTGTCGGTGCGTCTTCCTCTCTCTCTCTCCCCCTCTCTCCCTCTCTCACTCACTGTATGTGCGTCCAGGAGCGCACACCAGCAGCAGCTGCGTTCAAATGACTACAAAATGGCTCCAGTGCGCTCCTCCTCCTCCTCCTTCTCCACCTCCTCCTCCTCCTTATTACCATAAACCTGCTGTGCCCCCCCACCCCCTCTGGGACGCTTTCACATGGGGGCTTTTTTTTCTCATGGAGATTGAGGAAGTGGCCCTGACCGGGTGCGCGAGAGCATTGTTATTCCAATAAGATGCGTAAAATTCCTACTGTGAGTCTGAGCGTCGCCCCCCCCCCCCCCCCCCCCCTTTCCCTCCACGCAACTCCTGCACGTTAGTATGTGTGGACGGTGCATGAAGAAAAAGTGGCACAATTATGATAGAAAAGTAGTGGTTTTAAGATCCCAAGTCCAACATTTCTCCTAGTAACCATTGCAGCTCAACTTGTTGCATGTGTGAAAAAAAGTTCCAAACATGATGAATGGCCAATGCACTGTAATATAGTACAAGATTATGTTCACAATTTCTTTCATATAAACTTCAAACTTTTGTTTGAACCGATGTCTTTACTTTTGTATTGTATTGTGTGCATGATGGAGATAAGTTAAATAAGTTGTTTCAAGATCCAAACTTGAGTCCAAAACTTTACATACTGATGCAGCTCAACCTGTTGCATCTGTAAAATAGTTGCAAATATGATTAATAATATAAAAGGGGAGGAGAGAGATCTGTATTAGACTTAAAAGCTTAATCGTTGCATTGCTGCTTTAAACCGTATTTACACTGTAAAGTGATGTATAGCACTGGTTTCTTGCTGCATTGCAGTCGTTTTAAAACTACATATCCAAACTTTGCAGAAACTGACCGTTGCACTGCAGTTTAATGCATCTGTGTAATAACAGGATCATCAACAGGGTGGGAGACATTTGAACTATATTCTAAAATTGAATAATTAAATAAGTCTTTAAATTAGGCTTACAAGTTCGTTTTCTGTATTTTTTACTTCAAGCTTCCATTGTGTTATTAAGTTATTTGTCTGTATTGTGTGTCTGTTGGGGTCACGCGTCTTCCCCCCTGCAGAAACAGCTCAGTTCTGAACAGACAGAGAACCGTTTTTAGTAAATTACCCTCAAAATAAAACTTCTCTTGGAAGAAAACAGAAAATATAATGAAGTTAAACCCGCGCAATTAGGTTAGGCCTGAGTCCGTCCCTCGGCTTCATCAGGGTTTAAAAGTGCGTTTGTGCCAAACAGAGCAGGCTCGAGAGCAACAGGTTCACCCTCCTGGATTAGGTTGTGCAACAGCGCCCCCTGTGGATCTAAAACTGCTAAATAACCAAAAAGACTGAATTGTACTTTTAAGCATATCATGACTGAATAGATCGTCCTGGAAGCACAAAACAAAGCAACACGTCACTTAGTCGGTTTATTCATTCATTCACAAATTCAAGTATTTAGAATTAGGAAAAAAACACCAGGCACTTTAAAATTTTAAACAACTGAAAAATGTACATTTTCAATAATGGAAGGACATTAAAAAAGCTCAAAAACACTCTGTTTTTGTCTGTTCTATTACTTGGCACATTTTGTTAAAAGTTCCTGTAACATCATACTTGTTTTTCTCTCTCACATTCATTTACACATTTTTGCATGTTCTTGAGAACAACAGCTCCATTTTCCTTAGACTTAGAGGAAAAAACACTGAAATCACACAAAATATTGCCAACAATTCCTCAAACTGTCTTGCAGATGATGGGAGGAGCACGCTGGCTTGATCACAATATAGTGAATACAGCAAAGACTGTCAATCACACATAAGGGAGGAGGACTCAGATGAGGAATCAGATCCCACCAGGACCAGCTTCCTGAGCCTGAACATTATGGAAAATAAAGGGAAAAAACGATTACTTTGATAGACGCTGCTACAGAGATACCAGTCACCGTTTTAGTGCATAGGGTCACAGTTCACCACTCATAATGGAGAAAATGTAGCCAGAGAAGACTTGTTACGTCCTGATGTAGACAGTTAAAATGACATTGGAGCATTTGTTTTACTTCCCACTGAAACCTTTTAAAGCTGAGTAAATGTGAAGAAAGGTGAGCATGACTTTGTGACTCTGTCACAAACTTATCTCAGAAATCTTTGATCTACTATAATAAATATACTGTCCTGTTACAGTAGCAGTGATATCAGTGTTGACTCTTCCATGAATTCGTCAGATCGGCCTCTCAGAACCGTTTCATAAACAATCACGTCGACACCTAGCTCCCACTCCTCGAGCGCTCGGATTCACACAAAACATCAGGAACATCAGAACTGAAATGAAGCCCTTTTTGCCCTTGTGTTATCAGCTCTGCTGATAGGGACACCTTCAAAATAAGTCTGTGGCCTCCAGGACAGGCAGGCTGTTGTGAGGCCTGACAGACAGCAGATCTTCCTGGACTCCATCCCTCGGATGCAGAAGATCATCGCCAGGTCTCCTCTCAGGTGCCGGGTTTGGGCGTCTCCGGGTTCTTGTGCTTCATGACCTCCTCCAGCCGCGACCTGCCGCGCTGCAGGATGTACTCGCTGGGCCCCAGCTGCATGATCTTCCCACTGCCCAGACACTCGTCGCCTTTGTAGAGCACAGCGAACTGAAGAGAAAGGGCGGGAGGAAAGAAGAGGAGGAGCCGTATGAGCATATTAAGCATTAACCCACATTTACCATATATTTTCCATATGTTTTCCATGACTGGAAAATTGGTCAGTCATTTTCCAGGTTTTCCAGGACGTGTGGGAACCCTGAAACTGCGGTTAAGAACTGGCCTAAAAAGCCTGGGCGCATCATTACCTGTCCAGGTGTCAGAGCTCTGATCGGCTGAGAGAGCGAGATCCACACAGAGCCGTTCATGTTCAGCGTCACCGTGCAGGGAACTGCAAAACGTCACAATAAGAAACAATAGAAAAACCAATGAGACTCTCTGGTTAAAATAACTGAATCCATGCGTCTTGTTCCCGTTTCCAACCCGCGCCATCACCCACCGAGCGGCATCTGGTGGATAAAGCGGAAGTGACACTCCATCATGTGCGTCTGGGCCAGCTCTGTGGGCGGGTCCACGGCCACCCAGTGGAAGCGCTCCGTCCGGACAGTGTCTCGGAACAGAGCCGGGTGATTGGTGGACGGAGCCTGAACAGGTGAAGGGACAGAGATAACACATTTCATCACACCTGGGAGAAAAATGAGGAAGATCTAAATCTCACAAAGCAAACACCTCATCTGATCAGCAGGCCACATGCTGTGATTACAATATATGGTGCGTTTGAGTGTGTGCTTCTTCACATTACATGATAAAATATGATAGATAGCGCTAGAAAAACAGCAAAAACCATCTTGAGAGAAGAAACTGTGACAGATTTCCTCACCACAAACACGTCTCCAGTGCTGACGTCCTTGTCCACCACAAACCACGGCTCCTTCTGGCCTCCTATCCTGGCCCTCTGGCCCAGGGTCAGCGTGAACCAGCCTGGGTGGACACACAGGGATGTAAGGTTAGCTCTAAATGGCCTTATGTACTATATATATCATGTACTGTCACTATATTATGTACTACATTGACTCAGGGAGTCAAAAAGTACCTTTGTGCTTTCCCATGACAGTCCCATCTTCGATGGAAACAAAGTTCCCTGGTTTGGGCTCCAGATACTGAAAAACAGGAGAAAACATATGCATAATACCTCTAAATAAATACACAAATCCACATAGAGCATGACAAAACAGACAAATAGAGTTAAAAACAGAGTAGGAGTTAGGATTCTTACCTCTAAAATAAAGTTTTCAAAGCGTCTCTCTCCAATAAAGCAGATGCCCATGCTCTGAGAGGACATTACATTTTCTGTTAGGCTACAGTTTGACTTATTTGATGTATTTCTGCATATATAAATGCATGTATGTGTGCGTGTGTTACCTCCTTCCTCTTCAGCACGTGGTGAAATCCGGCCTCGGCGGCGATCTTCTTGACAAAGTCTTTGGTGAGTCCAGCCAGAGGGAACAGAGATTTCCTCAAGGCGTCCTGCGGGATCTGACTGAGGAAGAAGGTCTGGTCTTTGACCAGATCGGCTCCTTTGTACAGCCTCACCGCTGCAGAGAGACAAGACGCAACCATCAGACGGGTTAAGAGATAAAACAGAGACGAGACAACGGGGTGAATGAGTGAACCCTTACGGTTCCTGGGCTCGAATCGATTTCTGAAGAGGGAGGTGGAGGGAGTGACGTGGGCCTGCTCGAACACCTCCTCATCTTCCTGCGAGGTCCTGGCGTAGTGACCCGTTGCCATGGCGTCGCCACCTTCATCAACGACAACAAACTGTTGAAACACTTGAACGGTGTCAGAGCAGTTCTTACAAATGAGCTGAAAATCAGACCACGTACCCAGGGTGTTGATAGCGTACTTGTGAAAATGGTTGAACTTGATGTGCTTGTTGCATAGTATATCCGGGTTGGGCGTCATCCCCCTCTCGTATTCCTTCAACAGTTTACTGCAAGAGGCAACAGAAAGACGTTGGCACTGGTGGGACAGTCAGAACGAAACGAGATGTACTCCTGGCAGCCACCAATACCTGAACACGCTGTGCCAGTACTCCTTGACGTAAGACACTTGATGGAAGGGGATGTCCAGCGTCCGACACACTCTGTACGCGTCCTCGCAGTCTCTGTCTGCAGAACACACGCCATTCTCGTCCAGCGAGTCCCAGTTCTTCATGAAAACTCCAGTTACACTGTAGCCTGGGAGACAGGAGAACAGATAAACGATATAAACTGTTAATTATTAACACTCATTTCACAAAAAGGAAAATGAGATGTTTGTCCACACCTCAGCATTCAATTTTTTGTCACAGAAGGCTAAAGGAAACGGAAAATACTCACATTTAAGAAGATGAGATCAGATCTTTGACCTTAATTCTTTTTAACTTAATTCTAATTCTGAATTCTTTAATAACGATTAAATCTACCACTCAAATAGTAAAATAATTAATTTATTAAGCTATTAATTGCTGCATTTTTAATCAAAATGTCAAGTTTAATTGCAAAGTATCTATAAAACCCCCCAAAAATTAACATTAGGTAACTTTGATTAAATAATAACCTCCCTGAATGTCACTGTATTGCAATTCGCTTGTTTATACTCGAATTGAAATTGAAATTCAGCATCTTATGTGCAATCTCAGGTCGAAATGTAACTCTAATTCAAGGAAGTTTGGACTGGAGATGGTCCATCATGCCTGAGCGGCTGTGAGAGCAGGACTGAGGGCAGATGTGAGAGTTTGGACAGCTTGTCCTCACCTCTCCTCTTCAGCAGCAGCGCAGCCACGGAGCTGTCCACGCCCCCGGACATGGCGCACACGACGTGTCTCATCACCCCCATCTCTGTGCGTTAACACTGCCGAGGAAAAACACTGGATTTCTGACACTTCTGGGCACAGTCAGCTCACCTCTGCGCCCTGCGCCTCCATGACTGTGATTGTGTGCCATAGTAGCGTCCGGCGGGAAACACGTTCCGAGGCGGAACCTTCGGGAAGGTTCGCAAACTGCGACACCGTAAACTGTCCGCAGCTGCAAGTGACTGGAAATAACATAAAAACTGCAAGGTTGGTGAATAATACCGGTCATGCACTGAAATTAAACTCATACTTAGACCTAACGAGTATTTGGCTTCATATTTGGGATTGTAAATCATTCTTTGGGAGCTTTTCTTGACGTATCTAGTGAATGCTCTCGTCCTCACATGTCCAGTATCAGCACGTCAGCTTTAACATTTTTAGTACATATTTATTTGTTTATCTGTTTTTTAAAAAGTTATTGCTTTCTAAAAATGTAATTACCCACAATATTTGACTTTTGTGAGGTAGCTGGTGATTAGAGGTGAAGTCCATTGTCACACATGCTCTGATTTAATATAATTTGTTAAAAATTCTAAATATTTCTGTTAAGTGGATAACTAATCATGATTGTAATTTCCTTTTATCTTGAGACGGAAAGAGATAGATAGAAACTGAGGTGTTACTTTCAGAAGATTAATGGGAAATTCAGGATATGTTTAAATCCTGAAGAGGTACTTAATAGTTACAGTAGTTTACATGCAGTTATGAGCCACAGATACAGCAAAAACATTAGTATTTATTATTGTTACCATACAGATAATCCATCTATCCATTACCTTACCTGCTTTGCGCCTTTGTACTTTAACAAGGTTGCTTTTGTGCCTATTTCCAGTAACAAAGGCATAATTAATATATAAAGTGTTTTGTTTAGTTTAAAGCCTTTGAAAATCCTGCTATCACACCATGTTTCTGATAGAGATGGGAGAGGCGTCTGCAGACGCCGTCACCCTGGCTCTGCTGCGGGAGGCCAGGGAGACGGTGAGGAGCAGCCCGCTGGGCGTCCTCAACACTCCCATGATCCCCTGGTGCCAGACAACGCTGCCTCTCGCCGTGAGCTGCAACATGCACATCAAGCTGGAGAACATGCAGAGAACCGGTGGGAAAGCACATCTCTGTGTCTCAGTTCTGCAGCAGCAGCTCACTGTTTGAGATCTGTCCCGGCGTTCTCAATCCACAGGGTCGTTTAAGATCCGAGGAGTGGCCAATCAGTTCGCCAGGCGACCAGCGGGCGGTCACTTTGTCACCATGTCTGCTGGGAACTATGGCAAGTCTTTTGCGTACGCCTCAAAGCACTATGGGTCAAAGGGGAAGGTGGTAATGCCAGAAACCGCCCCGGTGTCCAGATCCGTCCTCATACAGGTCAGAGGTTATTAAAACACAACAAATACCAAATCCTGTCAGCATTTGGTGATTTTTTAAAAAATGTTGTTTGTGTCCTCAGAGTTTTGGTGTGGAGGTGGAGCGAGTTCCCACCAGCTGTCTGATGAATGTGGTGAACCGCTGTGTCCAGGAGGACAGCATGACCTTCCTGCACTCCTACGATGACCTGGATCTAATAGCAGGACACGCCAGGTACACACAGGGACGAGTGGATGCCTTAAAGGGAGTGGAACAACCAATTAAATGCTGAAAAAAGTTCATTTGAGTCCCACAAATACTAAAACTAAGTCCTCCAATACCTTTAGAGGACTGAAGAAACCAGGAAATACTCAGATTTTTTCTTAGAACTGGATGGCAACAGATTAGAGAAACCAATACAAAGAAAACACTTCTGTATCATTTTATGAAAGTTTAATCCACTATTGTTCAAACTCTGCAGGAAAAGTCAAAGAAGGCACATTTAATCTGCATTATTTCATGGTTCATCACTCTCTGATGGAGACTCAGACATTTTTCCCACTGTAACTGTACATTATCAGTATTAATCTGCTGGATTGACGTTCTCCAGCCTGGGTCTGGAGGTGCTGGAGGTGATGCCTGACCCTGACGTGGTGGTGGTTTGCTGTGGAGGCGGCGGGCTGCTGGCCGGCGTGGCTGCTGCCATCAAGCTGTCGGGCTGTGAGAAGACTCGGATCTACGGCGTTGAGCCAGAGGGAGGTGAGGTGGAGGAGAACACACACACACATGCAGACTGGCAGCTCGGTCAACTGTGAGCTTGGGTTGAGTGTCTGTCTCTGTCCAGCCTGCACCATGCACAGAAGCTTCCTGGAGAAGAAGCCAGTAGGCATGGACGCCAAGAGTGTCGCCTCAGGACTGGCTCCACCTTTCGCAGGTATCCATCCATCTTAATTATTTTTCTTCTTTTTTGTAAATTAGAACTTCCAGCTCTCTGTTCTTGAAAAGCATTTTTTGTATAGTCTTCCTTCTTTTCATACTCGTATTCTGCAACAAATCAGTCTCACAAGTTTTAAGTTATTGGAAATCACACCGCAGCTGTATCTCAGGTGCTCTGCCCTTTGCGCTGTGTCAGCGCTACGTGGAAGGGATCGTCCTCATCAACGACGAGGAGATCAAGGCGGCGGTGTCCACGCTCTACAGATCTGGACTCGTGGTGGAGCCGTCAGGCTGCGCCGCCTTCGCCGCCATCGCCAGCGGCAAGATCCCGGAGCTGGAGGGCAAGAACGTGGTCTGCATCCTCAGCGGAGGAAACGTGGGGAAAGACGAGCTCGCAAATTTCCCTGACTGACAAATAAACAGTAACCTCTGACCTGACTTGTCCCATACATTTTACTTGTGTATTCCATATGTTGTGTCTTTGTAATCTAACATGAAACTCAAAAATAAGTAAAAAAAGGAAAGATCCAGAGGCTTTATAAGCTACTACGGCATCTCAACATGATGCTGAATGAAGTGCCAGGGGATATTACTAACATAGAAAATCATGTAAAGGCCACAGAAAGGATCTATTTTAAAAAAAAATACATAAATAAAATGGGGTATTCAATGTTAGTAATAAATGTTGATTTGATTTGAAGAAACAGTGTAGAGTCACAGCAGAAAACGTTCTCGCTTGGAAAGAAGCAGACACGTGTTTTTAGAAAGTCCAGTTCTTGTCCTTTGTTGTGGCTATGCAACATCCTTGGTGGCCATCCTGCATACGACTGCATCCAACAGGGTCCCACATTTGTCCTCCTGGGGGGGGACTTTATACAGCTGAAGCGAAAAAACAAAGGTTCAGGAATCAGAAATGTTAAAACCATCAAGTGTCAAAAGCAGAGATTTTAAATTCAGTTATTGGCTGTATGTACTTCTGTGAGTCAGTCAACAGTGAAAGTGAGGATGGAGAACCTTTCTGATCTTTTCCTGCTCCGACAGCGAGGACAGCTCCTCCACAGGGACCTGACGCCCGTCCACCTTGGCTGTGAGGTCTGACAGAAGCTGCGACTCGTCTTCACTGTGGACCAGGACCACCAGGACCGAACTGTCGCTGTCAGAGATCCCAAACCTCTTAAACGCCTCTGAGATCTGCAATAAAGAGGGAAAATGTGAATTATCTTCAAAAGATGAACACAGTATTTCAATTTCTGGACATCTAACAGTGATAGAAGCCACTGGGCTACTTAAAAAGAAGCATTTTTACAACTCCACATATGAAAATAAAGTTTTGAGTCCGTACGTTATTAGTTGGTGACAGGTTAAAGATTATTTCTGAGAATAAACTTCTTGTCTTCATATTGCCACTTTTCTGCAAGTGGACAGCTTTGTTGGCAGCTACCAGCAACTGGAAAGGATCCAGCACCTGAAAATAGTAAAAAAAAAAATGTCTGTCATTACCAATAAACTCAGGAGCAGATGTCAAGACAGAACCATGTGCTATGCAAATATACAAGTGTTAGTAGATGGTCATGCGGAATAATAGGCCTGAAGAGCTTTAGAGTTTATCAAAATGAATGAAAGTCTCTTACCATGGTGGGGTTTATGAGGGCGCCTGTGATCTGACCAGACATCGCACTCTGTCTCAGCTCTGCTGCGTTTTTCACGTCCTTGAAAAGCATCAGCGTAACTTTGCAATCGGGAAAAAGCTCCAATCGATGAGTGAAATGCATTTCGGACACCTGTTGTGCACGAAACTGGATGAAATCGCGATTGAACGAGCCTCACGAGGAGCAACGCCAGAGGGGAACAATAACACGGTGACACCGCAGCAGACGAGTGCCGCTTTAGTGAAACCGCTTCAAAAAGCGTGAAATAAAAATATAAAAGTAGTATTATTTCATTTAGTATTATATATCGATTAAGGTATGTCATTATTGTGATTATTATGCCACACGATTGACTCTGACCGCCATGGAAGCCTAGGAACCATTGAAAAGCGTGAGTCGGTCGTGTTTCGAGGGCGTACCACGAGCAAAGCGAAAATTCTCCACACTTTTGGTCCTCAGTTCTGCCACTTTCCCTCCGCTCTGAGACACATTAGCGGGGTTTAAAGCTTGCATCTCGTCGTAATGCGCTTCACACAACACAGCCGCAGCTACCTCTGATCCGCAGCTACGTGGAGACCTGATCTTCATCAGCGAACATGGAGAAATTTGAGGGCTACATCTTCACTGCCCTGTGCAGCACCAACTTCTTCATCTCCTGCCTGCTCTTCTCCAGAGTCACCAGGGAGCAGAGAGATCCTTACATGGACGAGGTCTTCCACGTCCCGCAGGCTCAGAAATACTGCCAGGGCAAATTCAACGAGGTAGGAGCCGTTTTCATAGCTGAACCAGTTGAAGCTGCTGTGTGGTTGTTGTTCAAGGGATTAAGGTCCTGTCATAGCTGACAATGGTGTGCCAGTTTGGAGAGACTCTAATCCCTCTGTGTGCGACATATAGAAGGGAATTAAAGAAGGTTTTATGTTATTTACAGTGTTTTATCTGTATGGAGCTTAGTGCAGAGCCAGGGTGGACATCATCTGCCATATATTACAGTAGTTGCTATCACTGATCGTGCCATTTTCTGTTTCATGGTCATTCATTGTAAAATCCCACAGATTTATGTAGGATCTAGTCTTTGAATATAAATAAGGTAAAACATTTGACATACTGCAAAGAAAAACCATTCAATATCAGGCCAAAAACATGCACGTTTAGGTTGATTGGAGACTTAATAGCCACTAGTTGTGATTGTATGCAACTACATTGTATTGCTATCACTCTTTTAACTCTGTTAGATCCTCCCTGCCTGGTAGACATCCAGGCCTCCAGCTTATGGCATAGACCTCAGTGTCACATCACAATCCTTTTCTTACTCTAGAATCCATCGTTCCAGCTAGTTTCACTACACATCTGCTTGTGAAAAGAGTGTTTGTGTCCTGTCTGACGTGGTCTGGCTCCTTGTGCAGTGGGACCCGATGATCACCACTCTCCCGGGCCTCTACCTGGTCTCCGTGGGGGTCATCAAGCCGGTGGTGTGGCTGGCTGACCTGTCGGGCGCCGTGGTGTGCTCCACCGCCATGCTGCGCTTCGTCAACCTGTTGTTCAACTGCGGCAACCTGTACCTGCTCTACCTGCTCGTCTGCAAGCTGCACCTCAGGGAGAAGGTAGGGGAAGATGAGGATGAAGAGGAAGAAGAAGGGGATCCATATGGATGCAGAGAGCAGCCACATACAGTGGAGCCTCAATAAGAAATCAATAGTGCTGCCCAAAAGCAGTCCTCCCGGTCCTTTTTACACTAATAAACAGTCAAATATTTTGATATTATATTAAAACAGTCTTACATTACATAATACTGAAACTCTAAGGTACAAAATCCCCTCTGGAATGTATTGATTTTGTATCTCAAGGTTTCACTGTTTATCTGGTGATAGCAACTTATTGTTCCATTATTTGTCAGTTTCCATAGAAACAGAATGAAAACCCATCTTCACTGTGTCACCTTTTCTCTCCTCCAGTCTCGGACCATGTCGCGGCGAGTCCTCTCGGCGCTCTCGCTCTCCACCTTCCCCGTGCTCTACTTCTTCAACTTCCTGTACTACACGGACGCCGGCTCCACCTTCTTCATCCTCTTCGCCTACCTCATGACGCTGTACGGCTGCCACAAGGCGGCGGCGCTGCTCGGCGTCTGCTCCGTGCTCTTCCGCCAGACCAACGTGGTGTGGGTGGCGTTCTGCGCCGCCACGCTGGTGGCCGCCAGGATGGACGAGGCGTGGCGGGCCGAGCACAGCAAGAAGCGGGACGAGAAGCCCGGGCCCTCGCAGGTCCCTCTGTCCTTCTCCGGGGCCAGGAAGGTGCTGCTCTTCGCGCTGGAGTTCCTGACGTCGCCGGCGCAGGTGCGGGCGGTGCTGCAGGCGGCGTGGCCCTACGCCGCCGTCGGCCTCGGCTTCCTGGCCTTCGTGGTCATGAACGACGGCATCGTGGTGGGCGACCGGACGAGCCACGAGGCCTGCCTCAACTTCCCGCAGCTCTTCTACTTCTTCTCCTTCGCCCTGTTCTTCTCCCTGCCCGTCTCGCTGTGCTACCACCGCGTCCTGCGCTTCCTCCAGGCCCTGAGGAGGCAGCCGCTCTTCTTCCTGCTCCTCGCCGCCGTCTCCTGCCTCCTGGTCTGGAAGTTCACCTACGTGCACCGCTACCTCCTGGCCGACAACCGCCACTTCCCCTTCTACGTGTGGAAGCGGCTGTTCCAGCGCCACGAGCTGGCGCGCTTCCTCCTGGTGCCCGCCTATGTCTTCGCCGGGTGGAACTTCCTGGACTCCCTCAGGTCGCGCTCGCTCTTCTGGAGCCTGGCGTTCCTGGCGTGCCTGGCCGCCTCCACCGTGCCGCAGAAGCTGCTGGAGTTCCGCTACTTCATCGTGCCGTACCTGATGTACCGCCTGCACATGCCGCTGCCCTCGCTGGCCAGACTGGTCCTGGAGCTGCTCCTCTACACGGCCGTCAACGCCGCCACGCTGTACCTCTTCATCGCCAAGACGTTCCAGTGGCCGGACAGCTCCGCCGCGCAGAGGTTCATGTGGTGAGGGAGGAGGTCCGGAAAACGAGGGGTCCTAGATACTGTCCCCGTGTGGTGTCAGCGTGAGGAAAAACTAAGGTTGCTCATATTTTCAATGTTAAAGCACTGCTACGT
Organism: Karalla daura; assembly: GCA_029224185.1. Classification (NCBI taxonomy): domain Eukaryota; kingdom Metazoa; phylum Chordata; class Actinopteri; order Chaetodontiformes; family Leiognathidae; genus Karalla; species Karalla daura. The sequence continues at coordinate 4,892,117 of CM055209.1, read as the reverse complement.
AGAACTTTATGTGGCAAAGGTAAAGAAGGAATACGAGCTTAGATACGAACTTAGATGCTGTACCCACATGGTATCTACACACGGAAAAGCTGAATCCGCTCGTATTTTCAATGTTAAAGCACTGCTGCGTAGAACTTCATGTGGTGAGGGAAAAGGGATGTAAAAGATGTTCAGAAATCTGTAGCTCATGTGATGAAAAGAAGAAAAGCCTCCTAGTTATCAAGGGTCCAAGAAAAATACTGTATTACTGTTGGAACAACTTCCTGTAGCGTTTAAACATTGGCGTAGCCGACACTGACAATCATTTTTCTCCCTCTCTTTGAAGGATTTTAGGCTCGATTAAGTTGTCACAACAAAAAAGAAAAACGCCACTGAGTTTTCATATTTTCTGACCCGTATGATAGAGTTGCCGTCAGCGATACAGCTGTGACATCATTGGTCTGTCCTGAGGAGAGTTCACTACTGTGTATATATGAAAGTCCTTTCTACTGTACATAGAGAATCTTCTCACCTCAAAGGGGGTGAAAAAATAATCCTGTAATGTTTTTTTGTTTTTGCTAAAGGTGAAGTTTTCTACGTATAATGTGAATCAGTGGAGAAAGAACCATCAACATGAGCAATTAATGTAATTCAAAGAGACCAAAACCGGCAGCCATTTTCTAAAGGTTTTTTTTATGGTGTGGGATGTTTTGTAATGAGACATTTTCTTCTTTTTTTCTTTTTGATGGACAATCGTGGTTTACAATTGTGGGCTGAACCTGAACGTGCGGTTGTTTGTTGCTTTTGATGAAGCCATAATGACTGAATGGAGGTGATTCTGAGACGCTTGTAACATGATCGATATCTTTCCTGCTGTATGTTGCTCCCAACTTTTTGTCTTCATTGTGCCTGTTTTGTTCTTTTTTCCTCCTATTATTTTCTGTGTGTTACCTCACATTTCCCGACCAGGCTGCGAGTCGAGATGAAACCTCTCTGTTCGGTTATTTTGTCGTCAGAACATGTTTGTTTTCATCCCTTTTGCTTTGTTTCCGAGCTTGCTGCAGCTGTCGTCGCGTTTACTCTTTTGATTTTGTGTCCCGAACCTTGTGTCCGTCCAGCTGCTCTGTCGCTGCGCTGCTTTGGTGAAAACTGAACTTTCTGAATAAAAAGGCCTCGCTCCACATCGAGTCTCAACTCTCCTTACAGTTAAGCCCTCTTGAAAACTTCAAGATAGGAAAATAAAAAGCAAATTAAAACGGTCCCACACTTTAGCATCGTTTGTAACATTAACTATTCTAACATGAAAAGACAACAAATGCTAGCGTGTGGATTGTTCCGTCTCACAGGGATTTATGTCATATATAGAACATTAGTGAAATATTGTTTTAACCTAAAGTGGGAAACCTTTTCATTCTGTGGCTGATGGAGATTAGATGATTTTAATGTCTTGTTTCATATTGTTTGGCCAGTCTTGATCTAAAGTCGTTAATAATATGCCTGTTAGATTGATGGAGGAGAGAAAAAGCACAACAATCAATATCTGAAATACAGTAAATTCAGTTTGACTTGTTCTGGTGTTCTGCAGACCGGCCACTGGAAGGCGCTATAGGACCAACCCAAACAATCCCAACCACATCAAACTCAGATTTAGCTCTGAACCTCCGAGTGATGGTGAACAACACGAAAGACCTCTGCATCCGTGAAGACTTTGAAGAACGATCATCAGCTTAAACTCAAACAAGAAGACTCGACAGGATGTGGTGAAGATGATAAATCAGATCTTTCCAGCTTCAGTTCAATCCCAGCAGGGAGAAGGAGAAGAAGAAGGAGAAGAAGACAACAGTGACTGCTCTCCCTCTGACCCATTTCACTGCTCCTCTCTAATTACCTCGGGGGTGTGTGAGGCCGGCTCGCAGGAGAGACTTTAATAAAATCAAAGCGGGATGATTATTCTCATGTTGATTGCACTGCTCAGACTCTGAGCTGCTGCCACACACACACACACACACAGTCGTCTGGGAGAGCCTGAAGTGTACAGTACATCATTTTCTGAATCCTCACTCGCCCCTCCAACCCCCCTCTCACTGTCTTATTGATTTTTACTCTGAGGCTGATGAAAGCACAGATTAGGCTTTTCTCTCTCTCCACTCCGGCTCTGACATTTTGGAAAATTACAGCCTCAGGGAGAGACGCTGCTGTCATTTGTGAATTTGCTTTATTCCAAGATGCAGTTGCACTTTGTCCTTGCATAAATCCAGAATATCTGATTAATTGCTGATTGCATTCTGGGCTAAAAAAAAAGAAGAAAACAATAAAATAAAAAGATCCCCTCCCACAGACCCCGCAGACACAGGATTACACTGATTTATAAGGAAGAGGTTTAATGACAAAACTTAATCAGAAAACATAAAAGTCAAACCAGAAACAATCAGCACTAGACAAATACAAGACATAATGTCACAGTCATTTGTTCGAGTACACTAAACTTTTTTACTATTAAGGGTAAAATGTCAAAAATATATATTTTTTTGTCTGAATAAAGAGGGGGATCATTTCCATATTGTATGGATGGCAGCAGATGATGCGTACACCCAAGCTGTCAGACGAAGAAAACGTTTGCACCATAGTCCAAAATCATCTCAAATACAGGATACATGAAGCGAGGGAACTAGGAAAAGGCAAAGTTGTAACTTGTCCTGTAGCAAAATACACCATCATCAGCTAAACCGCTACTTAGTTAGCTGGCACTAAACGCCAGAGGATGTTTGGCTTATTGGGTGGGATTCAATCTGTTTATGTCAGATAAGAAGGAGAAATAATTACGAGAACATATGAAATATGTCATTTTGAGCTGCATGGAAACGCACTGATATTGACAGATAGTTAAGCATTTATTCTAAATGGGAGTTGTATTGAGACGATCATGAAATGATGAGGTGACATTGTCTTTTGAATTTCCCTCTACGTTACTACGTGTGTGTTGCACATCCACACACAGTATTGCATAAGGCTAAAGCCACCTTTGTGTTTTCTCATATTTTCTCTCCCAGACTTTAATTTGCAGCAAACACCTGAGTCTCTGGGCAATTAATTTGATGCAAAGCTTCAAGAGAAAAAAAAGAAAAAAAGCTTTTCTCCCAGAGTCAAAAGGTGAGGACGGGACGACGGCCAAAGTCACAGAGACTGATCTGTTTTCCAAAACGTGTTGAGAGTTACTTCATCATTGGCAGAGGTTACATAAAAGTTGCTGGAGCAGAAAATAATTTGGTCGAGGGAGGAGGACGAGGAGGAGGAAGAGGAGGAGGAGGAGGAGGAGAAAATGAGGATTTACAGGTCTGATGTGACAGCGCAGTAAGAATCTCATTACAGAGGAGCAGAGTAGTGTCTGAGATCCTCACGTTTTTATTGTCCAACTTCCATCCATCCTTCCACTTAAATCAAAGAGCACGACACCATTCATTCATCCATCCTCACTGAGAGTCTCCACCAAAACTGTGCATGTACATGTTTTTCAATCAGGTTGGAAAAAACCCAGCCATTCTGACTTTTTTTCCTCCAGTTAACAGATCTCATGTAACACATCCTGCCTCGGCCTGGCTCTCGCTAATTTCCTTCTTCTCTGTCTGCCGCCCTCAGACGAAGGCCCCATTTGTTTCCCTTCAAAACGAAATGAAAACTGTCTGGGTAATTTGCAAACACAGCTGGGTGCTGCAGTTTTTTTTTTATTTAAGGGACTTTGCTCAAACTAAATTAGGTTGTGAGAAGGAAGCTATTTCAATATCCAAATTAATACATATCCTACAGTTACTTATAACCCTTTGCTATCAAAATGCTCCCAGTGCCGGTTGGACTTGCAAGCCAGTTGAGAAACAATTGCTTTTCCCCAGCTGAGGAGATACATCATTAAAATGTGGATTTCTCCTCAGATTTTGCCCTTATAATCCTTCTTTTGTTTATTTAGCTGTCATTTCATCTCTGCTTCATCTATGTTTGGACCCAACAATAAGTTGTGCCATATAAATATACAGCCTCATAACAGTCACAGGTTACAGAAACATTTCTGTCTCTACAATCGAATTCAGTTCATCCATCCATTCACTCACACATTTTTCAGTGTTTTCCTAACTGGTGTCACAGGTGTGTCTCTGCTGGTCTCACACCTTGGGTCAATTTTAGAGTCAGTCATCAACTTAAACATGCATGGTTAATAGACTGAAAGGAAATCGAAGAATCTGGAGCACCCACCGTTGTGTAGCGAATTCCAGTGAATTCTTGTTAATTCTCCAACTTTCTTCTTCCGGCAAAGCACATGTCAGAATCAAACGGATCAGCATTGTTTGTTTCAGGCTTTTATTTTGTTCGCTTTCACATAATAAACAGCACGCAACATGATGAGTTTCTCACAGAAACCAAACACATCCAGACTCGCTCACTGTGAATGAGTTGTTTGATGGAGGAAAAAAAGGGATTTAAAGGAAATATGTGACACGAATGCTCAAAAGAACATCAGTATCAGAAACTCGTATGTATGGAATATCTCCATTCATTTCAGCCAACGTAATTCACTCTACCCCTATAGTGTTCACATATTTCATCTATCGAATATAGCAATCTAGGCTCTTATTTGCTCTGGGTTTATTAGAGTAGAAACATCACAGCACCTTTAACTGTCAGGGGCATTATTTCAGAGCGGGGCCACATGCCATTCCTGATAATTATTATCGCCTCCTCAGTGGGCGGATACAACAGAGACCTTTGCTTTGCGCAGCACCTCCTCTGCTCCTCTGCTACGGGGGTGCTGTGAGGTGCAGCACGGAGTTAACGTCTCGGGGAGGAGAAGTTGGGAACATCCCAAGTCCTGCTCGCAGAGTCATTCCTCAGTGTCACTAGCCAGTTATTGCCAAAGACATCTGTGATCGTGAGTGGGGTTTTAACTTTTCCCTGTTCGTCTTTTGTTGTTGCTTTAGACTGAACATCTACTACACACTGAGACTCAGTTGGAGCCCTGAGTTTTTGCAGAGGACTTTAGTGGTGATTAACCTCCATTAATTAAAACATCTTAATGGGCACCTGTTGATTTCTGCCACTTGTGAATCTAACTTTAAATAGACTTGACACTCTTACAAATGACTGTTTACAAATCTCTCCTCTTAGATTGTTTTCCTCGAGTGTGTGGGTAAATGTGTAGAGTCTGCACAGCTGCCACTGTGGTGTCACCACTATTACTCTTGACACCGTCATTACACATCAATCAGCAACTGACACATGCATGCACACACACACACATGTCCATGTTGACATGCTCCACATGTCAGCGCACATACATGTATTCATAGTCACATGTGTGGGGAGGAAGTAACATTCTTCAGGTGTGGCCAGAAACACATTAAAATATTCTGTTTCATCCATTACCAATTACTTTCCATCTCTATCTCACTCTCTTAAGGTTAACAGCCAGGGGTAGGGTTTCCATTATGGTTAGGGTTTCCAAGTAGGGTTTGGGTAAAAAAAACCCTTGGGTTACGGTGTCTAACTAGGGATAAGGTTAAAAGCCAGGTTTAGGGTTAGGGTTTCCAACTAGGGTTGACATTAACAGCTGGGAAAGGGTGTCCAAGTAGAGTTTGGGTTTCCAAGAAGTGCTAGAGTAAGGGATAATAGCTAGTGGGGGGGTTTACAGCTAGGATTAAACAAACACATACACATACACACATACACAAACACACACACACAAATACACACACATACACACACGTTGCAAACAGCTCAAGCCACACAGCTGTGGTGCATAATACATCAAACCAGGTTACAGGGAGCAAGTGGTCTCATATGTGCAGCTAATTGAGACAAAGGCAAGGTTTCCCTGTGTGTGTGTGTGTGTATGTGTGTGTGTGTGTGTGTGTGAGTGTGTGTTTACTCATTAAACCCAGCACGCACCAAAAAGTAAATCCATTTGTCAAGCCGCGTGGCTGTATTTATTCTCACTCGGGCCTGTTGGCGTTTGTGGGCTCTAATGAAGACACACATGGTCATTGCACTTTCTCTGGGTGTTTGATTTGATTTATTTCAGTTCAGCAGAAACTAAACGAGGCCACGGCTTAATCTATGCTTTCTCACATTACAGGACTTCTGTCTTGGGAGAGCTCGAAAGCTCACCTAACCGTATCTGAATCTATTTTATCGCATTTGCTACTTCGTTATCGCGTTCTGTGTAATCGTGATTTTATGAAGGCATTGTTTTCTTGTTAGTCCGCTCTCACCTACAACAAAGTGGAGACAAAAGCAGGGGAAGTGGAGGAGAAACAGATGGTGCGAGCAGATGATGCTCAGGCTGTTGCGAGGGTCCGGGCGACATTGTTTTTACGCCCCGAGTCCAACAGTAGCAGCGTGACTGTGTTTTACAAGTTATCTGGGACTAATAGGAATCAGTCCAGCAGTCGGATCGTCACCAGACCAACACCTACACTCACACCTGTTGTTAAAACGTGACCTGTGTGACCTGTACGTGTTAGGTAGATGAGAGCAAACACTTCATTAATGCTCATATATCTACACTGCAAATTATTTATAAGTGTGAGAGAATTCATCTTCTATCAAGAGTTATTTTCTTAGAATTTCAATATCTTTTTCCTCAGTTTTTGTCTTTTTTAGACACCCCTTTTTCCCAAACCTCAGTTTAGGTACTCTGATTTTTAGCTTAAATCTATGTTAGTATTGATGGCCAGTCTATACAGCAGGGAGAGCCAAATCAAAGTCACTGTGGATTGCATTATCGGATTCGTAGGAGTGAAATTTCAGAGGTTTTCCTCGATGGTGTGAGCTCAGACGGCAGGATGTGCTCTAAAGTGTTTCCAAAGATCTCACTGTACTCTGTGGACTGAGGTGAACCTCATCACTTAGCACCTATAGAGAAAACAACCACAGCACATGAAGAAAATGTTCTATTTATATAAGAATCGTGGGAGTTCAGTGGGTGGAGTGGCCAAAACATGTGTTTTGCTTTATTAGCGGCACACAGTAATTATACAATCTGCCCACATTCATATAGCTGCCGCACGCTGTCGGTGGAAAGTTTGATGGTGTTGTGGAGGATGTGTGAGCGGTGTGAGAGGCGGCCATCTTAAAGGGGACCTGGAATGAAAAAACACCATTACCTGGGCTTATAGTTGAATAACTATAGTTTATTCCTAGATTAAGATGTTTAACAGGTCCAAAAAACATCCAAAATGCCACAACATAGCATTGTGAGACAAACCTATGTCCAAATTAGCAAAAACCTGTTTTCCTGTACTTCCACTTCTTCTACACTGAATCCTGTCTGTGAGTACATCTTACTGTTAGGTTAAATTCACTTCTCCTAGGTATTTTGGTTGTTAAATTATGTCAGATAGTCCAGAGTGGAAAAAGGACAACCTTGGGATTGGGACTGGGATCTCCACTGCTATTGGGATCTTCACTATGTCAAGCTAATCACTAGCTTTCCCAACTTGGTGGCAATTTGTGGAGTGTTGTCATTTGTTTGATGGTAAAATGAGAGGCTATTGATGTGAGAAGTATAAGTGGACACACATTCTATTATATTTTATTCTTTGCAATTTATCTCTGTATTTCACTTTTACAGTGCTTGTTATAGTAAATCTGAAGAACTCAGCAGCTGAATCCTGAATGTTTATTGAGCCTTTGTTAGCAGCCTGCCAAGCTAGACAACACCATTCACACTAATCATTAGCATGAGAGGCAGCCCAGGCAGCCAACATGAGGTTGCCAAATAAGCATGGAAAGTTGCCAGTTTTGTGCTGAAACAGGCTGTAATGTTTCCACATCTAAAAATTGGATTGTGAGGCATTTGTGATGAAACCAGTGTCCGGGTTAGCACCATTAGCGCACGGACAAATACTACATTCAACCATTCTAAGTAAAGAAAAATGCAACCCTACTACTCTGACCACCTGAGATTCTCCTAGTTTTTCTTCTCTCTCTATCTTTTTTTTAATTTCTGGGTAATATTCAAATGAGATCCAACTTTAGCTCGGTCGCTGTGGCAGGTTGCTAAGCTACAGACTGTGTCAGGAAGTGACAGGCGAACATAATTGCAGCCCTGGTTGACAGACACCGAGCACAGTGTTCATTAGACTTACTCAAGCATTAAGACATCAAGACGTCTTTTTAAAGGAGAAAAACCCTCACATGACCCTCTGTATTGACTAATTGCCACCTAATTATAAAGTTGAACAAGGATTTAAACAATTAAGGAGAAAAATGGAGTGGCTTTTTTTTCTTTCCTTACAGTACGGACGTTTTATTTTTAAACATTTAGAACATTTTCTGGCCATGAAAACACAGTCAAACGTGTCAATATTACTCAGCAAATGTTGTTTTATCTTTTCTCTACTGCTTATTTTTATTATTGTGTCTAATCTCCTCCCTTTTGTTGATTTGTCACGCAGACTTCTCCATACCGTAAGGCTAAAAACGAGAATACGACTCGCTAATATCCTATGATTTAAGTCTGTGTCCAGTAGCTCCAGGTGTGGATTTCAGTCAGTCTGTGGCCTTGTTTTGCTCCGTTCCTGTAAATGAGCATGGTGTGAGTGTGTGTAGTACGTAGCTCTCTGTTTTCTTTTTTTCCTCTGTTGCATTAGATGTTGATTGACAGTGATATTAGCACCTTTCCCTCACTCTGCCTCTCTTCACCCTTCAATCAATCCATCCATCTCCTCCCGTGGCCCCTGGGGGATGAGGCGGTGGTGGTGGTGGTGGGGGGGTGCTGGGAAAATAAAGCTATTTAAAGCAACCCGAGGCATGCACCAGGCTCTCCTGCCTGGGCGGAAACAGACACATACACACACATACACACACACACGTCACCTCTGCATTACAGACAGGATAAAATCTTCATCCGACTCAAGGCGTTCATTTTCCATTCACAGCTGAACTTCAAACCTCGAGTCAACAACCTTATTACAGCCTGGATTTCCTCTTGTAGTCACTTAAACCCAGGGTTTTAACCACAGTTGTTCACACTACATTTCACAGGTTCTGGTCACAAATCAGCTGCGTTCTCACACACACACACACACACACACACACACACACACACACACACACACACACGGACACGTCTCTGCAGCTGGAAGCATCTTTTCACACTCAGAAGTGTTTTTCCTGTATCTGAATGTGAGTGTGTGTGTGTGTGTGTGTGTGTTTCTCTGAATGAACACCAGAGCTCTGCTGCTGGACTTCACATCATAGCTGAGACGAGTGCGTGTGTGCATGTGTGTGCGTGTGTTTTTTAAAACCTGTCGCCTGACATGTTGTGTAAAAGAGACTCCCTGTCTGGTTTATCTCTACCTGCCCCGAGCAGGGATTAAAAGAAGACACGGGGGGAGCTGAAACCAAAACCCTTCCTAGAAACAAACAGAGGAGAAAGAGAAGAGAAAGCAGATACTGCAGTCTTCACATTGAAATCAGACTTTTAGTATCTAAAATGTGTCTTTTTAAAATAGGATTGCATTTTTACACTAATAAATGCTTTGGAAAAACAAATAATAGCCACTGCATTCACCTGAAAGAGTAAATATAGATGTGCATGCAGTGACCACGCACACACACACACACACACATATACATACACAGACTGAAATTAAATAAATGCTGATCCGGAGCCCTTCTCTCTCTGCTGTCTGTTCACAAGACTTATTTAATCAAATTTCTCGACACCTCGAGCCGTCAATCCACTATTTTCAGGCTCGACTTTTAGTTACGAATGCGACGGCCAGGTGAGTGAATCTGCTCCCGCAAATGAATGCAAATGCCGATCTGCGGCGAGGCAATTTCGCCCGCTCTCCAAATGTATGAGAGTGTTTATGATTGGGAAAAATGGTCGGAGCACCAGCTGACATGTATCTAATAAGCAGGAGAGGGCTGATGGTGATTGATTGAGGCCCGTACAGACGGCGGCACGCTGTGTGAATACGTGATGACATGCATCCATGTCAACGGTGGCCATCTTGATTAGCAGCAACATGCGCAGGCTGATTACAAAACAAACAGCACAGGGTCAGATATTTATAGGATGCGTTCAAGTACATGAGAAAAATTCAACTTCTTTTTGGCTGGTTTTGTGCTGAAAGAGTGAAAAGTGATTATTGTGTGGTTTGGATCGATACTCACCGGTTAACAGTGACATTAAGTTCTTCTACAGTACTGAAATCAATTTGTAAATTCATTTTTCATATAAATAAATCTAAATAAATAGCATAGATGAAAAAAGAGCTGCATTTAAAGGGACAGTGTTGAGAGCAGGGCTGTCAAACTGGTTTGTAGAAAAGCTGGTTTTGCTCAATCTTTGTTTTTTTCTTCTGATTTTTAGACTTCAAGGAATCATGTCAAAGAAGGGGAAATAATATGTCTCCTTTAGGCTAAATGTTTTTAAATGTGTTTCCAGTTGTTTGGTAGAGTTGATTAAATTTGTACATATTTGATTTGAATTATTTGAATATCCTTTTTTATGTGTTGGTACGATGGGTCGATACATTGATTGAGCAACGGATAGCTAGCTAGCTAGCTAGCTAAGTAGCTAGATACATAGTTAGATAAGTGATAAATATACATATAAACATAGTTGGCTAGCTAAGCAGCTAGAAATGTAGCTAGCTAGCAAAGTAGCTAGATAGATAGTTAGATAAGTGTAAACATACACATAAACATACAGTTAGCTAGCTAAGCAGTTAGAAATGTAGATATGTAGCTAGCTAACTAGCTAGCTAGCTATGATAATAGATGACAGATAGCTAGCCAGATACATGGGTAGCTACAGTTTGAGTCGCAAAATAGATCTTTGTATTTGTTATGAAAACAGTACAATACAATACAAAAATATAATATCTGATAAATAATGAAAAGGCCATATGTTGTTGTTTACCAAGTGACAGGCTTGACGGTGACAGCTTGTCATCTGTGTGGGATTAACTGCCATGTTTGCTTCAAAGGGAAACAGAAGTAGAAAACAGTGAGATACTAATAGCTCATCAGGTGAGAGGGACTACTATGTAAACTCATGTGGACATGCATATAGCTTAAAGGCAATTATTGCAACTTTATAGAGATGATTACAGACTGAAGGTTGTGTTCATATGTATGCGTTTAAGTGACATTTATTAACTTCTTGCAGTCGCAGTGGGAAGACTTCCACTGGTGCTGTGAAACTCCTGACAAAACATCCCAAAAACGCTGACAAAAATGTGGAAACTGGGGGATCTCAGCACCTGTCAACGTTGATGAGGAACATTATCAACCCCCCCGACAGATAAATGACAGAAATTTGGATGTTTTTGCCTCACAGGGCATTGACAGTCTCGCTAATTGCCTCTTCAAACATGTGACAATTAAATCAGGAGATTTGTGGCGCCTTGTCATGGAGATGACAGATTTACGTGGGGATTAGAAGGATTCGGAGACAAACTTTTGACAATTCGATGGCTTGGATGTTTTTCTGGATGTTTGTGCGGCCTGGCTCGAGGCTTATGGTCCTGTGACTTTTCTGCTCTGTGTATTTTTAGTGCTGAGAGACTTCCATGCAATGTAATTATCCTGTTAGAGGGAGAAAAACACATAGTAGCGCTAATAAGCTGTGAACGTCGACTGGTCAAACACAAAAGAGAGATGAAGACTGAAGTGTTGTGTTTGTCTTCAGCTTTTCACTATAATAACTTTTATATAGAAAAAGAGACACTCAGAGCTCCAGAAAAATTGGTTTAATAGGAATATTTATTTAAAAATCCATAGTCCGATACAGAAATAGTCATCTATAATATGTATTGTCAGACAATCAGTACTTCAGCCATGCTTTCTCTGATTAATCACGGTTTCAAAAAAGTACAAGATAAATCTTTTTTTTTCTTCCATAATTGAACTTGTGCAAAGAAAATACACTAGAAAGCAATAAAAACACTGACACAAAATAGATAACGATCAATTCCTTTTAAACAATTCATTTTTCTGAAGAAGGCATCGCACAATTCCAAGAAAATCAGTGAAAGATTTAAGGCCATTTTGTACAGTTAATTTTTCATATATAGACTTTTTATATTTCAAAACACTCAGTTTTCAACAAAAGGAACTGGTGCATCTTTTGTAAAACTGTACATGCAAACATAGTGCACGTTGTTAAGAAGATATGACGAGCATACAATATATTATTTGGATAGCTTTAGTAAACAAAGATCTTATGTGTCTTAACACCTCACATGGTCTATTAAAACACTCTTAGAAACGTGCCACACTGGCACGCACGCACACACACATTCGCACACATATCCAAACTATATTTATATCAAACACATTCATGCACACACACACACACACACACACGCACAGACAAACATTCAGTCCACTCACACTTCATGGGGCTTGGCAAAGTTGGTGAACTGTTGCGATTTGATGGAAAATGATAAGAAAAAAAAAATTGCAATAAAATGAAGATAAATCAATAAAATCCATCCACACAAAGCGCAGCAGCAGAGACTAACTGGCACATGTGACTGTGGGGATAATGAGTGTGTGTTTGTGTGGGAGTCGAGGCAAAAGAAAGGCCAAAGAAATGAAGATGTAACAGCGCTGGATTCACACTGAAACCCATCAAGTTAAGTAATGCAGGTTGGGTTCCCCTCTTTGAAATTTCTATTTATTTATTCATTTTTTGACTTGAGATTTGATATTTGGGTTCGCATATTTCGAGGTGGAACCGAATTTTCTTTTAAATGACTAAATTTAATCATTTTAATTAGAAAACGGCAAATTCATTTTGAGCACCTACACTGTAGTTGATGTATTCGCACAGCCTGAACTTGTACATTTTGAGATTTCAAGGCAGACTTCAAAGCACTTTTGCCAGATAAATATTGCCTTTTTGAGATCATTTTAACATCTATTCAATGTACGAATTACAAAAAGGTCAAATGCGCAACAATGTGGTCGTTTGAGAAACCTCTTGTTAAATCACATCAAGCTAATGAGTTAGGTCCCCTGTTTATCTAAATTAGTTAAATCTCTCAGCTTTTATTTTGAAAGGTAATGTCGGACGTAATCTTCTAACATAATGCACATAGCATAGCTTTGACATTATATGAAGTGTCCTGGCACATTTGCAGGTCGTTTCAGTTTTGTAGGATACTTTTAAGTCACAGTAAGTTACTGCTGTATTTCCCATTTGGTAACACTGTAATGCACTGGATCGACTGTGAAATATTTAAAGAGCTCTGAACCCACTGGTGCATTAAGTGCTCTGCAGTGATTGCGTCTCACAGCCGGGTGTCGAGTTGCACTTTTTTTTTTTTTTTTTGCAATTTTTACATTTTTTACAAGTGTGCCCTGTCCTGGTCGACAAACTTTGCCATTAAAGGACGTGGAATGAGAATGAATGGAGCGATAAGAAAATCCCTCCTGAGAGGATTTTCCTGCAGGACACGCGACTGGAGGTAGTTAACCACTGGAAAACACGACTGTCCTGTAGGTGGTATGTGTGTGTGTGTGTGTGCATGTGTGTATGTGTGTGTGAGTGTGTGAGTCGCTCCAAATGAACCTCCACGCACACACTGTGACCTGGGTTTGACTCCAATTCCCAGTAACACTCCATGAATAAAATATCGATGTTTTTAAGTAGGTAGAAATATGTAAAACTCATGTTCCCGGGCAGACTTGATGTGACGTGATGTCCAATGAGAAATTAGATATTTTATGTTTTATATATTTCATATATATTGACAAATGAGAATAGGTTCTTAGACAACTTTAGGCTGTGTGTTATAATCAGCAAGCTTTCTTCTTTCCACACTAAACCATCTCTTAGTATTTACAGTAATTGGAGGAATTTCCCTCTCTCTCTGCATTTCCAGTCGACAAATACTGCACTAAGCGCAGCTCTGGTTCCCGCTGTGCTGGATCTCCAACGGTTTGGAGGATGTGGGGTTTCTTTTTTTCCCCACTGTACGATCCAGTAACGAAGTCCTTACTCTGACTCGATCGTCCTAATGATGTGTCCGGATGTGCTTTGAACGCAGCGGGAGACGGCACCAGTTAGTTTGACCGTATCCACACCGTGCGGAGGCCGATGTGTGAGAAAAAAAGAAAAGGAAATTAATGAATCTCGAGCAACTCTACAAGGCAGCGATGATGGCACAAACAAAATGCACACAGGATCGTGTTTGGTCACTCTCATATGTATGTAGTGTTTGTGTGTGAAGTTTGAGATGAAATCCCAGAAAATTGAGTCAAATTTGGCCCTTTTCTCTATTCCTAGAGAGTGGAAGTTGTTGCACAACTGTACGGCTCAACCCGTGTGGCCAGACGAGATTCAACCAATTAGAAACTCTGAGAGTAGAGAAATAAAACAAATAGAACCGACAGTTTTGTGATGAAAAGTCTGCACCATCAGCTCATTTCACATTAAGAGAAAATGAGGAATATCTTCCTCAAAACAGCCCAGAAGACTAATACCTGGTCCATATGTACACAGGTGTGTCTTGGAGCTTTTATCAAACAATATTAGTGTTGTTGGAATGTGACATTTAAAGGTGCAATGTTTTACTGAGATGAGACAATTGGTCCAGATTTTGCTTCCAGGACTCTTATGTCTATATACATGTATATACATGTAATATTACATGTAATATTCCACTACAGTGAGGAATAGAGATGTGAAAGAATGTGCTATTGTGAGGACGCGAGTTTCTTGAGAAAAAAGCAGTTTGAAGAAAGAACTGTATACGAGTGGACTTGGCTCACAATGGGTAAATATCAAAGACATATTTGTATTTCCCTGAGGGAGTCGTCCCATGGGATCAATAAAGTTAAGTCTAAGTCTATCTATCTATCATATTTGTAAGATCATGTATGTTATGGCTGATACGTAGTATTTCAACTTGCATTCCAATTGTGAACTTGGACAAATAAGAAAGACTTTTAATTAGGTAGCAAAACTGAAAAATATCAGTTGATCAGAGTTTTACTTTTTGTGTAGTCTTTGTAGCTTTTTTTCCCATTGTGTTTTGTTTTTAAGGTGAGGTTTTTGGGGCATTTCTATTCAAAACTGGATTGATAATAACGTGTGTTGACTTTTTGATGAGATGTGAGGTTACATATCTGCAAAGGTCCACCTTTAAATAAATGCTTGTAAAAAACTTTTCCTTCCATGTGAGCACTTATATCGTTACATATCCTTTCACATTGTTGGTAAAACGATAATAGCTCAACATGTTCCTACGTGTGCACTTTGTGTAAGACTTTTGTTGTTTTTTTTAAAGAAAAACGATGTAAAAGATGCATCACACGACACACAGACCTTCATTCACATTGGACGCACTCGCTCGTCAGCGAGACACACTCTCCTTCAACGACACCCGACCATCTCGAACACATTCGCCACCAAAATCAAAAAACTTTCCCCCTCCCGTGATAAGCCGGACGCTTGTCGGACACGAGTGACTCAAGTCGTCCTTTTTGCACGTGATTGGCACATGTAAAAACAAACATATAAAAAGCTATATCAGCGCTAAAAGGTGCAATTAAAGTACACACACCGAAAGAAAATAAAAAAAGCAAAGATAAAATGGAACGAAAACAAGCAAAACGTAGGGAAAGTGTGTTTTTTCTCTGCATTTTTGACCACTGGGCTCTTTTTGCTCAAACGGTATTTTCCGTCTGAGAGCAGCTGCTGTCGTTTTCAACATGGGGCAGGGGTGTGGTGGTGTTAGACGACACACATAGAGACGAAACCCCTGGGCATGTGGGCATCCTATTGCCAAGGCAGTTTGGAGGAGGAGGAGGAGGAGGAGGAGGAAGACAGACAGAAACATAGAGATAGAGAGAGAGAGCGAGAGAGAGAGAGAGTAGCTATGCTTCCATTCACAAGTTAACAAAACACAATAAGAAACAAGGCAGAAAATAAAAACCTTCAATACTCGGATAAATAATAAATTGTAGAAGCTAAAAGTAAAATATGTGCTGTGGGACGTTTGCCCCAGATACTTCATATCAATTTAAACTCGTACACAAACTTGAACCATTCATGCCTTTTTGTTGTTGTTGTTGTTGTGCACATTTCCTGTCGACTCCGTAAGATAAAAAAAAGAAAAGATGGATGGAAACAGAGCTAGTCAAACAGACAGAGGAATAAGGGGGGAGGGTAGACAGGTAGGAGAGAGAGAGAGAGAGAGAGAGAGAGAGAGAGAGAGAGAGAGAGAGAGAGAAAAGCTTCAGAGGGAGAGACAGACAGGCCTGAGAGCAGTGCAGACAGACAGACGGACAGACAGACAGGGTGGAGTGACGTATGGAGAAACGTGAAAACAGACACTCGTCTCCCACAGACTCCCACAGGTAAGACGGATGGACAGATGGGCAGAAGAGGTAGTGCAGGACCACTATTATGCATGCACTTGACTGAGGCTACACTCATGCAAAAAGGTTAATACAAACACCAGAATACGGTACGGTACGGTACGGCACGGTACGGTACGGTACAGAAGGGCTACCAGGACCTGCACTGCTGCTACCTGACACACATGCCAGGAGGGAGGGAGGGAGAGAGAGAGAGAGAGAGAGAGAGAGAGAGAGAGAGAGAGAGAGAGAGAGAGAGAGAGAGAGAGAGAGAGAGAGAGAATATTACAAGCTTCATATTGAAACTACGTGTATATAAAAGTATCAACAGTAAAAATCCTTGTTAGCGTTTACTGTAAACAATGAGTGAGTTGTAGAGAGAGATAGAGAGAGAAAGACAGAGAGAGAGAGAGAGAGAGAGAGAGAGAGAGAGAGAGAGAGAAGTTACATGAGTCCAGGTATTTACAGAAGAGAAGGTTCGTTTAAGATCAAGTGATTCCTCTGTTTTGTCTGGAGACATTCTCAAAGTTTCCCATGAGCTGTCCTTTCCTCATGTCATCCTCACTTCCTTCCTTCCTTCCTCACTTCCTTCCTTCCTTCCTTACGTCCTGAACGTCTCAATCCAGACGCTCTAAAACTCTCCAGACCTGAAGCCTTTCTCGGTTCCCCAGACGAGAAAAAGAAGAAATCCAGACAGTAACAGGAATGCTTGACAGTGGAAGTAAACAGACTCTCATTGGCTTTTCCTTGTCCTCGAAAGCCACGCCCTCCTCGCCCGACGTCCCGGCCTTCCCAGGACTCGTGCCCCGGAGACTCCGGACTGCGGAGAGCGGCTTTGGGGAAATGGAAGTATTCTGTGTGTTAAGTTCAGGCGGGACCCCCGAGCCCTCATATCTGGGTTTGGAGAGGCTGTCCCGGCGGCGTGTAGGGAGGCGGCGCCGGCAGCGGTTTGATCCCGCGGGTCCTCATGTAGGAGAGGAACTGGTCGGGAATCTCGGCCAGGACGTCTTTGGCCAGCCGCGCCATGCTCAGGATGTGGTTCCCCGTCCGGTCGATGTAGTCTCTGAACGGGACGAACTGAGAGAGGAAGGAGAGGAGAGGCGGAGTGAGTCTATCTGCAGGGATCAAAGGACTGTACTAACCATAAAAAGAGATGGGATTACAGAGCATAAATGACAACACTGTTGGAAAGCTGTGATTCCCAAAGTGTCCCTAAGAAACCGTGAACCCCTCCCTGCAGGGTATCTGTAGGGATCCTTACGTTTATTTCACATCGTTCACAGCTTCTCTGTTAACACGACTCAATCATTGTGCTCTCAACTTTGAAAGAAGTGCAGATGAAGTGAAAAAGCCCAAGCGTGAAGAAATACAATGCACCAGGGAAGAGGTGTAATTTATAGGGGCAGAATGGAAGAAAAAGAGGAAGAAAGGAATCAAATCAAAAGGATTATATAACGTTGCTAATCCTCCATTTTCAAGTGGCTTTGTTCACTTGTTCAAAGTGGGAGAAGCTCAGCGTCATTGTTCCAGCCCAGATCACGATTTGGCACAACTACAGACAATCAACCCTCATTAAGACGCTGAGCGGGAGGTGCTGAATGTCAAAACTTTCTCCTCCTGTGCAACTCTCGGGAAGGAATGGAAAAAAAGAAAACGCTAAAAAAAAAAAAAAAAAGAAGTCACACCCCTCGGATCCCTCAGGTAGCTGAGACGGGCGAGAACGTGCAAACAGTGATGTCAGGCTCTCGCTGCAAACATTAGGCAGTGGAGTCCATGTGGGGCTGCTGGTGTGTGAAATTGAGCAGCTTCCAGCTTTTTAGATGATAGAGAGAGAGAGAGAGAGAGAGAGAGAGAGAGGGAGAGAGAGAGAGAGAGAGAGAGAGAGAGAGAGGAGACAGGCAGAGAGCCAACAGCTGCTCGCCCAGACCTAGTTATACTTCTTACAAATGTCTGGCTGGGTCTGTGATCCAATATGGTCCCAATACGAGGCTAAAATATGCACGGACGCTGCCTCGGTTTCTCCAAAAGAACCAAAACTAAAAAAAAAAATCCAAGTACCAGCCGGTTTGATGTCTCGCCAGGCTTTCGTCACGCAAACACAAAAAGGGATTATGATGAATCCCTTCTGCATCACAGACCGTACGTCTTATCCTCTGATTCGTCAGATTATAAAACCGGGCAGACTGGTGAGGATTCCCAGGTCAACGCCGGCGTTCCCGAAAGTATGAACTCTTCCCGGTCATGTCAGCGCAGGAGAACACAGGGTGCTAAAAGCCCAAACATAAGATAGAGGGCAGGTAGAGTAGGAGGAAACGAAAACAAAACAACAAAACGAAAAGGATCAGTGACAAACATGGACATGAAGAACAAACATGGATGACAAGACAAGAAACACAGTTGGCTTGAAAAGGTACATTTGTGGGGAAAATATGGAAAAAAAACGACTAACATAGGAATGAGAACATAACCTATGAGGACCAATCATATAAAATGGTTTACTATCTGCAGTGTGAAACTTTTTGACAGATGAAAAGTACAAAAACGTAAAAAAAAAGTGTTATTCTCCTTTGTGTTTCGTAAACAGATGCTTCTTCTAAATTTGATGCCAGCAGCAAATATGTAAACTCATTCTGTGAGAGATGTTACTAGAATGGAGATTAGAGTCACATTTGTCATCAAGACCTCATTACCATATCAAATTGGAATCAACAGCACTTCTACACAAAACACAAAACACTCATAGTTTGCTATTAAAATAGAGCACAACCACACAACAAGAGCTCAGACCGGCTGGGAAGGAACAAAGCTCCAAAGAATAAATTAAAACCTAAGGCAAAGTTCATCAAAGCAGAGCTTTTTTGCAGTCTAAATATCTGGAAAGAGCTTCTAATCCCTTCTGGGGGGCCTTCATTTTGATTTATCACCATTTTGATACCATTTGGTACAAGAAAACTGTAAGGTGGCTTGCATGTAAAATCATATCTGTAACAATTCACAGCTGACTCCATTCTGTTTGAATTTACATTTTCTTACCGAACTTTTCCATCACTTTCAGACTCGCCTCTAATTACTCATATATTACGCGTCCTCTACCTCTCCTGATGATCGGGCTTGTTTATCGGGCCTGTCGGTGAATTTCTCCAGATCTTTACAGATGTTGTGACGGGGTTCTCGAAACCGTCGAGAACCTTTCCGTTTATTACCTGTGATCTCGAGAGCGCTGGACGCCGGGCCGGGACTTGCTCAAGCAAACGAGGACAGATACGAGGACGTCTCTGTTTTATTTACTTAATTAGCCGCTGTCACCTCCGATCATGAGATCATCTGAGAGGCCAATTTGTGCTGGGAGCTCTGGCAGCGAAAAGCAAACCCTGGCTGTGTCAGCCAGGGTTATTAGCTCGCTGATAATGAGAATCTGGAGGCAGAGCTGGTATAATGTTCCACGACTGAAACTTCACCATCTCCTGATATTTTTTTATACATGTATATATGTGTGTGTGTGTGTGTGTGTGTGTGTGTGTGCTTTAGCTTGTTAAAAAGCCAGCTAACGAGTACGGCTCAGTCGCCCACGTGGGCTAAGGGAGGGTGTGAGGCGGCGAGATATGACAGCGACACCATAAAGGTCACGGAGGAGGGAAAGAAGAAGAAGAAGAAGCAGAAGAAGAAGAAGGAGAAAACACACACACACACACACACACACACACACACACACACACACACAAACACATTTGTGAATATTTGCATTTCTTCTTTTTGTCTCGATGCCAACGCGATGACAGGAGATTGAAAAGTAACGCTTATCAAAATAATACTAGCGCTAATTATAACATGGAGGGGGGGGGGGGGGGGGGGGTGCAGATAAGAGACATGTACAAAGCCGTACGGATGATTGACAAGCTAAAGAAACTTCTAATCACAGCTAAAATCTGGAATCTGAATCCTCGCTCTAAAATAGGAGCTGCCAAAACCGAAAGTGAACATTGAACAAAAATTGTGCTTTTTTTCTTCTTTTTTTTTTGCAGCTTTGGATAGAAAAATAGAAGTCTTATCTTTTCACATCTGTCCACTCTGCACTTCCTCAGGTTCCTTCTGGTACGAGTGAGTGAGTGAGTGAGTGAGTGAGTGAGTGAGTGAGTGAGTGAGTGAGCGAGCGAGTGAGCGAGTGAGCGAGTGAGTGAGTGAGCGAGTGCAGACCCCGAGCTGCCCCGCAGGCTTTTTAACTCGTACATCAGGCCGTTGTCAGAGCCGGGGGGTCTCTGCTCGTCGGCTTTAACGAGAAAGAGACAAACACATTTGGCAGACTCCTGGCACACATGTAGCAACCCTTCATTTCCTCCCCTCTGTGTGTGTGTGTGTGTGTGTGTGTGTGTGTGTGTGTGTGTGTGTGTGCCTGTCTCGCCATCTGTGCTCTGGTTCACCGCAGGGCGGAGGTGGCCGGGTGTCCAGAGTTGAATGACCTGCATGTGGGCTCAGGTGTTTTTAGAAGCAACTCGCCTCTAAAAAGGGCGAGCGGGGATGAGAAAAACTCTTTTACCGCGGCTTTGTTGGATCGAGTCAAAAGCACCCAGTACAGCATCTTCTGAGAGGAGTTGAGAGAGAAGTTGCTAAGCTACGTCGTTTAGCGAGTCACGCGATCATCCGTGTGAGTTGCAAGCAGGATGGCCAATCAGTGTTAAGTATGTATGGTTGCCAGATAAGAATGAAAGGGCACCAGATCATGTGTTCCTATTTTAAGATGCAGTCTCCTGAATCTCATTTTATAGCATTTTACTTCTTCTTGTAGCCACATTCCTTTGCTTATTTGTATATTTGTTCTGTTATTATTCTTCTTATCTTATATTCATTTCAATTTGTTCCTCCTATGCATGTCGTTGTCTATGTATATGTGTGTTTTGTGCTACAACTTCTCTGCATGAAAAGCACAATACAAATCCAGTTTGACTGATTGAGAACAGTGCAGAGCTGGTCTGTAGTATTTAATATGTCATGCAAAACAGATTTAAAAAGGGTTGGAAAAACAGCATCTGAGGCAATTCTGATGAAAACCATGTTCCCTAGCTCCTATATGTTGACACCAGAGAACATTCTAGATTGACCTCCAAGAGTACAGGGACACAGATATATCCCTTCACTTTGGGATAGCAAAGCCTGTGTGTTTCGTCTCTCTGACGGCGTCTGTCCGACATCTACATGCCCACAGAAAATTGTTTTGGCACATCGCGATAAATAAGTTATTAAATGACAACTACATCGCAGTGACTGGCAGCTGCGTGACGACTAGGAGCTGTGTGAACGAGGCGGGTTTATCAGCCCGGCAAAATGGGCAAAAGCCCTGGGGCTCCACACTTCCAGGCCGAGGAGGGGGGGGGGGTCCCAAAAGCTCCGGGCTCATTTGCTGTCAACTTGTGCTGATTTATAAGTAATTTTGTGTGGGAATATGCACCCTGGAAGCATCCTCCGGTTTGATGGAAGACAATAAGTTCTGAGACCTTTATCATTTCGGTTTTAGTGCCCTCTGAGCTGCATTTTCCTAAACAAATATGTTCTGTAAAATGACTGTGGAGCTCACCTGGGGACCAGGTGTGAAATATTACACAGAGAAAATGGAAAAGCAAAAGGCCAAGCGACTGACATCTACTTCTACGTGATTAGTCTGGGCCCTGAATAAATCAATGAATAAAAGTGAGAGAGAGTGATCAGAACAAAAGCAGAAAAGAGTGTTACATCCTGGAAACAAGCAAAAACTTAAATATCAGGATAAAAATTTAAATTCTCATGAGGTGATTTTTCTCCAGGTCACATGACCTCATAAACCAACATTTTGAGCGTCCATCTTCCTCAAAGTGGGACAAGATCGTACGAAAATGCTGGGATGTACCTGGACAATGTCCCTCTCAGCGTATCTTCCTCTGGATGAGATTCTGACTTCATCTCCGTCCAGCTCCACCATGGCTGAGACACAAGAGACACAAGTGAGAGTCCATGACAAATCACAAAAGGGGACAATTGAATTCTCCATTTTCAGTCAGATTTAGGCTTATGATACATGCAGAAGAAAAGCAGTTTCCATCCGCATTATCTGGCCGTTTTTGTTGGATTTGGTCCAGTATTGGATGCATTAATGTGTTTACCAAATGTCATGTAAATGTACTAAATCTTATTCCAGCCTGAGCTCATTTTGTCCCAATTCATTCACTACAAATGAATAAGAAATGTCAGAAGTGTCTTGGAAGTATTTTGACTACCTTTTTACTATGATTTAGCGTTTTTTTCTGCCCTAGCTTTTTAGACACCTCTTTGTTGCAGCGCTCTTGTTGACTTACCGTCAAACTCCGCTGGTCCCACCCCCACGATGATGATTGACATGGGCAGACAGGAAGCCTGCGGGAGAGAACAAGGAGAAATTAATAAAGACATTTTCTTTTTTTTTTCTTTTACCCCCCCTTTCCTCATATGTTCTACAATCTCTGAGTCAAAACTGCGTGTGACGCTGTTCTCAGTGGGGACTGCCAACACGTGTTCAGACATATATATACAACAAGTCATGAATGTGTATGAACCCATGAATCATATATGTATGTGTGTGTGTGTGTGTGTACATAGAGGCTGCAGCCCTCCTGCAGGGCTGCGTAGGTCAAGACGTCGCAGTGAGATGAGAGTGACCTGAGCTCCCTGACAGCATACAAATGACATGTGTGCGTGTGTGTGTGTGTGTGTGTGTGTGTGTGTGTGTGTGTGTGTGTGTGTGTGTGTGTGTGTGTGTGTGTGGAGAGTGGTTGAGAAATGGCTTGACCTCAGGCAGTGGAGCAGATAGATGATCTTATCAAGAATACCTGGTTTATTCTTTGCTCCCCTCTGTAAAGGTCTCCTTTACTGTTCCTCCCTCCCTCCATTCCTCCCTTCCTTTCCTCACCCCCTCACCTCCTCTCTCCCCCTCTTTTCTCCCCCCGTCCTCCCTCTCCCTCTCTCTCTCCCTCTCCTCAATCTCTGTTTTGGCCGCCGTCCACTGTTCATTTCGTTCCACGTCCTACCTCCACACCTCCCCCTGCTATGACTTGACAGTGATGGAGGGAGCGGATGGAGGGTGAATTACACGCTGTCAAAAGAAACACTGGAGAAAAAAAAAAAACATAACATAGGTAGAGTCTTCAACCCCCCACCCCCACCCCATCCCCCCATCCTATCATGGCTCTGCTGCAGAGATGGATGGGATGAGTAAAAACACGTGTCGATACCAACGACTGTGCTATTTCAATTATGAGCCCTGGTCGGGTCGAGCTGGTTTCAGGAGCGCAAAAGAGGAATGAGGCTGAATATTAAAGATGAACTGAAATGTGGCGAGGTTTTCAGAACCACGTCACTCCTCATTTGGATCCAGTTTTGTGATTTTATGCTAAAGCAGCGATGAAGAAAAAACAAAAATGTCTTGCCTGTGGCCATTTTCATTACTTCTACTTTTTAGATATGTATTAGATTATCAATGGATATTGGATGGTGGTGATATCTATGTCAAAGGTACTTACTAGTTTGCTTTGCATAGCATGTTTTATACTGTAGGGTATTTCGATATATTGCAGTACATAAACAAAAATAGATAATCGATAAAAATCGTAAATTCCCCCAAAAGTTCTCCCAGAGAGACTTAGCTAAGTGGGTCCAGCCGCTCAGGGTAATGCAGTCTCCTACTCAGTCTGTCTCTACGTGACGCTACGTGACTGTACGTGACTCTATATGACTTGACGTGACTCTACGTGACTTAAAGGTGACTCCGCGGGACGTAACGTGACTCCTCCTGACCCGTTGAGTCATACAGAGCCTCATAAAAGTCAGTGTTCGCTACAAAGCACTGAAAGAACAGAAAAGACATAAAAATCGGTTCACCTCTACTGCGCCTGGACCTGCCCAGGTCACCTTGTAACCTATAAAATCTTTCTAATCTTTGGCTTTTATTGGTTTTATCCATCATTTCCATGTTTCGTCCTTTGTGAATCTCTGATACAAGAGGCGACTCATGGGTTGTTAATGAGGAGGAGACGTTTAAACCTGCGTTTTTCTGTCTGAGTGAAACATGGACGCTCTTACGTTGACGATGGACTCCTTGGTCTGGGCCATGTCCGAGATGACGCCGTCTGTGATGATGAGGAGCACGAAGTACTGGGAGCCGTCCTTCACCGAAGCTGCGTACCTGCACACAGAACAGTGTGGTCAGTATGGAACCACGATCTCTTCTTTTATTTGCATTTGTTATTCACTTTATGAGAGTCTTCATAGTTCTAATTAAAGAGGACCCAGAACGGTTGAATGGAGTTCTCATCCCTGCTCTATGGTGTTCACACAGAGGCTACAGAATAGGGTCAACATGAAGAAAATTGGAAATTTAGTCTCTATAGAGGGCTCTGAACACTCACTATGTTTCATTCAGAAATTCAACCATTGGTGTTGCTACATCCCTGCAGTGGGACAAATAAATCATATTCTATTCTACTCTATTCTATTCAAAGTGACAAAGTTGCTAAAGTCGTATAATTTTGGTCTTTGGTTGAAGTTGCTTTCTTATTATAGAACAACGGATTCATCAAAATGCCTTAGATGCAGTTTTAGGAGCCCGTCTGCACAGATCTGGTGCCCTTTCATGCTTACTTGGCAACCACACATAGGCCTTGATGCTGACTGGCTGTCTTGCCTAATTAATTAATTTGAGAGAGGATGTGACATTACATCCTCTCTCTTGAATTCAGATCCAAACCTGCTATTTTATTTTTTTCTGCCCTTTCAAACTTACATCCAAAATGATGTTATTGGACCCGCCGCACAGCTTTTGTCGTTGTTCAGAAAAGTCAAGGTACAAATGGATTTTCATTCTAGGTCCCCCTCTAAAGCACTTCTTCTCAAGCTACCAGAAAATTACTTCCCTCATTGAATAAATGTCACTTAGCGGCCGCTCCAGAGGATCCTAACCTGTTCTCCTCTGTGTATCTTTAGATCCCCCAGCTCAATACGGCTTTCGCTTTTCTTTTTTTTCTTCTTCCCCGTGATGCCGAATGTGACCTTTCGCTCCCGTGCGCATCGTGAACTGACTGACTGATATTTACAGACTGAGATTATTCCAGCTGCTCCACCTCTGCCTGCCACATCTGCCTCGTCCCTCACCGAGGTGCCTGATATTTAAGCGTCTCCCAGGGCGGGAGATCATCACGGGGTGGAGGTGGAGGTGGAGGAAAGACAGGTGGAGACAGAGTGGAACGAGATATGAAAACGGAGGAAAGAGTAATTATTGAAATGGTGGAGAGGCGAGAGGTAGGAGCCGGGATTAGAGATGAAGGAGGAAGAGGAGGAGGAGGCAAACAGAGTGGTAATGATTACATACTGTAGGGATCTATAACAGCTAGTTTTAAAAGTTTTTAATGAGATTTTAAAGAGAACGAGTTTGTCGACCGAGCACTTGATAAGTCTGGTCCTGGTGTTAAATCCTGTTGCAAAAACAAAGTTAATGAGAGAAGTTAATGAGATGTAGTCTGTGGCTAAAGGAGTCCACGGTGAAATATGTGAGCAACTTTATGTTAAAATATTAAGTGGATTTATGTGGATTTTCATTGCTGTTATTTCTATATACCTGACCACTGCTTTAATAATAGATCATAGAAAACCACATGTGGTAGAAAAACAACAAAATGGGAGACGAAACGAAGCAGAAAACACCAATTTAACCACAGGTAGACGTAGAACCTGAGGCTATAGCTCAGTACGAAGTGAATACAAATCTCTCCACCACTTACAGTTTATCGAATAAACTCGCTAATTAATATTAATGCTTCTTGCCGGTTTCATCTTTGCCAACCTCCCTGATTAAAAACCACGCTTGGCGCATCGGTATCTCTGTGGTTTCAACACGTGTTTTTATCGTACTTCATTATACTTCTTAACAAATTTGTACGGTACACATTTGCACTTTTGTCGCCTTAAGCGTCAGTACCATGAAGCTGAATCTAATCTCATGAAATCGAAAAATAACGTGTGAATTTGTTTTTTTGTTTTTTGGCTTCCTGCTGTTTCCAGACTTTATGCGGAGCTACAGCTTCGTATCCCTCCACAAGAAAAAAAAGCCCCCGCTGTTCTGTTTGTGTTTGGAGTAAACACACGTGATGCTAAATGCTAATCAGAGAGCTTTAGGGGTGCTACAATGTGTGTGTTTGCGGCGCTAATTACCCCCCCAGCCCGAGCCGCATCATTACACTCTTCCCCAAAATGTTAAGCCTTCAAAATCTAGATACTTCTGATGTTAATTACAGTCATCGAAATTAGGGAACTCGTACATGCGCGAAGGTGGACAAAAGCAAAGAGAGAAGTTCATTCAGGGGCTTTTGATGGGAAGAGAAACAGGAAAACGGGTAAAAGGTACGAAGGTGACACCAAAGCAAACCGTTTCTGCATTTCAGCTCGCTTCATCGTTTGCCTCTTCATGTGTCACTATGCAATTAAGCTTCAAAATTACCATCTAAGAGCGTGAATAACCTGATGAGAGGCCTTGTCTCTTTAATGGCAGGCTTGCATGAATAGTCCCTTAATGCCTTCTTTTCATTTCATAACTTTGTCTGGATTACAGTCCGCGTCGCCGCGCGGCTTTCCCCCTCCGCTAAAACACGTCCGCGTCCGCAGCGAGACGCAAACAAACATGCAATCAGCTGTCAGCTACTTTCTCCGTTTGCCAGCTTGTTTTTCAACCTTTTTTTATTTCTTTCTTTCTCTCTCTCTCTCTCTCTCTCTCTCTCCCCGCCTCAAACTCTCATTAGCTACCTGGCAACACTCGAGCTTATTACAGAAAACCTGAGAACACACGCTGAGTGTCGCTCCCAGAGTGAAATGTACTCGATGTTCTCTCGCGCATACTCAAATGATGTGACGTTCATTATATAAGCGGCGATAACAAACAGCGGAGTGTAAAACCCGAGCGCGTGCGGATGCAGATGGAAATTGGAAAACAAAACACAAAGCTGTGAAGAGAGTAAACATCCCTAGCTGGTAGAGAAGATAAAGCAGATTAGAGCCGGAGCTCACATAGAAGCTATGGAGCGCCGGTTTAATCAGAAATGACTCAGGCGCTATTATACAAGCCTTGTTACAATCCTATTTTTAGTTGGCGGAATGTACAGCCTCAGATCTGGCACCCTTTCATGCATATCTGGCAACCACACACAGGGTTTTGCACACTGATTGGCTGTCTCGCCTGTCACTCACACGGATAACTGTGTGACTCTGGCTAAGGAGCGTTGCTTAGCAACTTTTTCTTAAACTGAGTGATGCAGCTGTGGAGCACGTACACTTCTAGTCTCGCATGTTTGAGCCTGAATCCGAGGAGGAATCAGAAACGTATATTTCCATTTCACCACAAACTCCGACCAAATTGCACCTTCATTTACTCGTGTAGGCAGGTAGACACAACCGTTTTGGACAATTTTAGACGTGAGATTCACACTGTTCAGAATTGGCCCTTTTTGAACTTTCTTTTCCTTTTTACTTCCATTTTAAGATCAGAAATAAAAACTTGACTATCCCGAATGAACTGTCACAGAGGGATCAATCAAGTTTCTATCTATCTTCTATCTTCATTAATGAGGATGTGATGATATTTTAGGACCTGCTGTACATCTTCACCTAGTAAAAAAAGCAGTAAGTAAGTGATAATAGCTTTTCATTGCAGTTACATTAAGCTGCCTTACCTGGCCACGTGGTTGATGACAGGGGAGAAGTTGGTGGGTCCGTAGAGTTGGACCGACTTCAGACTCTGGTAATAAGCTTCCATCACACCATCGATCCCAGCACAGTACGGGTTCTGAGGGTTCCCGTTCTACATTGAGAGAAGAGAAGAGAAGAGAATGAATCATTAACGCTTTGTTGGTCTATTTGCTGATTATCTGAGATGAGCCAATACAATATGAGTTAGTTAGTTAGTTAGCTAGTTTGATGTTTTTCCTCTACTACAACCCCAACTTTAATCTGAATAATTAATTTCATAGCTGGGAGGAGAAACAGATGGAGTGCTGGGCCTCAGGATATTATAAATATATTATGATATAATAACAATGAAAAGTTAAAACTCTTGATTACATGGCAGTGTGATTAGCCTTGTGTCCAAACTAAGTAATGAATACCCATTTAACCATCTTCATCTTGGATCTTCTTCTATTACATCCTTCCTCTCTAATGTACCATGGCTCATTTTCTTTCACTCTGGGGTTTACTCCGAAGTAAACTTTGCAGTGCCCAAACTTTTTTTTTACACAAATGCAACATGACTTCCAGCAACACACTAGCCACTTGAGACTCTTGTTAGCAGGGAAAGTGCATATTGAGTTTTTGTGTTGGCAAACACTGGTGCAAGTTCTTGTCACAATCCGCCTCCTGTTCCTGCCGCATTAGAAACATCCACTGGGACACAAGACCGTATTCTCAATTTGTCATTTAGCCACAGTATTGAGAAAATTGTAACTAGGGGCTTGACAGTTTAGGAAGTTTCAGTCGACTACTACTATAGGGTATCTACAGGAATCCTTGAGTTAAGTTGAATAACTTTGTAAACCTTCTGTGATGTCACCCATTGGTTTGACACGCCCATATTTGTTCCATGAATAACTACAAACTGCTATGAGTTGTGGATAAAGGTGTTAATGGAGTCAGAGTTTTTTGGAGCCACCCCTAGTGGACCTGTGTGGTATTGCAAGCAAAGTCACTTCCTTATTCGCTTCACTTTCCAGACTGGAAACCTGCCTCCATCTTTTCTACACAGTTTACCACTACACTCTTTACTCTCTCCTTCCCATTCCTGAGTCTTCCTCGTTCCTACCAAGGCAAACTCGTGGGAGATCCGACCGTCCGGTGGCAGCTTGGCTCCGAAGCCCAGGGCGGGGAACATCTTGTCACTGTCGTAGTCCTGGATGATTTCCCCCACGGCCTTCAGAGCCATGGCGTAGGCGTTGAGCTGGTAGGGATTCATGTAGTGGAGCGAGGTGGGCTGGGCTGGGTTTCCTGTATGAAACACAGAGCACAATTGACTGTGTAAAGAAGTGGAAGAAATCCAGCTTTTCTACATATTCCTTTGATCAAGAGAAAAAATGTAATTAATTACGGTGTAAAAAGATAAAATATCGTACTTTATTTAGCCAGCACGGGCTTAGGTAGCTGTAAGGTTGCTTTAACCTTCTGAACATCTAAACACAAGTAGTTTTCTAGTTGTTATGCCAACAGTTTTATATATCACATCAGCAACGGAACTTAATTAGCTTCCAACTGTGACAATGTCGTATCCAATGTCGTGTTTTAAGTGAACTCGTGTGTTTAAACTGCGTCTTGACAATCTGCGCTAGCCTCCTGCTCATTAATCTCAATGGA
Organism: Karalla daura; assembly: GCA_029224185.1. Classification (NCBI taxonomy): domain Eukaryota; kingdom Metazoa; phylum Chordata; class Actinopteri; order Chaetodontiformes; family Leiognathidae; genus Karalla; species Karalla daura. The sequence continues at coordinate 4,862,381 of CM055209.1, read as the reverse complement.
GGTTTCAGTGAAAGTCAGACAAGACAAGATCGAGTGCGCCTCAGCCTCAGACGCAGACAGATAGGATGGTTTATGGCCGCTTGTCCTGCTCCGGCTGAGCTCAAGGGTAGATGGGTAACGCGACCCTTCATCACAGCCATCACAGCCAGTTAGTGCACTCAGCTCTGCTGCCAGGTGTGATAGAGAGGCCTCAGAGGAAACACTCGCCTCGCCATCTGCATATATTTGAATAAATGCTCCCCCAGGCATTCAGTGCACTTAGTGCGCCTTTGAATGTGTGTTCGCATTCAACTTCTGTGTGTGTGAGTGTGTGTGTGTGTGTGTGTCTAATGGGAGGCTCACCGTTGGATGCTGTGAAATCAATGGCCACGGTGAAGTTAATCTGGGTGCTGAGAAGACAAAAGGGGAAATGATTCATTAATCAAAATCAGTTTCCACCATTTCTAATTCTCTCTCTATTTCACTTGCTACCCCTTCCGGATTACCCCTCTTGTGTTCATGATCTTGTTTTTTCGATTCATACCTGCAGCTCTTGACCATAGTTGAAGGTCGGAATGAAGATAAATGGGTAGATTGAGAACTTTGCTTCACAGCTCAACTTCCTCTCTAACGCAAGGGATTAGTGCTATGTCCACATCACTACAGACACTGGACCAATCCATCTGTCCACCTCCTGCTTCATTTTCTCATCTTCGAGCCCTTCCACTTAGGGGACAGAACTCCTCTTTGACCCCTGGTGAGCTCTCCACCCGTTCCCTGCTGTTAACACTTCCCTCAGACCTAGAGGTGCTGATTCTCATCCCGGCCTCTTCCCACAGGTCACACAGGGCGAGTTGGAGGTCACCGTTTCAGGGGGTTAGCATAGGACTACATCCTGACTCCTTGTGCCATTCGGGTGCACTTAGAGACTCTGTCCATCAAAATGATGAATGGAGAAGGCTTCCTTGGCAGTCGAAACTGGAAACGGTCTTGATATACTTACTGCAATGCATATAATACTCTACGATGCAGAACAAAAAGTATTAGCAGCTCAACTAATCCATACTCCCTAAGTATATATAAGTATATATATAAGTATATTTCTGTAAATGTTGATAGCAACTTGTAGGTGCTCCATTAAGGGTGTTTAACGAATGAGCTGTAACTCTCATTAAGTCTGCTAATGACATTATGTCATTTCCTTAAAATCTTGTCTCACTTTGAGGGATATGGACATCCAGAACATTCTTCAATTCCATGGTTTCATTAGACATTTTTGTGCACTTTCAGGGATGATGGAAATTAACCTTATGTCAACTCCAAGTCAGTAAATACTAAATCAACACTAAATACTAAAAGCATCACAGTTGCTAGAGTTTCTGTTTACAATCCTCACAATCTAACTTGAAAGTAGCACTTTCTAACAACTGTGATTAGATGATGTTTCACGGCGATTTACGTAATTAGGTAGAAGCCTGCGGGTACAGATCAAATGGTTTCTGTGTGACAATATTCCAAGTCACAGAGATGATGAAAAGGAAGTGCTATCAACACGAGACGGAACGAGTCAGACACAAACAAGGCAACCCCCTGAACTCAGACAGAGAGAGAGAGAGAGGCGCCTCTCGCTCCGTCGTAGCATCATAACATTTCCAAACTTGTTAACCTGCAGGAACAGGATGTGGTTAAGCGCTCTGTCAGCCCGTCACAGCTTTTTCACACCAATCCTCACAAACACAGACACAAACGCGGGGAAAAGCCTTCCCTGTCTACCAAAACAGACATCTCCTGTGCTTCAGCGAGAGGGAGCTACAAAGGCGAAGGAGGGGGGGGGGTGGGGGAGGGTAAAAAAAAAAAGTTCAAGAGACGTTTCGATCAGCACACACGCTGCGGTGTTTCAAAACACATCTTCTATCTGTGGAGATGCTCTCCTGTGTCGGCATGGAGATACATTTTAATTCAGCCGCATTCCTCGCTCAGAATGTGCTCTGGAAACGGCAACACGTAGTTTTCCACGTGACCAGCCCGATATATCTAAATTTGAGGGGTCGGTTGGGTTGGTTAGGAATCAGACCGGCTTTTGTGACCTTCGTTCCTATATTATGGGCCTCAGCAGCGGTTTTCAGTATCGTTTTCCAGCTATGAACCTCATTTGAGACGGTATTGTTGAAACGAAACAGCAAAAACAATACAAACTAAAACATGGAAGAATAAATAACGACCACTTAGGAGTTTAATTAAAAACAAAATATTGTAAAAACTGTACGTCCAACACCGTCCAGCTTGTTACACTAAAAGCCTATAACACCAGCAGATAAAATCAACGGTCATCGGTATATGAACACAAAGCTGATAAGTTGATTAAAGTGTTCTAACCCCTTGGTGACACACACCAGAGGGATCAAAGCCAAATTATACTCTGCCTAATAAGGTGGTAAATTTACTCGGTGGAACGCAAACACTGAGGAAATTTAATTAAATCAGCTTTTCTCAGAGAGTGAGAAGAGAGAGAGAGAGAGAGAGAGAGAGAGAGAGAGAGAGAGAGAGAGAGAGAGAGAGAGAGAGAGAGAGAGAGAGAGAAAGAAAGAAAGAGAAAATCTGCATGAACTCCAGGTCCAGAGCTGGCAGGGCCGAGCTCCAGCCCAGCAGCTTAAATTATGCATACCCTCTTTCTCTGGCACCAAACCCTCCCCTCTGTCACACTCTCTCTCTCTCTCTCACACACACACACACACACACACACACACACTCACACACACACACACTCACACACAAAGTTTGGGAGAGGAACTCAGATTCTGTGTGGGTGAGTGTTCATCCTGAAACACAAGGTGAAATGGGGGATGGACCATAAAATAAAGACAGAGGATGCACTGTGTGATTTTATGTGTCTCTCTGCTGCTTCTGTACAAGAAAACATGGCCTGTGTGTCCCAAACATAATGTAAACTGTCATCTCCACTTTTCCAAATTGCGATAATGCACTACATATTATACTTATTGACCATACTACTTATCATTATTAATTACAGTGAAGATTCTGAGTGGGTTGCTTCTTGAATCATGAATCATATTATCTTATCTTAATCATCAAACCATCTCGCGTTGATACTCAAAGTTATACTGTAAATTCGTTGTCACGAGCAGGACTCGGTGTCTGACTTCCTCATTTCTCCAGTGTTTACCATCTTTTACTGCTTGACGTCTCCATTCTGACTCCTTGAGTGGAGAGAGCATTAATACCCCGATCAGAACACGGGACATTCTCCAAAAGGTCAACATCATCCTCTGCATTAATCACAAATCAAGAATTTCAGACTACTTGGGTTTCTTTTTCTTTTTTTTTGATTCCCCTGATAATGTGTGCTTCTAAATGGCTCCCTACTGGATGCTTTTCTTCTCTATATTCATCTCTTTTATGTGTGAATCATTCATTAAAAAAACGTCCGAAGAGAAATCAAACAACAGATGTTTTCAACAGACGCAGGTAACATCGTAGCTTCTCAAGTAACAAATTTGCCAGATTTGTTTATCTCTACTCTTTCTAGTAACATCTGGACAAACCCAGGTGCCTCATAGGGTTATTCATAATTGTTTTTTTTCCATTAGCTAACAGCTGCAGATTATTTAGTCCTTATTTCCCCTTTTAATTGTTCAACTTTACACAATAATCTTAAATCAAGCCATGACAATCTTATATCAAGCACTGCTGCATGGAAACATAATTTCACTTGGTAAAACTATTCAAACTGTTGTGTTTCTGTTATTTTTAGTTTTGCATTTGTTTGTGCATGTGTGATAAACCTTAAACTCACTGGAAAAGGTATTAATCATCATGCCAAAATGTTCAGATTTGGCAATAAACTGGCCTTTAACTGGCAAAAATAGAAAAGCTACAAACCAAAACAAGACCTAATGGCAGGCGCTGCAACTTCCAGCTGCAGCAGAGAGCACATAAAAGTGAGACTTGGGGGTTGTTTCAGTCATCGGTGCAGCTGCATTAATGTTCTCAACTCCCACAAATAGATGCAGCATTACCTGGGAGACGGGCAACTGTGAATCCAGAACCCGGAGAGGCAGCAAAGTGCTCTGGAAGCACAGATAAGGAATTCTGGGAATTCCCAGCTTGAGCGGTAGACGTGAGCCGACCCAAGTTTTAAAAACCGCCGGACCTTATCGTCCTGTGTTCCCGGAAGGAGCAGATACGTTTATTGGTGTTTGTTATTTATATAATTAACCCAACAGAGACTAGATATTTCCAAACTGCCTTGGACAGAAACAAGGAAAATGTGCACATAGGGAGTATTTAGATGCACGCTTCTACATTTCTTATTTTAACTGGATGGCTCCCCAGTGTGAGCGCAGCATGGACAGCACATGTACACACACACAGAGATATAAATATAATATTAATAATAATGTGTTTGGGGGTGAAGGGGGACTCCGCCAGCTGGTTTTCTGTCTTCTGTTGCTGTTCAAGCCAACTGTGACTCAGTCAGGGACCGATGTGACAAAACAGAGCCCAGCGGGGCGCAGACTGATGAGCAGGATGTGCAATACATCCAAATAAGGCAGAAAACTCCTGCAGAAAACAGCCTGGACGCTGACAGTAGCTCCCCACTAACATCTCCAATAATGTAATAAAGGTTCAGGGGAACCCTCAATACAGGAGAATGAATGCCATTTAGCTAGCTGGTATTGCAACTGGAAGACAAAAACATTTAGAACATGTGAGTAATGATATTGAGTCTATATTCTGTTTTCTCTATCATTTATTGGTTAAATCCCTGCAGGGTTTCTTTGTTTTTATGGGTTCTCTTTTGTTTTATTCTTCATTTAAACAGCTTGAACTTCCATATCATATGCAATGATACACAACCAGATATGGCAAATTCAAGATTAAATACTTAAAGACACGGCATTTTATGGCCATAATAACAAACTATCTCCATTGTGCACCTGACAAGGTGAACATCTACAACCACCAGCTTCAGTATTTCTACATTTGAGCCACATTTTGCTAAATTATTCCAGTTTTTGCGAACAAAATGTTACCATTGAGCATCAACTTTTGTTGCCTGAAATGAAGGAAAACCTGGGCCCTGGCTGTTAAAATACCTGATGAGAGCATTAAGGCTAAAATAAATAAATAAATACACAAATACTGATTTAGATACTTGGTCTTGCTCTGCCTGCAATAAAATTCAGTAAAACGACATTTACTTGGCTGAGAACCACGGAAATCGTGTTGGGTAGCAGTTCCCCCCATCAGGCTGTCTATAAAGAGACTGATTAAACGGAAAACTCTCTCAGAGCCCGGGATCTGGGATAAAGCAGCATCATCATGCCTGAAACGCATCAGAATCCAGAGCGATACCTCCGTCACTCCATCCTAAACGTCCGCTTTGAAGGAGATCCAATTCGGAGTGCATTGGACACAAATTGACTTCAAGAGAGGAAAGAAAATGCGGGTTCACCCTTAAAAGTGGAAATCGTTGTATATTTCAGACGGAGAGGCGTTCCGGAGCAAAGTGGTGAGAAGTTGCCTCTCACTCTTATATTTGAGCGCCCGGGGGAAACGTATGCATGAGTGCACTGAGTGGCCTAAAAATGGCATCGGAGGTCGTGTGATGTGACCTCTCCTGATGATATGCAAACAGATGTTGCAGGTTGGACAGTGTCCATCTGGCCGCAGGACGGCGGAGAAGACGCAGAGTGAGAGAGAGCGGGACTGCAGCTCTCATACCTGCATCACAGGGAAATGGGCAGTTTCGTGTATAGAAGCTACGGAGGATTGGTTTCATTAGAAATGCATTCGATGATATTCTAACAACCCTTTGACAATCCTGTATTTAGGATTTTCCTATATCTATCCATTTTAAGCACAGGCCTGCCACTCACATAAATGATCATGTAACTTTTATGTTCCTCACCCAACAACAGCAGCGGCTTAGCAACTTTGTCTGGAAGTAAGTGGTAACCACGGCAACGCAGTACACACCCATATGTTTGAGCCAGAATCAGATGCTTGAGGAAGATCTGCATCACTCTCCTACATTTTACATTATCTCTATGTAAACATGACACGTAATTGAGGACCTGATGATGTTTTCGGAAGTATTTTCTCATCTCCTCAAAGTCTAAATGAAATGCCATCTGAAGTCTTTTTTTTTTTGTTGTCTTACAAATCTTTGTCTCGATTTTGAGAGTCTGCTCCTCCGTCTGATAATGACAACCTCTCAGAGCGAACACAGGCGGGGTTCCCTCCCGCTGCTATCCCGATTCCAAAGCTCGATTCACAAACCAAAACAAGGGGGGAACAATATCTGTCACTGTGAGCGACGGCTCTGCCTTCAAAGGCGCCACTCGAGACGAAAGATACAGCCAACAATTCTTCGTTTTTGTCCTCCCCGCTCGTGAATACAGGCCTCATTGATGGAATCCACGGGTGGCACTCACGCTTTATCTCGGGGGAGTTGGGAGGAAAAAAAAGCAGTGACGCTCCTGGATTTTCATTTATGATAATGCATCCAAGAGGACCACGCTGCCCAGTTAGGTCCAAATAAATTGACTGGGTTGAAACTACAACCCCACCCCACCAAAAAGAAGAAAGAACTGCCAATCAGAAGGTAAGAAGACAGACGAGGGAGAAGGAGAAGGCAAAAAAAACACCTGTGTCCACAGACACACGAGGGATTTTAGCAAAGAGCAAGAAATATGAAAGGTGCATGTTCCCGTCTGAGCACACTTGTGTGTTTACGTGTGAGTGTGTGTGTGTGTGTGTGTGTGCATCACTGCGTACAGCGAGCGGCCATGATGCAATCAGATAAGTGCGACTGGACTTTTACAGTCCATTTAGGTTTCTAACAGTGATACAGCACTTGGCACTTCATTTAGCCACGCAAGCGTGTTACAGCACCCTGCTCGCACTCCCACAGCACTGCCAAGATGGGGTGGGGGGAGGGGGGAGGTGGAGGTGGGGGATGGGATGGGGATGGGGGAGGTAAGGTGGGGGGGGTGGAGGATGAAGAAAAGAAGAAAACAGAAAAGGTGGAGGGAAAAAAATAAAAAATAAACAGCCTTCCTGTGAGTTTCAAAGTGCTCCGTGAGACGGGAATTCTCCATTAGCGGTTAGCGGAGAGAGGGATGTGAGGGGGAACATATGCCGGTGAAAACACACACACACACACACATGCACACACACATGCACACACACACAGTTTGTTTAGACGCCAACTCTGGCACATGCTGCCCGTCCTAACGAGCCCAACTGGAGATTCATCACATTTAGCACGTGGCCACAACACGGATCTTTACACGTATAGGAAAGGCTTTCCTACTAGAGTCATCGATTCTATCGATATGGATGTTTTTATACTTTTCAATAGTTTTCCAAGTAAAGGAAGAACACATAGAATGTCATTATTTACTAGTTCCGCTTGATTTGACTTCATAACTAGTCAAGGTCAATGTGTGACAGTTAAAAATGGGTGAAGGAAAAAGTCTTCTAAGTATAACTATCTTGCTAAAAGGTGAATCCCTGACACTGAATTTATATTTAGATTAATCCGCAAAAACACCAATATCCAATTAAAAAAGTTCAAGGGCTTTACAGTTCTTTAAATTATCTATAGTGCACAAGGAAGACTAGTCTGGTGCAGCGAGTGCAGGCTTCTGGGATAATCCTCTCACTGGCTCAAGCAATTTTTGGCCGGATTTTTCACCCTGCTCTGAAAAATGTTTTCACATCCTCCTAAAGTGAGGAAAAAAGAAAAGCTGGTCGGAGAATGAATTATGTCGAGATTCTAAATGAGGGAGTCATGGTGCATACTTTTTTTTTAAGAGTTTACTTCTCCAGAGACTTTTTTTTTAATCCACCAACTTTTCCCTCTCTTCAAAACAATACAGCAATAAGGGCAGCAGGAGCAGGGAAACGCAAAGGGGTTCAATGACTACAACCTTTAAAAAAAACTAAAGCATACGAGAAAAGCCATTGTGACAAAACAGGATCTAAAGACGCTAAAAAAAGTCCACATTTTGATGTCCCATACTCAGACCAGCAGCAACACAGTTGACATATATAGTTATGTAATGACGTGACTTCCAAACCACCTTGAGAGATGGATAAAAACGAAACGGTTCTTAGCTGGTTCTCATGTGGAACCGACTCTGAACCAGCACCGGCACAAGAACTGCTTAGATGGAAAAAGGGGCATGTGTGAGCTCTGCACAGGAAGTTGAAAAGACAACTTATGTTGGCCAGTTGGCTGAAAACTCCCAAAAGTCTGGCGCATTGGGTTAGTTTCAGGCAAATTTTCGAGATGTTTTCTCAAGCTTTTCGTTTTTTACAGTGTACTCGACTTGAAGCCAGCTCATCTGTCAGTCTCTCCCTCCACCTTCCCTCACATGCAAATGCTCACTTTTCCATTCGACTCACTCTCGCACTGAGGGATCATTATCTTCGGCACAGTCGTGATGGGGTAGTTATCCAGGAAGAGAGAGAGAGAGAGAAAGAGAGAGAGAGAGAGAGAGAGAGAGAGAGAGAGAGAGAGCCCAGCGCGTCACTTCTCATTAAAGGACTACAACCCCCAGCTCTCATTGACTTACCCTCCTTTGATGTAGTCCAGGAAGGTCACCTCCGTGTCCACCAGGAACGACAGCAACGTAACCTGGGAGAGACAGGTCCTCGATCAGCTTTGTCTCGGGCATAATGAGTCTGAAGCGTCGGAGGCCGACGTGACAAACAGTCTCCCGGGCCGACGTGCATAATAAACGCAACAAACGCTTCCAATTACGAAACGACACGGGGACCCATCCGGATGTGATGGGGCGCCAGAGACTCATAAACATATAGCGTCACATTAAGATGCGCCATCTCCTCACCGTGCCAGAGTTGAGGTAATTTTTCTTCTTCCCTTTCTTCTTTGGATTTACCACCTGAGGAGGAAGATGAGATTCAATATTTATTCATCATATCTACCGAGGTCATGGTGGAGTTTTCTCAGAACTCAGAAACTACTATAGATTAATACAGAAACTGGTGGTTAATAAACTGCATGCTAATCAGTTTGCATATTTTACTCTTTTTGTCTACAAAAATGCAATGTTACTATATGTTTCTAGTAGCAACATAGCTTCCTGATTCCAGTAGATTCCCACTGATTTTTACCCCATTTATGAAACTCTAGCGCAGTGAATGCGTTAGAATAACACCAGTAGGCAATTCAACACAGAAAAAGTTGAGAGAAAAGTGGTTGAATGTCTCTCCAACGTGTCTGTAAACGCCCGGATTATTGGCGCCAACATGCCGTAGAGCACAGAGGGGCTTTTGTATTTTCCGAGCTGTGAAAATTTGGTTTAATTTCCAGTTTTTCCTGCAAACGTCCCCATGTGTAAATCGTGCCTGTGCTGTACCTACGTAGGAACACACACACACACACACACACACACACACACACGCTCTTAACAGGCTCAACACTTTTTGCATTTATGTGCAGCACGCGGTTTCTGATTGTCTTGCTGCCAAATTGCTTTTGGTGCAATGAGAGCAGAGAGAGCTCCCCTCATTGTTTAATAAGCCAGTGAACTAAACCAGCCGATGACTTGACACCTTGGTGCCATTTCCTGCTATTAACAAAACAGCACCTTTCTGTATTTAAATGTCTGATTCATGTTAATCCTATTCCTTTTTGGTGCACAAGTAGAAACTCTGTTAAGGGCCAAAGCACGTCCGCTCTCTAATTCAGTCTTTCATGTGTATTAGATTCAGAACACGGCTCGTACATTACCCCCTTCTGTTCCAGCCAAACAGCTGCATATTTACACATAAAACAAACACGGAGCCAAATTAGCATTCTTATGGAACCCGGTCACCAAAGTCCAACGTCTCTGTCTCTCTTTTTTACAACACGGAAAAGGCTTTGAGCGAGGCGCAATTTGTCCGGAGGAGCAAGCGCGGCTATTAATATGGAACAAGGGTCAAAGTGAGTACGCCTCGCTCGGATAAATTGGGATTCTCATTCATCTGAACCATTTGCATTTATCGCTGACGTTGGTACAGAAAGAGAAGATGATCACTTTTTCAGCCGTACGTTTCGTCTCAAAGCGTAAGATTTCTCCTCGGACGTGGAGGCTGAACCCGAAATGGGCAAAAGTGGGAAAAACTCTGTCTGAATCCAAAAAGCTGCGCCAGAGCTTTTAAACCAGAGCTTTATGGTCTAATTAAACTGGGCCAAGGTTAAACAGGAGGAGAGAGGTAGACCTCAGGGAAACAACATTTAAATGTGTGGATTTATGCATTTCTCCTTGGTTCACATTGGCATCGGTGCAAGGACACGTTCGCCTGATTGAAGCCTTGAAACACTGAGAGACACACACACACAAACACACACTTTAAAATGCAAAGAAATCCAATCACAAACTGTCAGATTTAAGATAAAAAAAACAAACTATGTGACTATATTAGTCACAAGTTGTGAAGAAGAAAAAAAAACACATAAAAGTCACATTGGTCCATAAGTTAAGTATATTCGTTTATTTTGGAAAGATTTATTTCATGCAACAAATATTTAGATAGTGAGCAAGAGCACTAATTACTAAAAGCGCTTACACCAAGTAGTCAGAGCTCCAGCTGTTTGCCCGGAGGTCGTACGGATCGATATTGTTTTTTGTTTATCAAAAAGTCTCGAATTGATTGCTGATCCAATCCTCCAATCCAATCGACTTGTTAACCTGCCGGTACCCATCCAAAATGGCGGCCGGGGGCGTGTCAGTCACCTGACTGACAAAGACCGATTACTGGTGCCCTCTTGTGGTCATAGATGGTATGGCATATGTTTTATATATATACTGCCAAAAATAGCATGATTTATAGTCTGGAAAACACAGTAACGGGCTGAAAATAATCAAATCACTAACTGTGTCTCTACTTAGGTTCTTTACCTCTTAGTACTAATTGTATCTGAGCACCTTGGTGCATGCGCACATCTGAGCCCTATTAGGCGAACAGCAGATGTGCAAAATGACAGCCTCGTGTGTGCTCCTCTCTCCATGTGGCACCATGTTAATCAAGACGTGTTGACTCGTCCTGGGGGGAGATAATCCAGATCCATCATATCTGTCAGCGTGTGAGCATGAGTGTGTGAGTGTGTGAGTGAGTGAGTGTGTGTGTGTGTGTGTGTGTGTGCTTTTTTGGCATCTTACTGCCTTTCTAAAATCAGAACCCTTAGTTTAATCATAAGGCAAGAGTGCAGTTAACGTTTTATTGCATTCAAGAGAGGCACAAAGCAATAGTCTTAAATTAAACCTGAGCCAAATGGTCTCATAATCAAGTATGGTGCATCATTGGGGACAAATTTAAGTTAACGTTTGATTATTTTCAGACCATTAACCAAACTGCTTCTTCATTCCTTTTATAAGGTGACCTTGATTGGTGGAATGGAGATTGTATGTTGCTGATATAGAAGCTATGGAATATTTGGTTTCATCAGAAATGTCTTAGATCAGCACAGACCTGTTTCATGTTTATCTGGCACCCACAGGCTTTACATCAATTCATCTGCCAGGATTTCTGTCTTAACAACGGAGCTGAGCAACTTTTTCTGGAACCAAGATGCTCTTTTTGTTCTAGGTCTAGTAAATTCATAATGTGAAATAACAGCTCTGCTGTTGGATTGGGAGTCTCTGGACTTGAAACACACTCAGACGTAAACCTTGTGAGACTCTGACAACAATGAGCTCAGCTAAAGCAGGCAAGCGAATGCCACCAGTTCAGAATAACGCTGCAGTATATATTGTATTTCAAAGTTTGCTCACAGGCGTTTGGGGGGTAGAGCCGGCATATGTGTGTGGTAAGAGGAAGTTTGAAGTAAAAGATAAATAAAATATAGACTGGGTTCTGGAGTTTTCTAGGAGCTCTGAAGCCTGCTGGAGGCAATGTAACGCACAGCGGGCGCTTGAGTTGTATGATGGGAAACATAAGTCTCAAGTCTAGCTGAGGATAAAAGCTGCAGCGACTAAAAAATAAATAACCTGCCGGCTTTTTTGCGAACCTGTGTGTGGTGAGTTTGACTGAATTCATGTTTTTTTTATTGTTTGGATATGAACTTAGTCCTCCCTGAACAGTTAATGTTACAATGGGTCTCTATGGCAATGCAGCTCAAACTTTGTTTTCTATGCGACTAAATGTACTTTAATCAACTGCTATTGTTGAAAATCAGCTTAACTAATACATCTGACCCGATTTGAATGTTATGCATAACATGTGCAGTGAGAGAGGGAAAGTCTGCTTTCATTTTGTAGAAATAAAAAGCTAACTTCTCAAACAAATCCTTTTTTTTTTTCCAAATATCACACCTGGTTTGTGTTTATTCTCCTCACGAGCGTCGGTATTATTCAAGACACAACAAAATCCTTTTTCCTGCTTTGATTTATCTGCTTTCGGCCCTTTCAGCCTGCAGCCAAAGCGGCATATACTGTAGTTTAGCCCGAGAGTCGCTCACAGTTTTCAGTATTTTCAATATGCGTTTTATTTTACCACCGCCAGATGGGACAGACGGAGTGTAAACCGAAAGAGAAAAACAGCTGAGCTCGATTGACCCGCTGACCTGTTCGCTATCTGGAGAGGACAATCATCTCTGAAGTCAACACAGTAACACACACACACACACACACACACACATTCACCTCATAGACGTTGAACTGGCTTTGCCCTCTGGACAGCTCTCTGTAGCTGGTGCTGAACTCTCCGATAAAATCGTGACTGCAGAGAAGAAAAGTGAGAAAAACAAAACAAAAGAATAAGAAAAAAAACAAATAAAAAGAGTGTCCATTTCATTGTTTGAGTCTTAGCATTTTGTTAACCAAATTTAAGCGCCTCATGTCCCTGAAAAGACAACTCGTGTAACTGTGAAGTGAAGTGAGAGCACAGACGATGATCTCTGTTGTTAGAAAGCATAAAACGTGTGAAAGGAAAAAACGCAGACACCTTCATGTACGTGGACGACAGTTAAAGCTCAGTTCAGAGGAACAGCTTGTTAAAATTGTTAGAAATCCCTTGAAGCTGCTAAGATCTGACCATGGACACTGAACTCCCACTATCAGGATCCAGTCCTCTTACCCCCTGGAAACAGACACTAGTGCGACTCGTTAGATAAGATTTACAGGAGGCAAAAACGTGCTAAATGATTATTAGCGTGGTTAGCATTTCATATTAGATTCAATCTGGTGGATTATCAAGCATAAAAGCTGCTTTGTCATCCAAACAGGTGTTTGGAGCTATAAAGACAACGTTTACTATTTATTCTGCCTGTTTAATAATAGACAACAATGATAATATAACGTTTCAAGGCTGCTTCAGACACAGTATACAATATTCACACTAACATACACATACTGTATATAGATATATGTATATACATACATGTACATTTTCTTGAATGTTTGGATGGATATATTTTTTCTAAACCCTATAATGGATGCATATGTTGTTTTTCATACAGCAATTATGCAAATTTATCCACTTTAGGACTAATGTTATACACAAGACTTCACCATAATGTCATGTTTGCTGCTCACTTTTGATACATGTTGATCGCTGGAAAAAGTTTTTCTTGCCAACAAAACACCATTTACTTTTACTATGTACGAGCAAAAGTTAAGATAATAAATCTGACATTTATTCTCTAAAACAAAAAACAACAACCTTGTGTTCCAAAATGCATGTCATTAATCAATCAACGCAGAATAATGAGACAAAATGTTTGCGAAATCACTCAGAGGTGATGAAAATGTATTCAGAACCTTTCGCAAATTAGGACACAGACTCTTCAAATTACAACAACACGCAAGCTGCTTTAAATAATGGGAAAAAAAACAAAAAGAAAAAATCTTCTGCATTGATGTTTCTGTAATTCTGGCGCCTGTGTTGGTCTCTGTCTGGCATGAGATCAGAATCCAGTTATATGGTGTCGCCCACAGCTAAACGCAGTGGCCTCATTCTGTTTAATGAGTTGTTTGTGTTTTGTTTTTTTTGTTTTTTAAAGTCAGTGCTTTCTTGTCTTGTCTAAACGCAGCCTAAAGCTTTGACTTTACAGACCCATGACCCATGTAAAAAACACATACTCCTCAGCGCCAGACGTGTTAATTAAGAGTTGAAATAGTATGGATTACCTGCCATCTCGTTCCCAGTCGTACACTTCCACCTTGATTGTTCTGTTGGGAGAAACACAAAATACAGATTTACTCTCTCTTTTAGTTCATTGCGACACTCAGTTGCAGCATGTAACCATATTTGAAAGGTCAAAGACGACACTGCTGGTCATTTACCACAAAAGGACAAGCTTAAGCAATGTACCGTAATAATAATAATAACAACAACAACAACAAGTCCCAAAATGCTTGTGAATTCTGAAATAGACACAGACGTCGAGTCCAACCTTTCTTTTGTGGCTATCGTCATGGAACCATTAGGAGAAGCGGATCCATTGTGCATCTTATCTTTATCCTAACGCACTGTCTGCCTGTCGCTGCAGCGCCTCGGGTAATGTGCTCTCCTCATCTCCAAATACATCTATTTCTGCATCCTATTATATGTTACAAGGAAATGGAATAATACAAAAAAAAACCCCACATAGAATAGTGTGCGAGAGGATGATATGCTACGTTATCGCCCTATCTGGAGACGTCTTCGACAGGAGGGTCATTTCTCTCTGACAAAAGCTGGAGAGCGATACGTCGAGAGTGAGAGGGGTGAGGATCGAGGATAATAGAACAGAGACTGGATTAAAACAGTAAAACTGAGTAAAAGGTTCTCGGGCTGGAGAGAGGGGAGGTCAGAAGACGCAAGAGCAAGAGGAGACTGTGTGAAAATGACCCCGAAACCGATAGGAAATTAACATGGCTGGAGTGTGTGATTATGTAGTGTTTCAACTGGGGGAACAGGAAATAGACACAGAACAAATTGGTGAGAATCTTTTTATCATCATAAGATTGAGACTAGAGTCTAGTGGCATTATTGAATAATTGGTGTGACCTTTAACTTACTACAGAGCCCCAAAAGCCCAATCAGGGAATTTTGTGCGCACAAAAACAACATCTTGTTCGCACATGCGCACAAGATAAATTTACTTCAAATTCACATGCGTCTCTTAGGACTTCAGATGCTCACTGACATCTTAAAATAGACAAAACGTGGCCGATAAAGTTCTATTTCAACCTCTGATTATCATACAACAAAGGGCTGCATGTTGTGGCTACATGTCAATGTGCAAAGGTGAATTCTCTTGTGTGCACAAATCACTATTTTGCAGGAGCTGGATAATCATCTCGTACATGACGCTACGCTGCCATCATCATATAATGGACACAGTTCTGATAATCAACTTTAATTTTGACCCTGAATGTCACACCATGAAACGCGACATGCTCTAGCACAAGATAATTATGTTGTGTGCACAAATAATCATGTCATTGCTGCTAATTTACGAGCAATAGGTCTCATGGGACGTTGCGATCACATGATGGCCTGAACTGGTAGTGCCACACAACAAAATGCTACAGCCTCTAGCACGAGATAACTATCTTGTCCGCATTAGATTATGAAAAAAAGAAAAAGAATATATCTTAATGGAACTTACAGGGCTCTTTAATATACTTTATCTTCTTCCAAGATAATACAGTTGTGTGGTTTCCTGAGCAAGAGATGCACTTTACCTTCCATCCTCCTCATCTTTCAAAAACGTGAGGAGGTGGAAATCATCATTAACAGGCTGCAGAGCCTCTTCACGGTGCCAGATGCACATTAGAGGGAGGGAAGCCAATAAAGGTAAGAGGTGGGAAGGAGGCTGGATGATAACGATGGGACACTCCAGAGACACACGTCTTCTTCCCCGTGGGCGTAGCGCTTTGTTTTTTTTTTCCTGAGAGAAGCGGGCGACACGCAGAGACGTGTATGTACTGTACATTTGTTTATGGGCGGGAGTCTTATTAAGTCGGTGTTATGACACATCTCAGTGGGAAACATCCCCTGGCTCCCAGCTCTGATGATGTGACAGGAAGTTGAAAACGATTTCGCTTGGAAATCTCATGGTCTGACTGTGTGCATGTGTGTGTGTGTGTGTGCACCAGCACAACAGAGCATCTATGAAGCATATACACACAGTTCGGTATTGTTCGCCAGCTTGAGCTCCCGCTTATCTCCTCTCCCAGGCTGCAGAAAGACAGACTGAATGTGTGAGTGTGTGTGTGTGTGTGTGTGTGTGTGTGCGTGCGTGTGTGTGTGGAGTACTGTATGTGCAGTCCAGTGTGAGCTTCCTGAGTCTCCTGTTGATAAGGCATGGTGTGACTCAACTCCCCTAATAAGCTTATTGGACCGAACTTCAGATCAATGCTGCTGTCTGCCGGCGGAGCTAAGCTTCAGCTTCATTGTCTGCTTCTTTTGTGCTTTTCTTTTCTTTTCTTTTCTTTTTTTTTCACCACACAGTTTCTGTCAACAACAGACAACAGATACAAACACGACACTGAAGCCCGAGCGATGCAGTTTTACCTGCCGATCTGCGCCGTCACTCAATCCCACTTAATCAGAAGATAAATGGGAAAATGTTCTATTTCTTGTTTAATTACAAAAAAACGTTTCCTGCCAAGAGGCACATTTTCTTGAAGAGGACAGTCAGATGAACAGCATGTCCAAAAACATCACCTCAACATTTATGTAGAAATCTCAAATAGCAGCTTAAAGTGGGTGAATATTCATTTTTTAAAAGATTTTCCTATATTTTTAGGACTTTTTATTACTATTATTCTACCAACCTATCAACTGAAAAACCAATGTAAATACACACACACACACGTCTTTAGCCAGTTGGCTAGCTACCTCTCTACCTGGCATGTATCTATCTGCCTATGTATTTAGCTAGCTAGCTAGCTCATGTATGTAAAGTAAATGAAAGCAAACCACTCCCAGTTTCAAGTGAAGTTTCGGGTGAACTGGCATTATGAACGATCCTGGTTCTTCATCTGATTCTGTCTCAGAGATATAAAGCTGGATAATGCACACGCTCCAAAACTGTCTGACTCCAGATTCCACTTAATTCAGGAAAAGATGTTGCTGACATGAAGTCATGTCATCACCTGGTGTGAGCAACAGCTAAGACAATCAATCAAGAGTTAAAAAGCTACATGTGGTTGCCAGATTAGCATGAAATTTTGGATGAAACCCATGTTCCATAGCTTCAATGTTAACACCAGAGAACAAGGATACAACCTCTATTCAGCCATTCTCGTTCCCCTTTATAAGGAATGCAATTTAGCTCAGTGAACTGCTTATGCAAACTAAATGCACTAAAAGGTTCAAGATGAGATAAACAAGCATCTTAACATCTCAATTTCAATATTCAGCATTTTAGTGTCTTGTTTCTTTCTGATACGTGCCTAAAATATGATGATGTGAGATCTGAGGCTTAATTTCAAACCCTCAGCGTCTTCAAGAACTCAAAAACTGCACATAACCTGACATATCTGTAATAAATGCTGATAATGATGATAATAAGTAGTAATTGGTCCGCTGCAATTCACTCAGCTTTCACTCCGATCCACAACTCTGTCATCCATAGAGATAGAGTCTGATAGAATTAGCAGCCGGATTCCCGCCTGTCAACAAATCAATAAGAGCGATTTCCGTCGACAGCTCCAGCATCTCTGACAGCCTGGGGATTAGCACATAGTGTAGCATGACTCCTCTCTCATGCAAAATCAAAAATCCACGTAAACACTGATCTACTTCTACTTCGAGCATGTTTTCATCTGATGGTGTTTTTTCTTAGTTCATTTGCAGTCTGGCTGAGATCCAAAAAGCCTCTGCTCCATCTCTCAGTGAACCGCCGAACTAAACCAGACCAGCAGAAAATAATGTTACCTATCTGCTAAAAAGCTTGTGAAGTGCCCTCCTGAATGCATCATCTAGATAAGACGTCAGTGACAGGCTCTATTCAGCAGCGGGGGGAGAAAGAAATGTTCCCTGCATATAAAAGTTTGGACTCAATAATCTTAAGGCACACACACACACACACACCAACAACAACAAAAACAAATAACAAAATCTTACATCCACACCTTGTTTCCCGGGAAAAAATAAGCTATTTCTTTCTGCCAAATCATCTCTGACATCCTGCTGAATCCGTGACGCACAATATTTCTTCACCGCCTTCGACATTTTTCATTCAAACTGCTCATTTACTGCTATTTATTGCACATAGCACACACACACACATATATATATACATTTATGAGCCTGTGTCTAGACATCCCTTTCATCACTCTCCATAATGAAGAACAAACATTAAAAGCCTCATCAAAAGACTCATTGTTCAGTTTCTTTAAACTGATATAAAGCACAAATGAATGAGTACAGGCTGTTAACATGCTCCAGTGTTCTGGACTTTTCCATCCTGAGATGTGATTTCCTGCAACCGTCCTGCTTCAAAACTTAGATTGACGTTCATGGTGAGTTTCTATGTTAACCTATATATACATATATCACACAGTTGTGTTTTACGGTCTGCAGATCCACAGATTGCAGTGTTTACAAGGTGTCATGACATCTACAACTGTATTTACCGTACCTGTCATAGTCACCATTGCAGAGGGCACGAACAGGGATCTTAAAGGCCTGCCACACTGGGTTCAGCGTGTTCTTCACCACCTCCGTCTTGTGGCAAATGGTAAACCTGCAGACAGACGAGGCAATGACAGCGAGAACACAAACAATAAGGAAATAAAGAAAAGCTAGTATACAAAGGTGACAAAAATGCATTCAGGGTTTCCCCCCTGACTTTTCCAGTCGCCACAGTATGACAAACAAGTCGGCATGCCATGCCTTTATGCATCCCCTCATGCTCTGATGTGTCCTTATCTCCAGTTGTACCTTGAATTTATTTTGTTTTCACCTTTATTCCTCTTCCGACATCCACCAGCCTGATTTAAAAGTGGATGAAATTATGACAAATTTACAGACTTTTTTCACTACATTTTACTTGTACTTTCAGTTTCCAGATGTTTTCTATGACAGGTTTTCCTTTTGTAGTATAGTTACACCCTCTCCAAGTCTTTATCATTATTAGTGTTGTTTTTCTGGTCCTAACTATTAGCCATAGTTGGTTTAGAACTCTCATTACTATTGTTATTATTATTGAGTGATTGTTACTACCTGTTATTACAGAGTAGCATCCCTTCATGGATAAACAAAACACTAATTTTATCTCATCTTAGAGTATCTTATCTTATCATGAGATAATGTAACACTAAATTCCCACAAACGTTCCACCAACAGTGAGTTTAAGAGAGATTGAGGCGACATAAAACACAAACTGCAAAGAGGTTATTTCATTAGCGCTTCAGTGGCTGGCAGACGCTATCTTAGTCTCACCCGACTCGCCGAGTCCACCGAGCTGGATCGAGCGCTTCACACACGTACCACCCCACTTCCTCTCCCTCCCCCCCTCACGTCTCCACACACATCTGTGTGCACAACATTTCCACATGTAACTCACGAGACATGCTTAAATAGGCAGTGTGGCTTTTGATCCGGGAAGGGAGAAAAAAAAAATCAATGAAAGCAATTTCCCCTGGATGCAGGGGAGGATTAAACCAAACATGAAAGGCGAGAGGGAAAGATGGAGGGCGAGTGAAGAGGGAAGCCAAGGGAAGGGGAGGAGAACTCACGTGCCGTCCTCATTGCTCCGGTAGAAGACCAGGAAGGGGTCGGATTTGCCGAAGAAATCCTTTTTGTCCAATTTGTTCCCGCAGAACTGCATCATCACAGATTCCTGCAGAGCCGACGCAGAATGAGAATCCTCTCAATTTATGGGCTCTCGGAACTTGTTTGATTGAGAAGTATTTCATAAGCTGTACATGCGCATTTCCAGTTCAAGTTCAACTATTCCAGATAATACAGTTTCATGTCATGATTCCTGAAGCCTTTGTAACTTATTTTTCCTTGTATTGCCATAAGACTCAAAAATAGAGATAATGAAATACAAAAACATGAAGCAAAATTTCTACAGTTCTGGGAAAAAAAATGCAAAATGCTTGAAACACTATGAGACAGATGACCAAATGGGGACGAAGATTAAAAGAGATTCAGAAAACCAGAAGGAGACAGGTCCATCATTACCCTGCAGTTGTTCAGCTCCTCTGCCTTGACAATAATGGTCCCACATTTCTTTCCCTGGATGCCCCTGTTCACAGCACAACACAAACACAGCACAGGGTCAGGAGGTCACAGCTACACAGACTGTAAACAGCGTGTTTTTGCTATACTCCAGGTTAAAGGTGACAATACGGAATAATACGAGGAAATCTGAGCTAAATACAACTGTGATGGATATTACACATTCTCGAGAACAACAGGAAAATTAGGAAATTTCAAGAATGATGTCATGAACAAATCTTAAATCAAGCACTTCACATCTTTTCAGATTTCAAGAAATCTTGTCTTCTGAAATGATCTTGCTGCAGGGACAGATCATTTCACCTTTTAGTACTTTTTCTTATTTAGTGTTCTTTATCTTCGTTTGTAGGCACCCCTTTTTTGTAGCATACTCATTTTTTATGGGAAACATTTCACAGTTTTTTGCAAAAACAACCAAAAAAATCATACCCTGTTGAGAAAAGTCAAGTCTGATCGAGCTGCATAATAATAATTGATACTTCTTCACCCCCTTAAGGCACATACGTAGGTGTTGCTCATGTTGTAACCTAACTCTAGTCCATTTAAGGTCCAACAGATCGATGCCTAGAGAAGCTCATCGCTTCTAATAAGGGTAGAGGAGCTTCCTGGAAACATCACACCTCTGTTGAAAACTCTGGTCTGGAACAAACCTCATGGAAAGTTTTACTGCTTCACACGGCCTCAAAACATTTCCAGTTTGCACAACGAACACTGTTGAGCATGAGGTGTTTATGTTTGTTTTTGAGTGTGTGTGTGTGTGTGTGTGCGAATGTGGACCTCACTGCTGCCGGTAAGTGTGCTTGAGTGCGTCCCAGTTCACCCTGGTGGTGTGATCATGAGGGTGTGTCTCTCTCTCTCTCTCTCTCTCTCTCTCTATCTGAGCGGGTTGTTGTAGCTGTAGGCTGTTTGGGAGGGTGCCTGCGTGTCAGCACTTTTTATAGATGAAGGTGAACTCAGTGAGACTATTTACATCACCTCCTCCTCCTCCCAAACACACACACTCCACAGCAGACCAACTTAACTGTCTGAAGCTACAAGTGTTCTTCTGTTACCCATTAGGAGCAGACGCTTGCTCGACCTCTGCTTGAAAGTGTGTTTTTTTTTCTTCTTCTAAATCCTGCCGTTGGATGTTTGAGTTTCACTGTAAAATGATGGATGCATGTATAGAAATATGCATCGACTACAAACATTAAACTACTCAAAATGAATATTAAACATTAAATTGTTGATAAAGGTTCCATCCCTTGAGATATGGACAGATCCTTTAAAATGAGACGTCTAAGAAGTAGGCCAGATTTGTACAACCACATGTGTTGATACCACAGATAGATACATACTAACTATCAAGCTACACACTCCCAAATAGCTAGCTGCAAACTGGCTAAAAAGACAGGAAGACAGTCTGACAAATAGCTGGCTAGAGCTTGCTGGCTTGATAGATAGATAGACTAATAGCTAGCTAACTAACTAACTAGCTAAATACCTTGGTAGATAGATAGATGGATGATAGATATAGGTTTCAAGGGATTATCTCATGGCAGGACGTTAATGCATAAGGAAACAGGGGTCAAAGGGATAAAAAACTACAATTCAGCCATATCTATAAATAAGACTGTGCCAGGCAACCGAGAGAGCTAAGAGCAGCCGTCAACACCGAGGGGGAAGAGGAGCAGGGTGACATAATTTGACATAACTTGTGAGAGGTCTCGCAATCTGACAAAGGGGCCTGTCGTGTGATGAGCAGCACTCTGAGACCCACCTGCCACAAATCGACTCAGGCAGTCATTTAGACAGCACAGAATTGGGGTCGAGGACCTCGGCATGAATGTAATTCAAGCCTCCTTTTAGCAGAGTCGGTGGAAATAGGGGCGGTGGTCGGGAAGAAGCTTCCAAATGGAGAATAATATCAAAGGGAAATTGATCCGGGAGCTGATGCTTTGCATTTAAAGTGCAGGAAGCTTCTTTTTTTCATCCCCCCCATTTCTTCTTGAAAGCAATACCTCTTTTCAATGAAAATCTGACAATAGGGAGCACAGACTTTTCGGTATGAGAGGAAGTCTGATTGAGACTCATTAAATCAGAAGCCTTGATAGACAGCATGAGGGAGACCGAAACAGGGTTGGACTGGCAGACTGGAGGCAGAAGAGGCAGGAAATGCCTCAGGCTCAGATTTCTTGATTTCTCGATTTGGGACTCTTGGGT
Organism: Karalla daura; assembly: GCA_029224185.1. Classification (NCBI taxonomy): domain Eukaryota; kingdom Metazoa; phylum Chordata; class Actinopteri; order Chaetodontiformes; family Leiognathidae; genus Karalla; species Karalla daura. The sequence goes on along the minus strand of CM055209.1, from coordinate 4,839,977 downwards.
GTTCCTTACACCACTGTCATTACGCCGACCCGGACAACACTGTTCTCCAGAGAAATGACAAGAAATCCCTTTCCAGATGGCCAGGAAGGGCTAGGGCAATCGATACAACACAGATGAACTTCCTTGAAGAGATACTGATAGGCTCGAACCAATTATCTATTGCAGCAACAACAGTGTTTAGGTGAAAAACAGAAATTTTACTGCTAATAGGAGCAATACAAAGACTGTTTCACTAATAAATGTAAAGAAATCATGATTTGTTTTCATGATGCTCTCAAAGAGATTTCTGTCATTTCTTGAAGAACACAGGTCCTAAAAAATCCAATGTCAAATCAAAAATCAAACCACGTTTCCAGTAGAGATTGGGTGCAGGACTAAGAGAAGAATGAGCCTGCTCTGCTGCCCCGAAGGTGACGCCATGTGAAATATTTACCCAGTGCACCCTCGGATGATTAATGCATTCTCAACTAGCTGGAAGTGTGACTGAGCAAAAGAGTGTCGAGTAATTAGAGGGTTTAAGTCCGAGTCTGCCTCATTTTTGCATATTTTGTTTCGGTACCTGCACTAATAACAGCTTTGAAAACCACAAAAAAAAGCTCCTCTATTTGTAGTCAAGCACCATTTAGATATTCACATTGTGCTTCACATTTCCCTACATTGTTTAACAGCTCTCTCAGGTTCCTCTTTACAAGCCCTCTCCTGCTTTTTTCTGCTCTGTGGTCTATGTTTCAACGAGGGCAGCGTTCAACAATATCAGCGACGTCGACAGTTGTTGACACGCGGCACAATGTGTGTCAACAAGTACAAAGTGGACACAAAAGGTAACGCCAATTAAAAATAATGAGCAGTGTGGGGGCTGGCCTGTTGGTACCTGCGATATCTGCAGCAGACATCAACATTCATTAGAGCTCGACGTGTTAGTTCAGATCAATGCACCCAGGCTTACTGGTGAAATCCATATTATTTCATTCTGCGTTACAGTTCCTCCTCTCAGAGGTTAATATCTCACTCCTCACTGATTTCCCATCATATAAGGCAAGTTGCTCGCAAAAATTGCTCACAAATTGAAACTTTAACTTTGCCCTCACCGGTTGCCATTGGCATTGAAGTTAATCTACTTTTTAAGCGTCAATAAAAAAAATAGACAAACTTTGGATGATACTGATGACAATGGGTGCTGAGACATTAAATCAACTGTGAATAAATGCTGGTCCTCAAAGACACAGAGTGAGGACTGAATCTGAACCTCTAGAACTGCAATGGAAGGGGCCAATCCCTCACTACAGCCACATGGACCATTTCCTGTTGTTTCAAGACACAATTTAAGATGTTAATTATGTCCTTTATAATGAACCAACACATTAAAGTAGTTATCACAGATGATAGACAGATAGCTAACTACTGCTAGCTAGCCAGATAGCCATCTAAATATGCAGCTAAATACATAGGTTATAGATAGACTGATAATGGGCAGCCAGAGAGCTAGCTAGCCAGCGAGCTATATGTTTCATCAAACTATAGCAGATAGATAGCTGAAGGATTAGTTAATAAAACACTTGTACCACAAAAGACCTAAAAGACAGAGAAAAGATAAATATAAAGAGAGAGACCATGTTGAAACACCCCAAAATCAACACACCATATTATAGCACTGTCCAACATTTCTGTCAGTGAAGAGACATGCATGGCAAAAAAGAAGAAAGAAGACAACTTTAAAGGTGCAACATTCAGACTTTGTGCCTTTTGTGTGGCATTTGTCTTTCACAGGTGCAATCTTCATCTCAGAGAGACAGTTTGAGATACACACACACACACACACACACACACACACACACACACACACACACACACACACACACACACACACACACACACACACACACACACACACACAGAAACATCACCTGGAGAACTGACCAGAATCTGCGTCGCTATGACAACTCTACCAAGCCGGGGCGCCCACAGTCGGGTATCGCATGGGATTCCTCTGCTTGTTATTTCCTCAAATGTTTGCTCTCGACCCCCCCCCCACCCCACCCCCACCCCCCACATCATTATTCTGGCTGAGAGATCTGCCTTAAAAGTGACACGTGGGCGATAACCGACAGAATTAGTGCCTGGGTGAATAATGTAAACCTCAGCTCTGCCTTATACGTTCAGATGATTACAGCAGCTATGGGGTGGAGGTCTAACTTGAAGCTTGGATCAGAGCTGACAGAACATAGCGGGAGTCGCTTCCGAAAAAGCAACAACTGTCTGTCTCTCTGGGAGCAGAGGAGAACGCATCACAAAAACGACAGCATGTTGTTATGCTGCAATCAGAGGAGAAGCTTGGCGGTTCTGTGATCTACAATGGAGAGAAGAGAAAACATCCGAGGCGTGAAAGAAGGCAGAAAATAACTGTAATATGTCTATGTTTAGAAAAAAACAGAAGCAAATTAACTGAACGGGTCTTTCGAACAACCTACGGGGAAAAAACGCTTATGATCTGAAAATTTTATACGTGTTCGTCCTCACTCTCAGGTAAATTGCTTTCCACTTTGTTTTTTTTTTTACTTTATTCATGACTCGGAAAAGCACTCCAAAGTTGAGAAGTGCTTTAGGAGTATCTCTGGCTCCTACATGTTTGTCTGCATATGTGCATGTGTGTGTGTGAGTGTGTGCGTGTGTGTGAGGAAACACAGTGAATCCTCTAATCAAGACACATGGATTTGCAATCAGTGTCTGGCGAGAGACGGGTAATTAAGTCTGGGCCACTTCTGGGCTGTATGCACAAACACACACACACACACACACACACACACACACACACACACACACACACACACACACACACACATGCCATTTTCATTATATTCTCCATGCGGGGAGAATGCGTGAATGTGATATCAATTATAATTATAAAAGAGGAGAGAAGACAGAAAGAGAGAGAGAGAGAGAGAGAGAGAGAGTGAGAGAGAGAGAATCCATCTATTCGTGGCCATGCACTTGTGTGTACACGCATGCACACACACAATCACACACTTTTTCTCCCCCCAAAAAAAGGGAAACTCATAACCGTAATTCTCCCGGCACAAAAGGAACATTGACATCAAATCCATGTCACACCAGAGGCAAACAGAAGACTCTTTTGTCCTCCCCCTTTTACAAAGCCTCACAATCAGGCTTGTATTCAAAGCCATCGGCCTTTATACATGTACTGTATGTCTGTGTGTGTGTGTGTGTGTGTGTGTGTGTGTGTGTGTGTGTGTGTGCCTTCTTGGCTGATATGCAGCTGAAATCGCTGCCCACTTGGCTCCATCGTTATTCACCTGGACTTTGCGATAAGAGGATGTTCTGCACTGTACATGGATGGACAGAAAAACAACAAAAAACATCCACTGTGCTGTAAGCCATGAAGAAATAAAAATGAGGCAGAATGAATAAAGAATGAGGGACAGTCTCCAAAAACAAGAAGCTAATTAGTCATATACATACAGTATTACATATACACAGACACCTAGGGGCAATTTAGAGTCTGCATGTATATGTTTGGACTGTGGGAGCCAACTTAAGTTCACAATTCATCATACAAAGACCCTTGATCCGACTTGGATTCAAACCAGTGACTTACTTGTTTTGAGGTGTGTTTCCATTACCTGTAGAAATGAGCCTAAGCCGAAGTATCTCTTACACTCTCAATATATGTCTCAATATATAAAAGAAGTCACATAATGGAGAAACTGAACCTTTTCTAAATCATATTTTGGAGTTTTGTGAGATGCGATTTCATGCAAAACAAGTCACAGTCGTACTTTATCCAACTTTCTGAAATATTGCTTTCATTTTTTTAAAAAAGGTGTCATGAAAACGCAACTTTTTTCAGACCCAAATGTTCATTTTGTTCCATTCTTCCAACAAAATATGCACAAAGCTTCTCGATTAATACATTTGTTTCTTGGCACTATACGTGTCAAGGAAGATGCCGTCCCAGCTCTCTCAGCCTGTGTTCATGAGATGGCATCGCTTTCTCAAAGCGAAAGTGTTGATGATAAAATGCAAATTCAGCGCTGAAACATCTCAGGGATGTTCCGAACAAAAACATCGCCTCACGCAAATCCAACCCGACAACAAGTCAGGGCGGCCCCTCGACGTATTTCCGAGCGAAAACAAACATGAGGCTCCAACATGCTGCTGAACTCGCTCTATCCCACGTAATTATAAAGACATAACACGAGGCTAAACGTGTTCAGGTCCAAAGTACGAGAGAGCTTAAAAGCATGTTGTGAAAAAAATGTACACAAATCTAAACGGACACGTCAACAGTGTTTTTGCAAGTCAAAGACCTGTGAACTCAGTTTTTATGGGAAATAAACATGTTTACCTGAGCTACAGTATAGGACTGCCGTTTTTTAACAGTTTCCACCTGTTTTAGTTGCTAATTTTCCTGGTTTTTCATGACATTCCTTGTACCATTGTGGCCATAAGCCATCTCATGGTATAATTTCTTCGGGAGCCTGTGAATAAACTCCACCTCTGAGTGTCACTTTCATACATTTTCAAAATAATTCCCATAAATGTAGATTTATTCCTTCTATTTGCAAAATGACTGATCTGCACATCATAGGACACTGACACGCCATTGTTTGCTTACTGCTGTTCTTTTTTCCTTTCTCACACACACACACACACACACACACACACACACACACACACACACACACACACTTCTGAATGCCCACTGGAGTTTGATTGAACAATGTAATTAGCTGTAATTAGCACCCATTAAAATTGTTAAAGATCCCCTCCCCGTCGTGTCAGGCTTGCAGGTGTGTGTCTGACGAAGACACACACACACACACACACACACACACATCCTCAGCAAGTCAAGGACTGCAACAGCTGTAGCCTGTGTACCTTTGTTCTTAATGGAAGTTGACAGCGATTCTATTTCTGACCCAAATCGCTCGTGACTTCTTCGGAAAGAGGATCTATTAATGGTGCATATGCTGGAATACAGCAGTCTTCTCAAAAGTCAATCATCCTGTCTACATTTGTGGAAAAAATAGGGAAATACGTGAGAGGTCGAACATTTTCAGCACCTGAGAGTTCTACTTTGTGCTCAAAAAGGCAAAAAAAAACCTAGTTTATCTAGCACCTTCCGGAAGGATTCTCCTCGACAATGGAGGCACCACAGGTGCTTCAGACGTGAGGGAAACCGACGGGGATGGAAATGAATTGACATGCTTCCCCCTTTGCAGAACAGAGCAGCGTTCCAGCAAGCAAAGCTAGAGCATATGGAGCATTGTCGCTCGCAGGAAAAGGTAAAAAAAAGTACAAAAATGGAGGAAATAAAGGCTCAAGTGGCACAGCAAGACAGTAAATAAGTCTGAGTCTTTCATCTCGTTCAGGGCTGTCTGCACACTGAGTGCTTCCCAGAACAGTCTACCATATATACACATATATATATATATATATATATATACTGTATATATATATATACAGTATATATAAACACACACACACACACACACACATCTGCTTTAAGCTCAATTTGCACCTCCACCATCATCGTGTTTTTTACTGTCTTAATACTTTCACTGAATATTGTCTATTTAGTTAGTTGTTAATCTCATTTACAGTCACTCACAAAACTATAACAAACATCTTATTATACTTTTTCAGAGCTGTGTTGAGTTATTTCGAGAGGAGGGTAAATCTTCACTGCTCTACTAGCTGCACGCTGAGTGCTTTTAAGTCATATTAATGCTTCATTTCTGTTAGAACGATTGGCCGACCCACTTTAACAAAGCAAAGACGGGATGATCCTGAGCACAGTGTGTTTAAATACCAAATAATTACACTAGATGAAACAAACATAACAAGTTTTAATTCCAGCTATGAATTAATAACTCAATTTGCTTTAATATCGTAATTTGCGCAGCACACATTTGCACAGTAATGAAGCAATATCCAGAGAGTAAAACCTCCTCAGAGTCAGTTCATAGTGCCGTGGAGATGTGGCAGTTTTAGTGCCACCATTACCAGATGAGGACAACTGCAGCGCTGTGTAAGTGTGTGTGACCATGCGTGACCATGTGTGTACGCACGTGTGTGTGTGTGTGTGTGTGTGTGTGTGTGTGTGTGTGTGTGTGTGCTCATGTGTTCAGAGCTGAGGAGTGGAGTACAGGATGGGCAATTCCTAAGTAGTGCTTTAGGGTAGACAACATCATTTTGCACTTTGGAGGGGTCCACAGAGCATGCTCTCTCTCTCTCTCACACACACACACACACACACACACACACACACACACACACACACACACACACACACTCTTATACTGTACTTGGACAGATAGGTGCTCTTTCTTTCCCACTCGGAGCAGAAAACCTGCCACTGCAATCACCATGGTGATTACCACTCAAGTGGGTAACAGCATCGCGTGCACACACACACACACACACACACACACACACACACACACACACACAAGTGACACAAACATGCACGCAAGTATGTTTCCGGCTATGTCCAGTGAAGAGATGCCAGGTTAGCTGTCGTTTCTCCACACATCCTCTCTGCTGGATCTCCAGACCCAACACACGATCAAGAAAATTGGATTAAATTGGAGCCAGAAAGCCTTTAACCATTAGAGAGAGGATATGTGAAAGTCAGGAGGCCACAGAATCTATCTACTGTATCCATCTTTATATCTATAGGTGAATACAACGATATAAGTAAATAACATATATAACAGAAATCGTCAAAGTGAGGTAGATTCTTAAAAGTCTTAAAATGTAATGACATAACATAAGCATGAAAGCTCTAATGAAGCGTGACATAATACATGATCTGGAATGTACATGACACACAGGGGAAAGAAAGAATAATGCATGATAGAGAACATAAAACCTGAAAAACTGAAATCAATAATTGAAAACAAAGTATTGTGATATCTGTGAATAGTTCTGTTTCAATAATTTACCAGGAACATAAAGATTCTTAATGTCGGGACACGGATTATCTACTGTACGCGCTCTGGGTCACAAGCTTTTTCCTCTCGTGCAGCGTCCTGTCACGTCTCCTTTAGGAGAGTGTCAGCGTCGGAGCTGTTATGTCTGGGAGATCTGGGCCGATAGCTGCACTTCAGAGAGATGAGCAGAGAGATGTCAAAAAAAAAGAAAAACGACCCCTAAAATACATGCGGAGCGATAGGTTGGTAAAAGGCAGAGCGGCTCCTTGTCAGAGTGGATATCTCCATGAAAATGGCTGCCTGTTAACTTCCTCTGTGGATCACCACAGGGTTGTAGAGACGGCCCGGTGGGCCAGTAGCAGACGCTCTCAAAAGGTGATAAATCAATCAGTAATCGACCGGCGTTACATTACGATACGCAGAAGAGCTTCTGTGTGGAGCAGCCTGAGAGAGACGCTCTTAAAAACGTCCCCGGACCAAACCACTGAAGACGTCTCCGTCGACACGGACGACTCCAGAGCGTAACACAAATGTAAACGTACTGCTGCCACGTCCCATCGGGGCCCGGGCCCGCCGAGCCGGAGCGAGCCGACCTGGCACGCGGGCCAGCATCAAAGTGTCGAACTCGCCTCCATCCGCATATGTGTGGAAATACGGAGCAGAGACCTTCTGTGCACGCGGACTCTCCCAGCCCGGATTTAGCTGGTAATGAAACTCTTCTGCAGCCACTTTGTTATGTGAGAACGGCAACATTAACGGAGCTAGCCGCTAATTAACATGACAGAACAGATGTCATCAGACGTTTGCTTTTAATTAGTTGTAAATGTTGAGAAATGTTGACCTGTGTTAAGTCCCTTTTTGTGTTCACACCTCAAAGATTTGATGTGGAATAAGGGAAATTGCTTAAAGCTAAAATCAAAAGGTTTAAGATAATATCTAGGGCAGTAACAAACGATTATATTTGTGGCAATTAATCAAGACTTTCTTGAATAATTGTTTGGTTGTGGTTTATAAAATGACACAAAATCTGAGAACCTCAACAGCATTTAATTCACCTTTCAGAAGGTCTAAAAAAGGCCTAAAATCCTTCTCTAAACTGTTTTTAAAAATGTTTATAAATGGTTTTAGATGTTTACCTTGACTAACCCATTATTAAAACAGCTGTTGAATATTCTATTGGTCGATTCATAGTCAATTAAGTTGTTAACATCAGTTGCTAAAATCACAAACTTTTGACTTTGTTTCTTAAAAAAAATAGTCAGAAAATACTAAAAATTGACTTATTTATTATTAAAATAATTGTTTCATTAGATGATTATTATTTGATTAATCAGACCTTTGATAATCATACAGTATCAAGCATAAATAACTAAACATATAAACAAAATCACATTTTTGTAAATAAATACATGCAAAACAGCTGATCTGTCTTCCACTCTGACCAAAATTTGCGATAACTGAGTCCAGCGCGGTGGATCAGTGAGCAGCACTTTTGAAGCAGTTTCCTGGTTTGAACCCAAAGCTGCAGTCAATGCATCTGTCCTCTCTAGTTGTTGTAACTGGGTGGTTTAAGGCAACAAGTTCACCTGTGGTTTCCTGCTTTAGGTTAAGAGTTTATCTCAGCCACGTGCTGTGATGTACATACATACATATATATATATATATATATATATATATTGTTTGTTTTTCTCCTTCCACACGTGCCATTTGTGGGACTAATTAAGCCACCAGATGCCTCTTTGTTGTCATCGTTTCCCTCCGCAACTTCAGATAACTTCACGTCCACATGGAGCAAAGACAACTCAAACCACAACAACAACAACAACAACAACAACAACAACAAGGACTTGTTGAAGTGTAATTGGGCTCCCACTGCACATGTATGTATACACACACATGACAGATGGAGGTATTAAAACACACGTACTGGTGCAGCCTAATGAACGCGATCAACGCGCCTCCGTGTTTGATTCCTCGCAGTGTGTGGGAGTGTTTGTTGTAAAAGTCTGTACGTCCTCTCTGTTCTTCATCTTATTTCCCCTCCCGGAGACAGATGCCAGGGATGCAACCTCGCTAAAACTAGAGTCCGTTCCAATTACCAAACAGCAGGTATTATTTCAGCGCTAGCGAGTTAAGCCTCCACGTCTCCACCTCTGCTTTTGACGTTTCGCACATTTCAACTTAATTTTCTAGTTGTAGACCCCGGGCTTGTTTGATGTGTGGGATTTCGCTGTGTTTTGCCCGTTGAATAACCCGCTCTTCACCTCGCTTGTTAGTAAGTCGCCTTGTTACGTTTTTTTGTATGCTGAAGTGGATTCACACATCAGCACCTCTCTGTCAATTACCAAACTTCTGCGGGAGATCAAGTGCAAGCATCGACATATTCAGAGCCGCTATAAACGGCACCTTTTATCCTATATGTCAAAATAATACAGTAGCTAACTGTGTCAGGTGACACAGATACACTTTTCCATAACAAAGTGTTGATGAAAAACAACAAAAAAGAGCAAGAAATACAGGATTGACATCAGGGTTTACTGTAATCTAAATGGGCTTATTTCTAACTATTTAACTTCTAGCGCTTCTGAAAATGGCTTGAGCCATTCTTTTTTTATCGCACTATAAATTAATTATCACTGCAATGTAGCTTTAGACAACTACAACAGTTCTTATGTAGAGATCTGACAGCTTAAAAGATGTTCCTGCGGGAAAAGACGTTTTCCCTCAGCGACCTCGGTGTCGGGCACACGTGTTGTAATCCTCATAAAAGTCGAGTGGGAAAACTGTGAAACGAGTCCAGGTGTGAAGCACGCTCAATCCCAGAGGAAATACCCGAGTCCTGCCGTTCTCCCCAGGCACTCGATTATGTCTGCTGTGACTACAAATTGACTTCAGATTGCGACACATTTACAAAAAAAAAAAGAAATGGACTCACCCGAGAGCTTTTTCCGAGCGACTGCCCAACGATCCGACCACCTCTCCCAGGGTGAAGTGGGCCTGGCCCAGGAAATCCTGCAGGGTTGAAGAAGGAGACAGTAAGACTCGCTACATAGTCTGTTTTTCGACCATCTGGCTGACTCGCTAGAACCAGATGTAAGGTGCTGGCAGGGTGGATCCGGTGCCAGCTCTGGAGGGACTTCTGAAGACCCGGAATACAACATGGTGGACAATATTCTGGATGTAGGCCATAAAAAGGCGACTAGAGGGGTCTGAGGGTGAGTGGGTGAAGTTGGGGAGTCGAGTCTGACTTTCTGAGTGCTGTTCTACATGGTTCTTCTCAGACTCAGACAGTTGCATATAATTTGATGGGAGTTTATGCTTTAACCGACATCTCATTTTTCACCTTTACAGTAACTACAGTACAGCCAAAATTGGCGAGTGAACAGTGAAAACAGCTTTATTTCCACACTAGATTTATTTCCACACTTCATCCTTTATCCTTCCCATTCAGAGCTTCTGAATGTAAAACGCCACAACTTTACCAATTTCATTTCTTTCTCATGTACGTGCAAGCATGAATGACAATAAAAAAACTCTTTATACACTGTTTGAATGAGTGCAAAACTAAGGAAATGTTAAACACTGAAATCTGAATTTCATAAAATAACCAAATCATTCCCCAAGGATTTTGACTCTTTCACTGTCAATAACCTGCTCTGAAAGTGCTCATTATTTCTAATCTCTAGTTGAATGTGGTAAAATTAAAGGTGTTCAGTAGCAGAGGCTGTGAAGGGAGGTAGGGACACTCAAACTACCCTTTTACACTTCATAGAGGGAACTCCAATCGACTTCAATATGCATGTTTTTGGACTGTGGGTGGAATCCAGGGAAATACTCCACACAGAAAGGCCATTTGGTCTAACTGGGATTCGAACTGAGGGCATCGACCCATTAAACACACATTAGATCCAATTAAACTCTCATGATCTCATTTGAGGTCCCTCCAGGTTTTTCAAATTTTCATTCCCAGATACCTTCGAACCTTCGTTTCCCATTGACAGCTAACAGTGGTGAGCGGTATTAAGCCCTCCTCCCACCTTGCCTTCACACCTAACCCGCTCTGATCCCCCTGCCACTTCCCTGTTAAATTAAACCGCCACCGCAGGATGGAAACGACCCGGCTGAAAAATGGACACGGGAGACGGGGAGTGCGTGTTTGCTCTCGGAGGCTCTGAGAGGACTCCACAAATTCCGTCCGTCAGCACAAACTTGAGAGAAAAAAGCTCTCAGAAACAGAAACAACTTTATTAACGCACCAGCTATGACCTTATCTAATTGTATGGAGGCTATTACAGAAGAAGAAGCCCTCTTTCACCGGGGGGCACAGACTGCCATTATTGGACACTGTCTCTGATATCTGACTGGAGCCGCTCTCAGCTACGCTGACATAATGGCCTCTTTGCTCCATTGATTAACCTCTTCTGTTATTTTGTCCCTTCTCTCGCCTCTTCTCTCCAATCCTCCCGGCTCATTTGTCCACCTCGTACACACAACCGCACGACTTTAATTTGCCATAAACTAATTTGTCTCGCCGCGTCGGGCGCTAAAATAAGATCCGTTAATGATTTTTTATGATCTTTTCCGTGGTCTTTGATGCAGGGGGGGTGGGGGGAGGAGGGGTAGGGGGGGTGGGGGGGTGGGGGGAGGGGGGGGGGGGGGCAGGCATGAGCAGTAAAGTCACAAATCACCTAGCAACTGGAGGAAGTCGCCAGCATGAGGTCCGTCGGAGAATCGGCCGTGCACGGCTAAATAGCTAAATATACAACGAGCGTGGGCTAAAAAAAGATTTAATGTGGAGAGAGAGACAGAGAGAGAGAGAGAGAGAGAGAGAGACAGTTGTGTGGGCGCAGCTCATTCAGTCATGTTCCAGAAAAGTCCAATGTTTGATAGACAAGAGTGACATATCGCAGCAGGGGAGTCTGGATACATGGATGTATAAATGATTAAATACCATTAGTCCGAGTACAAGTGTTGGAACGAACACAAGTATTCCTCATCCAGGAATTTAGACAGTAACAGTGCAATTCTGGAGAGCTATAGAGCGTGTAGAAACTACATCTAAAGCAGAATCGGGGGTTTCATTTTGGGATGTAAATTAACTGTTTTTAATGATAACTGACCATTGTTTTTAATAGATTATATACATACCAAAGGCGAAAAAAGTGAGTATAGTGAGTAAAGCTGAATTTAACATTATAGCTCCACCTCTCAAATCCATATAACAGACTCACTTCTGTTGTAATCACAACAAAAAAATACAACAATTATGACTCAAAACAAGCGTTTCTTATTGTTGAACACTATATATCTCATTTATCTGCACAAAAAGAGGTCAAGCGGTACTTTCACAGGGTGCTGTAAGGGTTTTCTATACACTTTGAGGCACGTACAGTCAGACGTATTAACATGTGAAACCTTAATTGGTGAGTCAGATTATTCTGTCGCATCTTTTTCAGCTTTTCTATGTTTAACTAACATCCTGATGTAGAGAGCTCGACCTTCTCGGGTTCAGGTCGGATCGACTCAACATCGATCTTCTCGGGTCCTGTAACTCGAGATGAGAGTACAAGTGTGATTCTCAAGATGTTAAACCTGCTCTGGAGTGGTTCACAAACTACTTAGCAACGCTTAAACATCGGTTTGGATTTCATTTTAAGTTGTCTTGAAGGCTTCTTATGCATTACAAAGGCAAAAACATCTTTCGCCTACATTCATTTTGGCTCAGAACTGAGGTCTAAGTATGAGAAGCTTTCTTATGAATGCTCTACAATGTGATTATTTGCAAAGGAGTGACTCACTGTATAAGTTGGAGAAGTTTGGACACAGGCTTTCAGAGTAGAATAAGTATTTCAGCACCCTAAATTAGATTTCAACACGTGTATTAATATCAGATTTGATCTGCAGTTCACTTCTGAAATATGTTCAAAATGATGATCAGGGTTTCTATCAATCCAAATCCCGAGACAGATATGATAATACAAACTCTACCTTCTCTTACTTTTTCATCACACCCTCACTCGTTCTCCGGCCGTTTCCACTCCCCTTATAAAATGGTGTCTAATGGATCGGCTTCCTGGCTTCACCCTCGAGACCGGGATCGGACCGAGGATGGGAACGCTTTCTCCAGGCTTCATTTTATAAGAGATTATATTGATTAGAAGAAAGCGAGGTGAGGAGGGAAAGAAAAGCCCGACAAGAGGAGGAAGGGAAATGGGAATCGGAAAACTTGAGATAGCGAGGCACTGAAACGAGCAGAAAAGCCGATGGAACGGCATGGTAATAATGACTGATTCATCCTCAAAAACAGTGAGTCTGACGACTGGTGTAAAAATAAAACCCTGAACAACGAGTGATGTCACCTGCCACATCACGGGCCAGCCATTACTAAATTAAAGAGACAAGGTCTGAGTGAACCTGAATTATTTATGCTGCAACTAAATGGTGCATTTTAACATTGTTGGCAGAAGAACTTTTGCTTGTACTGAGCTCCAAAACACGATGTTTTCAGACCCGGTCGAGTTTCATAAAACAACCGAGCTGTAAAAACGCTGATCGTACAGGAATTGCTGTCTCTCAGTTAGAAATAAACGTCCACTTTACAACTTGTGTTTAGCATGTGTAGCATAGCAAAATGTAATTAACTTACAGTAGCAAAACAACAGTAGCTGAGGGTAAACATATAGGTAATGTTAAACATACATACAGCACAGTGCTTGTCTAGTTTCAAACGATCTATGATTCTTCTATACATGCACACATTCTTTCCATCATAGAGGCCTAAAGAAATAGGAAATATTCATGTATAGGATCAGATCGGAGGACTTTGAAATCGACTAATCGATTACTGTTGATCATTTTGTTGATGGATCGCTGGTCCGACTGCTGATCCCCTTCCTGTTGAAGTGAGCCTCCGATCTGGCAGTAAGGTGGAAATTTACTGAACATGCAGACCAACTCTTTGTCTGTCAATTGTGTGTTTTCAGACCACTTATTGGTGTAAAATCCATCCATAATATGTACTCCCAAGAGCCTCACTGTTTTTTTCCATGGGTACAACATCCGTCCCCAATGGCAGCTAATCTGTAAGAGCATCATTTTAAAAAGTGCAGGAAATACAAGCTCTGTGTCCTGGCCCTCACCCGAGGTCCTCAATTACAGCTGTTTTGTTACTGCCCTGAGGTCATGAACTCTATAACATAATTTTCTCCAACTTCGGGGTTGTTATCGGCACAGTTTAGAAGCAGCTCCTAATCAGATCCACCCTCTCATCGGGCAGGCATTATTTCATTTTATTTTCTTTTTTATTCCCACATTCCAGTTTCACGAGCTCGTCTCATCTTATGAATTGCTTCGCGAGTCTAAAGTAGCACTCGTTTATCCCATTTGGACAGCATAAGGAACATTAGCATCAGAGCCTGATTATCGCTCTAGGACACAAAGCATGTCTGAGTCCTCATCTCTTGATTGCAAATTATGTTCAGATCTATAAACTATACAGAAAGCACTTCTCAAACATGACGCCTTCCATTTACTTGATGGTCTTTAATGGCACTGTAGGCCATTAATGACAAAATGCCGACACTGGGATTGAATCGAAGCTCAGATAAAACGTAACTCCCATTTAAAAGCCTCAAGTCGCAAATCTCCAGTCTCCCCTTCACCCCCAGTTGTCCCCGCCTCTTCCCAGTTGTTTTTCCAACACAAATGACACATCGGTTGCTGTCACGTCGCTGCACATCTGTGAACCGGTTGGGCTTGACAATGAAGAGTAAACTCCAACAAGAGTTAAAGGCTCAACTTTGTTTTTTTTGCCCTGAGGCTACACAATAGTGGCTGTGTGCGTGTGGCTCAGACACAAGCTGAGAATGAAACTTGAAAATACATATACGGTATACACCCACCCACACACATGCATGTTTTATGGCACATACATGTTTTGGACAGCACACTGGCCATTTAGAGGCACTCTAGTTCCAAGAGTAAAATTTCCATGACAAGTGCATGGGGCTGATATCGGCTTTGGACAGTGGTAGTTACGCATAGGGCAGTAGTGGAGATTAAGGCAGCAAACACCTGTCCAAACACAATAGAGGTATCCCTGAAAAGCAGATTTCCTGAAAAGAGGCGTGTGTGTGTGTACACAAGATTACAGACACAAATCTCTGGGACGCACACCCACTGTGCAGCTCAGTAACTGGATAAAAGGTGCCAATTCCAAGTGGAAACATACACTGTTTATGACTCTACGTTATCTCTTTTTACATAGGACACCTGTGTGAAAAAAATACTAAAATCAAGCTTGGTTTGGTTTTAAGTACCTACACAACTATGAGAAATTTAGAGTAAGGGTTAGAAAGGGTTAGAAAGGGAAGAAACGTTTACATAATCACGCCCTAACTTAGGTATAACATTCAGATTTTGAAACAGAACTAAAAAATAAATGGACTTTAATATTCAAAACCTAGAGATAGGCATTTATGATGAACCAAAGTCAACACAGAACAAAGATCAAAACTCCTTTCGACCATTCTTTGAATAACCACATGTGCACATAAACTGCTACTATGTATAAATCAGTTCCAGACAAAGAACGTTTAACGTGGAAAAAATTCACAAAACACAGTAAAGATTACAGAGGAAATCAGTCCAGGATTTCGACCTGGACTAGACTGTTTGAACTGCAGCCCCCATGACGTTGTGGGCGGGCCGTGGCTATTCTTGTTTGCAGGCAATGACCAAGTTATCACTCTGTTGTTCCTAATCACCATTATGCTAATCACTGCTATCAATGTAGGGAAAGAAAAGAAAAGCAGGGTGGACAGGGGGGAAATGAATGTTTATTAGATTTCTAAATTAACTCCCGGGCCGTTCAGGGTGCGCGCTATTCCAGTAGATGATACACACACCACATTGTAATGGCCAAATTGTAGTTTTGTGACTGGAGTGGGGCTAATAACGAGGCCTGCAATCATGCAATCATACCAACACTCAATCACAGGCAAACAGATTGAAATCAGGAAAAGGCCGGCACAAATAAATGCAAAATAAATGCATCAAAAAAACAAAACAAAACATACACACACACACAGTAACCAAGGCAAGAGATTCGGTACTCACATGCTTTGACAGGTTGGCACTTTTCGAGTCAACATCATACCTACGGGGAAAAAAAAAGGAAAAAGGAAAAGAGAATGAGAGTCAATGCATTAGGAAGCGATGGAGGGTGACAGGAGCTCAGCTGCGAACGCGACAGGGATTACAGACGGAGTAAATCAGTAATGGGGCCAAGCAGCTTGTCACCCACGATCTCAGCAGAAGCTCTGGGTATTTCACTTCTTCCCTCTGCATCGCAGGCTGGCAGGCAGCCTCCATTAAAATGACACTAAATGGACTAAGCAGCAAACACGGTTGTGCATGTGTAAGAAAAAGAAAAAGAGACACAGACATAAAACTACCCTGCTAGTAAATAAGTGTCTTATCCGAGGCCTATTATGTTGCTCTTTTTAAGTGTTTAACTATTGTCAAGTTGTGTTCCTCTGTTTCTCCTGCAGGTCTCTCCTATATACAACAGTGCAGAGAGATGGAGAGAGAGAGAGGGAGAGAGAGAGAGGGAGAGATTTTGTCCAGAAATAGCCCCCCTCCAGTGCAGAGGCTACTCTAAAGAATGTGAGGCAATCAGACAAGCCATTCACTCAGCAATTTGAGGTCATTTCACAGCTCAGGTCATTTCACCCACCACTAAAAATGGATTGCCCTTTGCTGGGTAATATTTAGGGGAGGAAAAATGAGGGGCAATTTAGTTACTTTACCAGAGCTGTTCAGGATCATGGACATCACTCTTATGTGTGTGTGAGAGCGCGTGTGTGCGTGTGTGTGTGCGTGTGTGTGTTTGTGTGTGTGTGTGTATTACATATGGAGGAATACAGATTTTAAATTACTCTGAACCCAAGTCGTAACTGACGATGATAAAACAACATATGAAATCCACTCATTCATTAATCTCTTACTAGTAGAGTTGGAACAACACAAAATCCCTAAATTTCAACAAAAACGTCTCATTCTAGACACTGTAATTTATATGGGATTGGTTCATGAATTCTTAATAAAAAGAAGAAAAAAAGACGATCTAATCAAATGAATCGAAGACCTTCTGAAACCCACTTGACTCTAAATTGGTTCCACCGTTCAGCGTAACCTTTACCCTCCCTTTGATGAAACATGAATGTAAAGTATCCACAGTACCGAGTCTCGTCTTTAGCATGCCAATGTTTCCTGCCATTTTCCACTACAGGGAAAATGAAAAAATGGGGGAATAAAAGGGGGGAAAAGAATGGAAAACTGAGTCAGAAAGGCACTTTTCAGAAATCTTCGCTTCCATCAAGGGTCATTTTGTGTTTTGTGGTCATTTTAAGACATTTTGTGGAGTCTGCAGGGCACTGTGATCCTGCACTGGCTACAATCCATCCATCCATTAGCTAACCTGCTTTGTGCCTGAAAGATGTCACAGGGGACAGGAAATACACACTGGACACGACCTGGAGGTACTACAGGGTGTTTTCAGACCTGTCACATACTCACTTTGATTGGATTCAGGGGGCGAAAACAATACCATTGTTGCACATTTCTTTTGTGTGTTTGTTTAACTTGTACAACAAGTGCCACGTGCCGGCCAACTGTTCTCCCATTGGTCGGAAATCTTACGCAATCAGAGGAGGAGTTTATCCCAGTAATTCAGATTCAAATTCAGAAGACTTTATTAATCCCTGTGGGGCAATTAAGGAGCGTCAGATGTTTGATTATGCATGACACAATTTTATGCAATCATGCCTCTAGTTAGCAGTTGTGGCAGTTCTGGAGTCAATTAAGTTCTCAGTACAAACAAATCACTCCAGAGCTAGAATGGAAATGAGTGGAGACCACTCTATTTTTAAATTCTCACTTACAGTACAAGATATGGAAGTATACATTAAACTAAGCTACTCACACACCGTTTGGCCTTCTATAGGTTGCAGCCTATTACAAAAACAAAAGTCTGAGTAATAAAGTGTGGAGTGGCGTTTTCGAGTGATGACTCAAATCAAACTTTAATGGAGTCTGTGATCCGTGGATGTGGCAGTTGATCAAACAGTTGTCAAGATGTTTCTCTATGATATAAGTCCAAATGCTTAATGGTGGCACTTGAGGAAAAAAGTCAAAGGATCGCAAAAGTAAGTTGGACTCATTCTCTGCGGATGTGCGCTGGTGATCCATCCATCAGCTGAGATATAGCTGTCTACAGCGAGCTCTTAGTTGCAACTTTTGTGCTCTTTTATTTCCCTCTCAGAATGATAAGTGATACTTATATCACGTTATGGCGTTTCGAATCCATAAAACCACAGAGAAACTGCTGGACGATAACAAGATTTACAGCTTCCTACAAGTGCGAGCGTTGGCCGTCGGGCTGATTTATCGTTTCCCCAACTCTCGTAATATCATCCAGGAAATCATACATATTCAAGGAATGTACCGTGTTTTTCATAATCTCTTCCTTTGTTTGCGTTTTTTCTTCATTTTTTTCACGTCGGTGTCATCTTCAGAGGCCCGATAGGCTGTCATATCAGACCCTCAGTACCAGCCATATTTACAGCTGTTACATTCATACATGCAGTCACGTTCACAAACAAAAGCACTCGCATGCTGAATCCTCAGCTGTTCTATTCAGGAAACCACTCAAGGGCAAGTTATGCACTCCTATATATCCTAAGCAATGCCTGTTTTTATTTACATATTTCGAGAAGAAAAAAAACACAGGTGTATATGATATAAGTTGGAATGAAAAATGAAAATTTAGACGCAACATGAGATCATGCTTGTCATTTCTGGCAGCCCCCCCTCCGTTTTCGTTGCTTTAAATTATTCAGACGTGATGTATTAATAGCAGATAATGTATACGGGGGCGCAGCAGGGCACGTCCACAAGTGGAGCAGGCAGGGCAGATATGAAAGGTTAAATGCTTCTCTTTCCCTGGAGGAAATCTGTCCACTCCTATATCACACCCGACGTCCCCTGGATCCCCCGTTGTTATGGCGACTGCCTCTAAACGCAGAGCGTGGCCACGAACCTGTGCGTGTTTATAGGTGGTAAAAGCACACCTTTTGTTTTTCTTTTTTGCATTTATTTGTTATATTTCCGAGGCTACAATAACGTTTAATGGGCTATGGACGGCCGAATCTTAAACATATTGGAGACAAAAGGTTGGGGAAAGATATCAGATCTGAAGATACCAATGCACAAATATACATATCTCCGCCTACGCACTTGTGTGCTCAAACTCTGCCACTTCCTTACCGTTCTCACAAGCTAACACACACACACACACACACACACATGGTGTATGCAGAAACAGAAACTCTTCCCAGAGTATAACTTTCAGATCCCAGTTGGGGTTTGTCGGCGTGGCTCCCCGCTTCATAGATTACAATATAATTAGTCTCCATCTAATAAAATAAAGCCACTGAAATCCTCTCTGTAATGCAATCTGAGAGCTAACTGGGAGAGAAAATCCCCTCCGCCACATCCAGACTGGCAATGTAATAAATCTAACGACCGGCCGCCTCCTACAGATCGCATCTTATAGAAGGGAACTGACACTGTCAGTCAGCTGCTTATATAAAGTACCATAATCATCTCTTTATGGACTGAGGACAAAGGTTTATTTTCCTTTTAAAAACACTGATGTAGTTACAGGAACTGCACGCCAATACAAATATGTCCTCATAGCTCAGTATATTCTTTAATACTTAATATGAAGAATCCACCTAATGTGAGGTGTGGAAATTGCCTTTCTGTGGCAGTAATATGAGACCGATATACCCTATATACGGCGGCACCACAACACTTTTCTAAGTTTCTATAAGTCAATCCGTAGAGAATGCACCAGTGACGCTGTCCCAGTTACATGCACTTTTGTACCATACATCACTGTCCACCGGCAGTGTCAAGACAGAGGGGAAGGATTTCTCCACTGCATACGTTTTGGAAAGATAATTCCAGAATTAAGAGAAAGTTGGAAGTAGATATCAGAACCATAATCATGTCTATTGCCAGTTAGTTACATGATTTAGTTATAAAGTGATGAGCAGTTGTAATAGGTGCAAAAAGAGCAAGTTAAAGAGCACAATTCAAATTAGAAAATGTACCTGTTTTCCACAAATTCTCCAAGAGCCTATGCAAGTCAAGTTGCATTTTTCGAAGCTAAAAGTGTGACAGGTGATGCTTTCGAGAGGAGGCTCATTGCAGCTCATTATAACATTAGATTGACTTCAGAACCTCAAGTGTCACATGACTTTTATTCTATCTGGGGACTGATAATCGCTCTCACTCCCAGAGGTTCAGGCAATACTCACAAGTCAAATCGGAGGTTCTGCCGCTCTTCAAAGAAGTAGTCCAAAATGAATTTCCGCACAAAGTCTGGGTTTAGCGTGTTGTCGATCACTTCCGTTCTCCCAAACTAGATAAAGACAGATAGACAGGAGAAGGAGAAGTGTGGATTAATTGCACCAACATGTCTTGGTATATCTCAGTTTGATGGCCCTACGTCTAGTCCGGGATGGCAGGAAACCATAATCTGTTCTTTCAGAACCTTGATTGGAATGAGTAGCTCTGTCTCAAATCACCATTCTTTAAAGCACTTTGTGAAGTTGCTGGAACTGGATTGAATAACTAATCAGTTTTTGGTTTTTTTTTCCAGAGGAGGCGCACCAGGAGCGAGGCTGGTTACGGGGAGATTATGTACAGCTTTTAAGTAATGAATGCAGACCAGCTGAAGTATCGAGTCAATGGGGGTCAAGCAGGCCCCCGGTTTGGCATTTAACTTAGCCTATTAATAATGCATGCAGATGATGGGCTACTCAGAACTATGAATAACTGCGAGTGATCGCGGCTGCAAGATTTGGCCCCTAATTTCCATGTTATGAATATTCATTCTCGTGAAAGACGCAGGTGATTTCAGTGGAGTCACACATGAGCGCGCGCATAAGCTCATAAACAAGTTGCAAGTTGCAACTGGGGCTTCTCTTAATTACTTATTTATCAGCGCAATATATTGCAGCCGAACAGTAAATGAATTTCAGAATTTTTTCACAAACAAACGTGTTTTTTTTGTTTGTTTTTAATCTCGATGGTTAAATTAATGCATATGGTGCCAGGTGTCTCTAAACGAAATGAATACAGTTAGTTAAAGCCAGTAATAAGAGGAAAAAAGATTTATCTTATTTTATCTAATCTCAATGAGTAGCTCAGACTAATTGAGGAGAACTTCGCTGATGCGATTACAGTCCTTGCGTTAAAGCATAATGTGATTTAAAGAGATGATCCATCTTTATTACTGTACACACTGAAGCTGATTTATGAGATAACCCTAAACTTAAAGCCTTCAGCTCCACTTTATCTGTAGTTGGCAAGAGTCGAGGGACTCTTCCTGGCACCGTGCCAGCTAAACTTCAGTTTGATTGCTTCGGTATTGTCACAATCATGACAGAACATTAGTATTTTGATGGAAACGCCATTAGAGTAGTAGTCCCCATGTTTACAAATATGGGGACTACGTAGATCATGCTAAATGAGGAGACTGAGAGATTTCTATACAGGCCTTAAGATTTGTTTCTGTTGTGTTCATTTGGTCTGAGTCTATTAAATAACAGGCTTAACCAGTCAAACAGTACATGGAAAGTCACTACATAAGATTGACTGGCAACATGCTTCACATTTTTTAGCATGTAGATAACTGTGCCACCGTCCCAACACTATGAAGGCATGCATTTGACACACACTCACCTCTCTCCATTCCTTGTTTCCCATTCCTTGTGAGTAGAGAACACAAACTGTGGACAACACATAAAATGGCAGCATATTAATATTGCACATTAATAGGTTTAATTGGAGTTTACGCTCTTAAGCATATTTACAAACTGGACACTAACTAGTCATGATTACAGTCTAGTGGCCGTTCTACAGATTGAAAACAAACAGACTAACAAGTGACAAATGCGCAAATTGGGAAAAGGAAAAGAAAAGTACATCAAAGCACATGATAGTCTTATTCATGAAGCCCAAACATATAGATATTATTTTCCTCTTCAGATGGTGAAAGACATCATTTCAGGCCATTATGCAATTTCCCTGAACAAGCCGATTCACAAAAAGGCAAATTACAGAGCTCACTCATCATACGTTTCATGTGAGGGGCCCTTTGATATTCTTTTCACGTTTTTGACAGGAGGATATAGCAGAATAAGGGTATAATGTGCATATGCACACCCACGTAAGAGACAAAATATATTCCTTTAGGGTGTGATAAAAGCAGACAGGTGACATTTTGTGGAACAGACAGATTTAAACCAATAATAGGAAAGAAATTTCTGGATTTGTCTCGGCCTTGCAGCTTATGTACTGAAGGACTGCGTTTGTACCACTTGTGCCAGAGAATTTCTTTTTTCTTTTTTCTTTTTGGATCACTGCTCTTTACGTTCTAAGTATATTTCTTACCAGTACGTGACAGATCAGAGGTATCTCTACATTCTCATTTTTCTGTCATCTCTCTTTCCTCTACCTCCTTGCTCTTTCCTCAGCCCTGTCAGGCCGTTTCATATCAGGGGGGGCAAAGATCCCGCACTCAGCATAATCACGAGCGCTACTCAGCACAAGAGCAAACTGAAATGTGTGGGTAAAGCCTGAGCTCCTTCCTTCCTCCTCCTCTTCCTCCTCCTCCCTCATCATGTTAATCACTGTCATCCTCGTCATTGTGCTCATCACTGCCATCGTCTTCACCTTGAGTGCTGCTGTGAATGTGCTGACATGCTATGTGCTGCAGACTGTATTTGTGCGCATATATAGAGACATACACTAGACAGATATATGCACAGATAAGCTGGTAAGAAAAAGCCATATAAAAAGCTAGCTAGTTATAGAACTGGATGGATAACTACTGTCTAGCCAACTACCTAGACGTATGGACAGACAGACAGCTAGGTGACTAGATTCAAGTTAGCTCTACTGTAGATAGGTGGCTAGGTAACTCTCTAGCTAGAGACAGACAGCCAGACAATCAGAGACAGATAGACAGCTAGCTAGCAACTTTGACAAGCACACAGCCCAACCAGTGAAGGTAGCTAGATATATAGGTAGCTATATTGGTACCTTGATAGCTAGAATGACTGATGATTCAAATGTTAATGATTCAAAGCTACATGTGGCACAAACTTTACCCTTCCTCTTGTACCTTCCTCTCATTCTTCCTCAAATATACATTTAGCACACATACCTACAAATTTACATACCATTGTCAAAACCACTTTAATAACTGTGTGTTGGGTGAAGCCACAGTAGGAACACATTACGTCACCAGTAACTACACAGGCTTCACATCAATCTCAAGTTAAGTGCACTTTTCACAACTCAAACAGGGGATTTCTTTTCAGCTAACTTCCCTGGCATGAACAGAATTATTATAATGATTTTAAACATTGGGTAGAAAGGAGAAGAATGGCCACCCATTGTGTGAATCTATAGGGAGCGCTTTCTTAGCTGGCCTCATGCATTAGTCAGACCCACCTTGAGCCAAACACACACTCAGTGGGAAGACAAAAACAAACTTACATACATAAGGACTGACTCACATATCGCCAGAAGACTCCCCCTGCTTATTCCTTATTCCCTTTTATTCCACTGGGTCCCTTTATACTTTACATTTTTCACATTTGTTCTTTATGTTTAACACTTTTCCTGAAGGCACTGTTGCTTCTGAGGTCGTTTTGTGAAGCACTGGAATGACAAACAAATGACTACAGGTGGCGGAGCTTACTTGGGTCCGATTTGGAGAAGGTGTCCCTGTCCAGCAGGTTTCTGTGGAGACACAAACGGAGAAGTAAATCATAAACACAGTTGTCTTGGTGCGCAGGGGAGGAAATACGCTGGTCATGGAAGGGAATGCATTTTAACACACAGACTATTTATGTACTCTTTTTGGCCATGAGTCGGCATGTAACCATCACGCTACCTCCGCATTCTTATCTAAGCTGTGAAAAACACAAACACTGCATCTACCACCAGCACTAGCCACAATACTCTGTCCGCAGGATATCAAAAGCGACCTGTAATATTCAATATTGCATTTATCCTTCTTCTCTGGCATGTTGGTTTCATCAGAAATGGCAGACAATACAATCTTTTTGTTTATGCACTTCGATTCCAAAACTTCACCTAAATGAGAGTTTTACGTTCTAGAGCTTCAATATGTGATTATTGACCGATTTATCAGGAAATTACCTCTTTGCTAGGCTTCACTGCAGCTAAAATGGGCATAAAATCTCAGCGATTATACAGCATGTTCTACCAGGAAAAGGAAAGAAAGGAGAGAAAGGAGGAGGAATGTCCTGGAAAATTAAATGAGACCTTGTCATTAATCCTCATTTGTGAATAAGGAGAAGAATGAGTGTGACGGTGATGGCACCTAATGGTTTACAAAGGAGGAGTTAGATGATCCGCTTGTCCGTGAGTTTAAGATCACTCTGGCACATAAAAGCTCACAATCAAAATCCATTCTCCGGGTTCACTTTCTATCACATTTAACCACAACTGACGTTCCTTTGGTGTCCGAAAAAAGACATCAAAACCTGGGTAATGCTTCCCGTCATCCTCTCAAATCCAGGGATTGTTATCAACTTTAAAAGGCTTTCTGGAGAATATCCAGGCTACAAGCTGGTTTTGAGTAACAGCCTCTCAAACCAGATCCACTTTTCTTTTTTTTCCAATAACTTCCAGGCGCCTCCGTCTCTCAGTCCCTGTCTGTGCTCGTCTGTGCTCTTCTTTTCCTGTGTGAACTCATCAACAGCACCTGTGGCATCTTCTCTCCATCTCGCTCACTCGTGCACTTCTGATTCTCGAAACAAAAGGAACACTTCTGGTCTCCACTGCCTCTTCTCAGTTACACGGTAACTCAGTTTCAAATTGCAGGATCACTCATCTCTCAAAGGAGCTGTAGGGACGTGGCAACTGGACTTGTTGTAGATCCTTGAAGGCTACGCTACGCTAATGACTCCATCGAGGTTAAATCCTCTTGGGTGAGAGGTGAAAAGTCTTCAAGTCCAATTGCTACGACTCTACAAGCTCTTTGGAGATCCCAACAGGCACCACTCATATCAAAATCATCAATCAAATGAGTTTTACAAGAGAAACCCGATTTAAGTGTACAAAATTTCTTCCAGTAATCCGAAACCACACATACAAACATCTCTGGTGTCAGTGTTTGTTTGCCTACTGTGTTGTCTGAACACACCAACAAAAACACCCACTGGAATTCTACACCCACTGGACGTCTACAAAAACATGTCAAGTCATATTCCTGTGCAAATGCTTGAAAGCAAAGCCTGACAAAGGATTAAAGTGCGTCGCTACTGCATTGAAATGAATGAGAATACTTTTCTTAGACGGTTTTACAAGGCCCTACAAAGTGGCTCATTTGGACAGAGTAGTTCATTTTGCTCAATGGACGTCCACTGACACAGTACTTGCTATCTATGTTGAACACTGTCCAGCTCTCCTACATTCAAAACCCACTTGCGACAACTTTCTTGATCATTTCGCCTGCAATATGAGTGCTTCTTCTAGGGGATCATAACCATCTCTGAAAATGAAGCCTTTCACTCGGGGCCTGTTCAAGCAAGATTTACATCGTCGCTGAGAAGCAGAGGAAGCTGAGGAAGCAGGGAAAATGGCGTTTCTGCAAACAGGAAGAATTCGCGACATCATTTGTCTGTGCATATAAATCTGCTGTGATGCAGTCGTGACGCAGAGCGAGAACAAGTTAACGCGCTTTCTCTGGCCCTGGTGGAAGTGCTTATTCTCCACTGCCACCGCATAAACACCATCTAATGACTCACTTTGTGGAGAGACCCAAGAGTCCCACGATGCATGCATTTTACATGAGTTTCTCCACTAGTGAACTATGCATTTTGAAAGTGTTAAGACTCCAAAACTGAAACTTTTTCAGCTCAGGTGAATGAGACTGACAGAATGCTTTCAACATTCAAGTGCATAAAATATACAACTACTCCTGCCATTTTCTCTGGTAGCTCACACACCATGTCGTATGAGATGAAATACACTTTTTCGCCTTTGAGGAGGAATTTGAAGCTCTACACTATGATTGGCTGCTGCTCAGAGCACCTCACACATGGTGGCACTCCAAAAGGGCTCCTGGGCTCCCCCTGCGTGTGTCTTGTATGTGCGTCCGAGTGTGCATTCATGTGTATGTGTGTGTGTGTGTGTGTGTGTGTGTAAGACACGTTTTCAGGATTTCCACTTCAGAGGATAATGTGAATGAGTCACGGCTCTCTCTCCCTCTCTCTCTCTCTCTCTCTCTCTCTCCATCCCTCTTTTCATCCAGAGGCAGGCAGCGGAAAAGCTAAAAGCTGCCATACAAGTCACACAGGGGTCTGCGGTAAAAGAATAAAAGACCCGCACTAAAATAGTGGTGATATTTTTAGCACTTTCCTAAAAAGGCTCTAATCTTGCAATCTCATGTGCCATTTTTTTTTGTGTGTGTGTGTGTGTGTGTGTGTGTTTACGCGTCTAATTGCTCGATTAAACGACGGCACGACTGGGAAAACGATGAACAGTTAATAGCAAAATCGAGAGGCGCTCATTCATCTCTAAAAATATTGATTTCTTCAATAGAGTCCCGCCTCGGGCTCTCGGCTACGCTATGCCGAGATGCAGCCTCTTTTGCTCTCTCTCATCCCTCTTCACAAAACCGCCGCCTTTGGCATTTCTGCTAGCTCTTGCGCTTGCTTTGGCGCATAGCTGCGGCGTGCATGCTCATTCAGAGGAGAAACACCTCGCAGAGCAGCTTCTCCCTCTTTTGGCGTTTAATCTCTTAACGGGATAAGGCTTCGTTAATGGTAAAAACAAACACTGGAAAGTGCTGGATACGGTGCACAAGTAAACATACATAGACGGGGATAAAGTGTTGTCTGTGAAATTTCTA
Source organism: Karalla daura (assembly GCA_029224185.1). Lineage (NCBI taxonomy): Eukaryota > Metazoa > Chordata > Actinopteri > Chaetodontiformes > Leiognathidae > Karalla > Karalla daura. Next base: position 4,813,001 of record CM055209.1, on the reverse strand, counting down.
TTCCGTCTTCTAAAAAAAGCTGCAACTCTGCACACCGAAGCACACTTTTTTTTTTTAAGGTTTCACCTGTACAGCTTTTAAAGCGATTAGAGGCAGAAAATGACGCAAAGCAAAGCCATTAGATGATTATGCCGTTGGAAACACTAGTAGCCCACCATTTAGAGGGAAGTTGTTAGCACCATCCAGTTTGTGATGTAAGGGGACGCCACGGGAGATGAAAAGCTTATTTTCTTTTGGCAAACAGCATTAGGGGGGTTTTTATCTACAGCTGCTACAGTGAATCTGACATTTATAGATGACGTCTTGTGATTTACAAAGATTTCCTCAGTCTTCTTTCAGATTAGAAGCATGTGAACAGAAAGGTTAGGATAGATGAATTCTGATGTGTTGTGTCTCCATGAAGAGCTGTCTACAAAAAAAATGACATATGATAAATTAGGTATACATGAATAAAAATACCAATTCAAAGCTATGCGAAGCTACTGATTTACAGAAAAGATGATTTACACATTATAGTCCCAGATTCTGCTTTGGCATAATGATACACCTATTGCAGCTTTCCAGTTTGTGTTTGCAGCTGTAGAGTAACTTCTTCTAAATCAAATTCTAATGATGTAAAACAAGTAAAAACAAAAATGGCATTGCAAATTGAAGGCAGAATATAGCATATTGAGGTTTACAGTGTATCAGCTTAATGACCCATGGATAAACCTGTTTTGAAGTCTGTTTGTTCCTACTTTTAAGTGTTAATCTTCTAATTAATTACCACACATTTAATTAAAAACATTGTGGTATTAAGTGGTATCAAGCGAGTACGCTTTTTAAAATAAACATCAAACGTAACATCACAATCGCTTCTATAATGAGCAACTAAACTCTGAAAGGGTTAGGTTAGGTGAAAGGTGGGAGATGATCACAAAGGCGTTCTCACATTTAAGGTTCTGTTTCAGTTGGAGGTGACTGTATCCACCTCTATACTTTAAATGAATAAAGCAAGCTTTCCTCCACATACGCATATACAGTATAGGAGCATCAAGCATCATTTGGTAGAAGAACTGTGAATGAAAGAAAATATCTAGATGCACTGGTGATTAAAAGCTTGCATCCATAGATAAATGTATGTATATGACATTTTTATCACCTGAATAGAACTTAAGTCACATTAATGTGCACTGCAGATTTATTGAACCATATCGTATTTCGTAAGCAAACATGGCGGAGGCGGATAATATCCAAAAACCAATAAGTTTGGGATTTGACACAATGTACGTATCAGACTGACAGTGCGTTGCAATACGCATTGTAACGGCCTCATGCCAAAAACAATTTTACATCCTTCAATTAAACCAAATTCAATTAAACCTCTTATTTCAACTCTCAGCAAGTACAGATGCTGTCATTCCTCGACCCCAGATTTGATTTCTACTCCGCTCTTTGCTCCCCAGGGGAGGTGGGGGGGGGCAACCAATAAAAATCAAGTTCACTGCTGCCGTGGCAACGCCTCTGACCCGTCTGACGTGACAGCTGTCAGTCAAAGGCAACAGGAAGTGGAATCTGACACCAGATGTGGCAGGAGACATCAAAATACACGGAAGCCTCCTCCGCTGCTAATTTGCTCGCTCAGTCTCCCTCCAGAGGAAGTTAACAGGAGGGGAGAGGGGGTGAGCGAGGAAGAGCAGAAAAGAAAAAAAAGGAAAAGGCACACAAGGGACAAAAGACACGGACGAGACAAGAGACGGGGAGATGGTGAGGCAGCATCTTCCACTGATATGACAACTCTCTAATTATGTAAAATGCCTGGTGGAGCTTCAATGTGAGGTCAGAGAAGGGGAGGGGGGGTTGTCTCTCCTCCGTCTTCTCACACTCACACACACACACACACACACTTACACACACATGCACGCACGCACAGGCGAGACGGAGACACACCTCTGTGCATTAGCTCGACAGCGAGAGGCCACACGACAACGGCATTATGGGGACGGTAACCATGGCAACTGCCGACGACCAACTGGGGCCACTTGACTGATTTGAGTGACAGTCGCGTGTTGTTTTCCTGCCCGACTCGACGGGCGAGAGATGCCACCAGTGCCGTGGTATTTGTGGCGCTCACCTTTCCACCTCCTCTCTCCCCTGGTTTTCCTCTTCTCCTCTCCTCTCCTCTCCTGTCTGTACCTATTCTGCTAATCCAGTCCTTTTCTTATGTTTCTTCATTCCCTTCATCTCTACTCATCACCCTCTCTCGTCTTTTTTATCAGAATCAGAATCTGCTTCACTGTCATCGTATCGGGTGCATGATCTCTCCTTCTTTCTCTCATCCCCCTCTCCTGTTTTCCAATATTCCAATATTACAAAAAGTCATTTTATTTTGGCTCTTTTGAACAGCGTCACTCATTATACAAGGACAATCATACAATTTACATTGTAAAGCAACGCAGAATATAAGAGTGACACAATCCGTTTCCTTTCATGAAGTCAAGTGAATAAAGATGTACAACTGTGAGTCAGAACTTTGGTGAAGTTTCTGGTCAGCTTCTTGGTTCCTCCTCTGATTCTGGCTCAAAACATACAAGGCTGGATGAGTATGTGCTCCAGTATGTGTTTCCAGTTACTTGGTTCAGAAAAATGCCGCTAAACTTGTAAAGTTACCTGCCCTGTCATTTCAGTGGCAGCCAAGGCAGCTTATCTAAACCAGATCCCACACCTAGAAATAGCATTTGGAGTATTTCTGATCAGAACTTCTATTTTAACACCAGATAATATAGACAAATACTCTACGGTAGGTCCCCTTTAATGAAAACATGTACTGTGTCTTTAAGACGATGCTGGCTCGACCACACTGACTCTTTTTGTTTGTTCTTAAAGCATATTCATTCATTCCCTAATTAGTTAGGTGGCACTTTTGTGATTTTCTTCTCGACTGGTGCCATTTAATTGCCATTTTGCACTTTATCTCCAGAGACACAGAGACACATATTGTCATTTCACTCGACAACGTTAGCTTCTTTCCAGATTGCCATTGTCTAAGATAAGGTCCTTGGCTGTAAACCACTTTGAAAAGTGATCCAATCTCACATTTTAGATGCCTCTTCTGCCAATTTCACAGTGAAGTAGGATTTAAAAAGTGCAAAAAAAAAGTCATTTCACCATCTATTTCGGAGTCAGACTTATGTAGAAGGCAGAAAAAAAGGTATTTTCAAGCCCTTTGAAGGCATCATAATCATTACAGCTGAACCAGCTGCCATTTAATTTTTTTGCCTAATCGTCCTTTTTTCCCAGTGATTTCCTTCTTTAAAGCACATATAAGCATGACTCTGCTGTTATTTCTGGTAATTTCCCTGCCATTCCACCGGTCTTCCTACAGCCCCTTCATACCCTGTACCTGCTGCTCTCGGGGCTGGAGACACGCTGTGCTGTCTTTTCATTACATTTCTTCTGCCTCAGTTCTTCTCCTTCCTCAAACCTCCTCTGTCCTCACTTTTTCTCTCTCTCACTCTCTCTCTTTCTCGCGCTCACCTATTATTCTCCACCATTACTCTGCTTTATCACCGCACCATTCTGTATTTCTATGTGCACCCGTCTCCTCTGCTGTCTCCTGCGCTGTCCTCCTCTCAGTGGGGAAAGGGGGTTTTCTCAGTGAGAGCCCAGGGCGTTTAATCCTGTTCTGTCTTCTGTCTGACTTCTTCTTTCCCACCTCTCTCTCTCTCCCTCTCTCTCTCTCTCTCCCTCTCTCTCTCTCTCTCTCTGTTTGACCGTGACCTGAATTGGCTCAGTGGAGACTACACCATCTCACTGAACTAGATACGGTTACACGCATGTAGATACAACCACATGTAGCAACCATTACACGGTCCACTGGCTTCCCAGTTCAAACACGCCCCCAAGATGTCCATTACCACTCCACGTCACCGTGATCCCAGCAAATACGAGACAGACCGTCCAAGCAATATTGCTTCATGATATGTCTAATAAACCTCGGACATATCTGCTCAATAAACAAGATAAAAGAGCGCACACAGAGATGGACCCGCTATGCTACAGATATCGCCGGGTGGAAAACAGAGAGGCTATTTTTGCTGTCATGACTAATCCGAAATTACAGGCCATGTGTGACTGTAAACACCAGCGAAAGGAAGAATATGAAAGAACAACCCCCTGATGCACACACACACACACACACACACACATATATATATATGTATGTATAGAGAGAGACAGAGAGAGAGATACATGGACACATAGAGACAATTCCGTGTAGGTAAGGGTCTGTTTCTGTACAGATGTGGCATCCTTTCATGCTTATCTGGCAACCACATGTAGGTTTTACACTGATTGGCTGTCATGCCAGCCATCTATATTCTCAAAATCCTTCTCAAAACATGTTTTCGATGCTTAAACTGAGACATAGAGACATAGTAAGTACATGGACCATTTTGGAGACAGCAGAGAGATATTATAGTTTGCGTCACATTCGTATTTTACATTCTGTCTCTCTTCAGATTCACCCAGTCATTGGTGGCATTTCCAGGTTTGAGGCCATGGTGATGTTTTTATCCTGTCATTATTGAACAAAGCAAGTGTTTTCATTCATGTCCCATTTAAATGATTTCGACATTTTTGGCCTTCGCATGGCTTTGATTTTGATCGAGGCAGTGGAGAATGAGAACCTAGGTAAAGAGAATTGTTGACAAATTTCCTATTCCATATGAGAAGTTGACTTGAGATGAAAAGACAAAAATCCATCTCACAACTTTCTCTTTTCCATCACTTATCAGCGCCAAAGAACTCATTGCTTTTCCGCTTCAGTTTCTCCTCAGAATCAGTGATTTTTCTCTAGACACAGAGAATGGGGCAAATCCGGGAAACTGGTTTTCGCCCGCTGGTCCATGACACCACAATGAGCTGAAAGGAGCTAAAAGCCGCAGACCAGAGTGTTAATGCCGAAGGCGGGCGAGACAGTGCGAGCAACCCTTTCACCTCGCTGGGACTCCTCTCATTAAATATTAAGGCCAGGAAAACAGTTTAATGGAGCTTGAAGCACTTGTTGCGTAGGTCTAACACATCTAATATGCAGGGAGCGTGTAAACCCAAACCAACAACCACTGCAGGTCCATGATATCCTGAGAATAAGTTACTTCAGAGCTGCAACAATTTGTGGTTGATTAACGGGGAAAGCAATCGGCTGATTAATTGTTTAGCGCCTTGTTTTGTAAAATAACACTAAACTGAAATGACTGCTGATCCACAAAGGCCAAAAAAAATGTCTTGAAACGTCTTTAAATTTGTCCTCGCCTGAATGATGATCCATTTTTTGTTTAGAGGAGTAAAGAAACCAGGAAATATTCACATTGAGATGCAGAGATCAGAGAATATTAACTGATTTTCTTCAAATCATTCTTATTTTTAAACTGTTTATCAGTTGTTTATCAATCTACGTCACAGCTCTACGTTATTCCTGGGAGAGACTCCCAGGGTAGAGAGAAGACTCTAAAGTTTCTGCAAGTATACTTTCCTTGACTGTAAATGGTCACTAATTTTCCAGGTTTTTTCCAGGACAAATCCCATTAAAACCCCATGACTTTCCATTTGGTTTGTAAAACCTGCTGTTTAAAGGGAGATCTTATTCTCCCCGGCCTTTCATGCTCTTCTTCGTATCACACTGCAGGACTCTTTGCTGAGTGTGTGTGTGTGTCTATGTGTGTGTGTGTGCAGCGCTTAGCAACAGACCAGGAATATTCTTGGAAACATGTGGAGCAAGAGGACACAACTGGGCATGCTCAGATGTTCTCAACAGGTCGCTGAGCAGAGTGCTACAGGTACCTGCACCTCTTCTTCTTTCTCTCTCTCTCTCTCCGTGTGTTCTCTCCCCCTCCATCACTTCATCTATCATCTATACAATTTTCTAATTTCTCACAGAGTATTTCGCCTCAAACAGTTCGTCCCTATTTCTCTCCCTTTCACACACACACACACACACACACACACACACACACACACACACACACACACACACTCACACAAATACACTTCCACACTGAAGGGGAGCATCAGCAGCTTGTATCCTCTCTCTGCTCCTCTAAGAGGGCTGCCCTAATTCTTCTTGACAAGGGCTGGGAGAGCCAAGAGAACATCTCTCTCTCTACACACACACACACACACACACACACACACACATACACAGGCATGCTAAAATATGCCACGCCACTATCCATTTACACACAGACATGTGCGCTGAAATACACATAGTGTCGTGAATAACGCACATCTGCACTGGTGGCATTTTACCTTAATTGCCTCTGTCACTGATTTCGGTGCGGATACGGTTTCAGTCCGAGTCCCCCCCCACACACCCCCCCCCCCCCCCCCCCCCCCCCCCCCCCCCCACTGTCGATAAATGTCACCAGATTTAGAATTCGCCGTCGCCGATCGATACGGACAAAGAGAGGCCCTCTTTTACATACCTCATCCCTGGTGGCGTGTCTTTTTGTTTTTTTTGTGTGTAATGAATCATATGTCACGTTCCTGTGCCGCCGCCATGTCAGCGTAGACGCAAAACAAAGAGGACGTGCTCTGATGGAATTTGTCAGGCGGCCAAAATTTCATTTGTGTGTTTGTGGGCGAGCATGGAGGTGGTTTGCCGTGGCGTCCACACATGCCTGACTGGACGGACATGTGTGTGTGTGTTTGGGAAAAGGGAGTATTGGTCTTATTTATGAGTCTCGAATGTGATTTCTCTTTTTTTCTGGACGCCGCACGGCCTTCGTGTGACGTTATCAACAGGACGTCGAGCGTGTTTGTGTGTGTGTGTGTGTGTGTGTGTGTGTGTGTGTGTGTGTGAGAAATGGAGAGACATGCTTGGTTGTGCAGGCTGAGGCCAGGGGGCTCCTGACATGAGCGAGAGAGGAGGGAGAGAGGTGGGGAGGAGATAGACGGAGTGGGAGGCAGCCTCCCTGGAGGAATTCAAACAGCCTCTGTGCTATGTGAGCGGGATGGAGATGACTTCATTAGGCCGACCAGTCTCTCTCTCTCTCTCTCTCTCTCGCTCTCTCTCTCTCTCTATCTATCTCCCCTCTGTCTCTGTCTGCGTCTCTGGCTGCGAGGGTGATTTACTGTATGTCAAAAAAAATCTTGCTCTTCAAAATTGTCAAAATCAGCTTCCTATCACTTCTTCCTTGAGGTAATTTCTTTGTTGTCACTCCATCACTTACCCTATTTCCCCCACACCTATGCTTTGATGAGTTATTTTCTACAGTTATGCTTTATATTATTTTGAGAATTTTTCCCTGATTGCTCTAATGATCCTTCCTTTTCATTAAGCTGATCTTGGAAGCAGACTGTGGTGATAAATAATCTCTGATATGTTTAGAAGCCCTACAGAAGCCACAAAACATGACGAATCGGCAGCTAAAGGCGCTAAAGATAGCGAATAGGGGCACAGTGGGGACAGAGGTCAAAATGGCAATGGGTGGCTGAGGAGAAATCCACATTCTGATGATGTCCTGGACTGAGTCCACAGGAACAGACCAGAGGTGATGTAATTGACGTATACTATGACTTGGCTCTCGGGCAGAGGAAAAGCAACTGGTTCTCAACTGGTTGAAGGTGATTCAGCTCCAAAACAGGGGGTATTACTGACTACCCAGGTCTGACTCCTGGGGTTGGATCAAGGAACTTTCTGTGCTTGCTGATTAAGCTCGACTGGAGACCTATATAGAAGGTATGAGTGAGAGGGTGAACGATGTGTGTGTCTTGCATTGGATAAGCACCAGCAGAGGACTTGAGGCGATGGATAGGATGGACTTTGATGTGATTATAATGCTGTGTGTCCAGAAACTTGAAATGCAGAAACCTAAATATTGCCATAAAAGTCATTTTTATGCTCTCATGAGGAGTTTCTTTTAGATGTTCATCTAAAAAATGTATCAAAAAAGTGTGATGGAAACACATCTTTTGCATTTACATTTCGACAAATACGACGTGGGACGGGTCACATGACCTCTTCACGTAGTACAAATTGCCGCAGTCTGGAGCATGACATTACATCTAAATTACACTGTCTGAATGCACAGGGAAAAAAGGGGAAAAAAACCACTATCAGACGATGCCAATTTCGATCTAGATATCACATTCCAAATGTCAACCAAAAAAACATAAAAAATCTAACTGGGCTGGCAGAATTTAGAGGTTTTTTTATTATTATTATTATTATTTGTTTTATTACGGCGTTCCGTCCCAAAGGAGGCAAGCTGCATCAGAGTGAAAATAAAATGTCACAGCATCAAATGTGAGTTGTGTGTGTGTGTGTGTGTGTGTATGTGTATGACTTATTCCGAAAATGTCATCAGCTGTCTGACTGATGGTGGGCACAAATATCTGAGTGTGTGTGTGTGTGTGTGTGTGTGTGTGTGTGTGTGTGTGCGCGCAGAACTGTTTAAACGCTCCTAAGTGCATTTGAGCTCACGATGTGTCAGCCCCATGCGCAGTCCTTCAAGCTAAATTGCTCCCCAAGGCTTTCAGCTGTACATCTTGCTAATTATTGATGAATTCATTTACTATTAGGGGCTTTTGGCGCGCTATCAGAGGGCCGATCGGGCAGAGCTTTTAACGCACGTTTGACCCAGAGGTCAACGGGTCTCGCTGCTTATTCAATCGCCAGAGATGTTCTAAAAATAGCCACGAAGGACTTCTGCTAAACACTACAACGCTTCGATCATTAGCCAGACTGGACATTGAATGGAGGCCGTGGTTCTCGGCCCTGAAAAAGCTGAGCATGAGAAGTTTCTGTGCTGAGTGGAGGAGTTTAAGTATCTTGGGGTTTTGCTCATGAGCGGGGAGAAAAAGAAGCTAAACATATGGATTGTTCAATCGCAGGGATCCATTTTCAGTGTCAAGACTCAAGATAACCATAGAATTCTCTTCCACGTGGTCTGAAACAATTGATTTGTTCCTATTAAGAGTGTGTGCCTGTACTGTGTGTGTGTATGTACTGCCTAAGCAATATTATGTGCTTTTGGCTTCATAACATGATCACATGATCATATGATTGCTAAGTTGCATATGCTAATAGAAATTGGGTGAGTAAACTAAAAGTGTAGCTTTTATTCACGTGAGCTTGCCTTTGAGTTGCTGATGTTAAAATAGTAGCTTGTGTGTGTGCGTGTGTGTGTGTGTGTGTGTGTGTGTCCTTGAGTCCATGCTTTATCACCTGCATGCATTTTAAAATAACACTACAGCTGTCTAACCTTGAGAGTGAGGTCAACTTGTACACCTATTACTGCTCCACTTATTACTTCTGCATGTCGTAGTACAGTGGTACACAGCTGGTTTGTGTGTGTGTGCGTGTGTTTGTGTGTGCCTGTGTGTGTGTGTAGCCCTTGACCTTTTCCAATGGGCTTGCTCTTCTTGTCCAGCAGATCCTTATCAATCCATTTTCTGACCCTCACTGTACAGCCTGATGTATGGATGACATTGTGTGTGTGTGTGTGTGTGTGTATGTGTGTGTGTGGCGCAATTTAACTCACACCATATGACAGGGTGCACATACCATCTGGTGACTTATGTAGAATGCCACCCGTGGGAAGAGAATAACAGAAAGACGGGGGTCGATAGTAATTCCCTCAAAGTGTAGTCATTTCCTCGGAGTGCATAAATCTTTACTGACCCGACTACAAAAAGCCCCAAAACTGATTACAGAATTGGACTGTGGCCCGTAACACACACACACACACACACACACACACACACACACACACACAAACAAGTCTCAAAGGTGCACATCGACACACTCCGGCTCGTGACGGCAAAACAAAACTCACACATACTCGGTAGCGCAAGATAGACAAGACAATGGCCTCAATTCACGGCAGCTCAGAGCACAGTTTTCTTCAATATAGCTTTGTCTCTCTGATTGCCAGTGCCACTTTGCTCTCATCCAAAATCATTTGCGGCCCCCCCCCCCCCCCCCCCCCCCCCCCCCACTTCCCGCTGTTCAGAATCGCACGTAAACAGACAAAAGTTAGCGGCTAGCGTCTCCGACGCGCACGCACCCGCGCACACATCCCTTTTGTGCTTTTGGCTGGCATTGAACCAGAGCGCAGCGGGCGACCCCCCGTCTTCCCCTTTGAAAGTGACGGTTGTCAGAAGCGTCTTTCAATAGGAGGACTATTATGTGAGCTCTATGGGGCCAAAAAGGTCAATGCAATCACTTCCCATAGACGGGGAGGGAGCGAGTGACCTGAAAATAGATAGCGGGGGCCGGAGCACGACTTGCGTCGGTGGTGTTTAAGGGGAGCGAGGGAGTATGTGCGTGTGTGTGCGTGGGTGCGTGTATGTGTGTGTGTGTGTGTGTGTGTGGGTGGGTGGGTGGGTGGCAGGGGTCGAAGGTAAGTGGTTCAGCCTGGGCCGACACAAAATGAAAGGCTGGGTAGCAGAGGGTATGCCGCGGTTTGTGGTTTGGGAGGGAAAATAACAACAGTTTTAAAACATGAGTCACTACAATCCACGTCAACGGCATCCATGGGGGGGCGAGGGTGGGTGGGTGGGGGGGCCCACTGGACACAATCTTACAGTCGCATCTGAGAGAGGAGGAAGAGGAACAGCAAATAGCTCTATTTTAGCTCTGAAAGGATACCTTGACACGGCTGGCTCACCTGCTTCCAGTTCGTCACAGATCAATTTGTTTGCCGAGCAGCAGAATAAGAAACTGCTTCCACGCTTCATCTCGGCTGTATTACGTAGCTGAGCAACATCGCCTGAGTCTTCAGGAGACTCGGATTCCCAACCTCGTTTTTGTGCCTCTACAGCAGTCACAGATAAATGATTCAGTGCAATATGACATAATTCAGGTCATCCGTGTCCAACATAGTCACCTGAGAATACGTCATTTCACTGTGACGCCAAATTATCAGCATTATCTCATCTTGCCCTTTTTTATCTACGTTTCTTATCTCTCGCTGAATGTCAGTGCTCAAAAAACATGGAAACACTGATCTATGCTAATCTATGCTATTTCTAACCCCTAATAATGGATTATTTTCTGAGGATGACTAAGAATTCATTCATGATAACAACAATGTCCTAGAATAGAGAGTGGCAATTTTCTTCCTGATTCTGATTTCTAAATGTCTCTCACAGCCTGGACTGAAATGTTGCGTTTTTGCTCTGAAGGAAAATGTGACAACCAAAGGACTTTTCCCATTTCCTCCCAAGCTGCAACAGGTAACAAGACCTCCTTTCACTCTTATACGAACAAATCTCAAAATAAAGTGCTCCAGGTTACTGAACAGAGCTATTTTTTGCTGAAATAGTAGCGTCTGGGAGTAAAAGCTCTCACATAACGCCGACTCTCACAGAGCTCTAATGGACTGAGAGCAAAGTGTACGTACATTAACGTCCATAGCGTGAACATTTGATGTCTTTCTGTCTTTCAGCCTGGCTGTCTCGTTATGGACCACACCATAAAAATTACATTTTGACCAGCAGAGATTCAGATATACAGTATCTGACACTGTCACAGATGATCATGCTGAAAACTGGTCGATTCCGGTCACCGGCCGATTGATCGGTGCATCTCTCGCCTCAGGTCTGGAAACTTTGAAATGTCAAGCTTTTTTTTTTCCCCCTCTCTCTCTACTTTTGTCTCAATTGTCTCTCAAAGTCTGTATCTGCGCCTGCCTTACACAACCTACATTTACCCAACCTACTTTTCAACCTACTTCAGGTTATTGGGCCACAACCCAATAACCTCAAGTGTCTTCCCTCTATCTGCATCCCGTCCGGTGACTCAAACAAATCAGCGTTTTCTTAATGGTGATGGTCTCGTGTCCTGTACTTATGCTGATGAAAACATGAACTTTGCTCCAAGCTGAAAACGCAGCCAATGGGGAATCCATTTGTTTTTTCTCAATATGTAGAAAAAGTCAGACTCTTGACTGGAAAACCCATTGCAGCCCATAGATGATGAATTCCTGATCTATCTGTGAGTTATTTTAGCCTCATATGTCCAAAAGCCAGTTCAAGGTGCATGTGTGAAAGTGTATGGACTGACACAATCTTAAATCCATGCCCAGTGCATTTAATTCAAAAAGCTCTGCAACATTTATGTCAAAATCTAGACATTTATGCCAAATTTTAAAGTGAAATCAACTGCACAGAAATTGCATGAGGCAGATTACAATGCTTCAGACGGTCATTGGGAACTGCATGTGATGTGTGTCGCAAAGTGTTCACATTTAAAGAAGCAACTATAAATGCTGTCTAAACCATTTAGTATCTCAACATGGTAAAAAGCAGGAATCCGTGGTGTTTGCAGTCTGTATTGAGCACTGGCTTGGGCAGACTTGTTTTACCAGAAACAAACAAAAAGAAAACAAACAGAAACTGTCCTTCGACCTAAGTCAATTAGCAAACAAAGCGATTTGGACATACCACAGAAACATACCCATGTAGAACAATTGGGGGGAGGGGGCCCTCTGCCCTCTGTTGTCGGCACACAAGATGCTTTCAGGTACCACTGGAAATTTGAGAATTAGACAATTATGGCAGTTTTTAAACTACGGTTTGGCAAATCCTTTCTACCCGATCTGAAAATTACATGAACAGCTCAGATTCCAATCACATGATCGGATCAGGGATATCCCTAAATGGAGGCATTTTGGCCTGTGTGTGAGGCGTGTATATAGTCAGTGGCCCAAATGACCAGTGAAACTGGTTCTTTATCTCAATGACATGTATTGTCCATCAGGCATATTTAATAAGACTTAGGATTAGGTGGCTGGCAGCGTGTGATCGCACGCATATGTATCTATAAGGTTTGTTCGAGCGCCCGTGGTCACAGCACAGTCGGTAATCGTTTCTGAAAGAACAGAGGAATGAGATGTTAGGTGTCGCCTGCCAGCCCACACTGACAGCCGTCGCTGCCAAATGAGCACATTCAAAATGAGACAAAGGGCAGGTTTTCCACCAGGAGAGAGGATGTATGCGACCTCTCGAAACGCCAAGACAAGCATGTGATTATCTCGTCTTCCCGCTGCCAAGTGAGTCCAAAGCTGCGCTCTCAGTTCGCTCTGGACGGATCCGACCCCTGCGAACACTGGTTCCACTCCTGGGTAAACTCTCACTTGTATTTCAATAATAGATTTAAATCTGGTGTGGAGCCATCTCGTACAATCTCACAGCGGACTGAAAAGTTTGTCCACTGCAAACTTTGCATTGGACAAACTTTGCAAGAGTTTTACTATTATTTTGTCCACAATCAGCCTCATCTCCCCTCTTAAGGTGGACCTAGAATAAATGAGCAGGATATCCATTCTTGTTCTCTGATGCTAATATGACATAATATAAGTAATTTTAAATCCTTCCTTTTGGATGAAGAGGAACAGCTGGGAATTCTATCTAATCATGGGAAATACATTAGGGAACCTAAAGAGAAACTTACACAATACAAAATAACACACAGGTGTTACTGGACTCGACAAAAACTCAACAGAGCAGATATAATAGACAATAAATCGTGCTGGAAATATCAGAAAGACACAGGTACTTTGTTAAACTGCGTTTGGGAGTGCCATGTCAATTCAACTTTTCTGGAAAACAGTTACGGACAATTTGAGCACCTGGCTGGGAAGTGACATACCATTATTTCTCAGACTATGCCTACTGGTGGACAGAAACCAAATACACAACCTGTCAGGTGGAGAATTCTCTGTAATGATGGCAGGGACTACAACGACTGCCAGGACAATGCCTAAATTGTGGGAAAATAGCCTAACCTCCCTGAACTGAAAGAGTGGATGAACAATATGATAAAAACAGCTTCATACGAACAAGATCCCTGGCACAAGAATATCCCTTAGGATAAATTAAGTCCTGACGATTCTTCTTCTTCATCTTTTGCTCTTGCAGAAAACCCACTTCCAACAACTGTACACAATCAAAGACAAAAGACATTAAGTTGTCCCATCATATTAGCCCAGACTGCCATTATGTAATGGATATTTCAACTCGTATTCGACATGACAAGAAATACCTAAAGCCGCGGGACTACTTGTGGCTTGAAGCTAATACGATGACACATTTTTTGAGTGAATCCATTAGGATCACAGCAGTCCCGTGTCCCAGCCTTCAGGCGGGCACAAATATGACCTCTTTTTCCAAATTTGGCCTCTTTTTTTCCCCCAAAATCAACCTTCACTGAGATAAGTCAGGAATAATACACACACATGCATACACACAGGCAGGCGTACAGTAAAGTGAAGTTCTTGCAACTCTCAGATGTTTATAAAGGGATACTGAATTACCTTTTTTTTTTCAACTTTTCATTTATACTACAACCGATTTGTTGTGGCAACAGCGGATGCCGTTAAAGAGAGCGCGTTTTGAAATCACTCCCCACCCGTTGAAAGGTGTTGATAAGGTGGACAGACGGGCAGAGAAACTGCGAGTTATTACTGTCAACAGTTACGATGTTTGCTGACACTGCTGGGATCCATGTCCCGACACAAAGAGAGAGAGAGAGAAACTCTTGTGTGTGTGTGTGTGTGTGTGTGTGTGTGTGTGTGTGTGTGTGTGTGTGTGTGTGTGTGTGTGACTACAAACAGAGAAAAAAGTGCCAAGCGCAGGCATCAGAAGGGAAGGGAGGGGGAAAAAAAAGTGTTTCAATTATCCTCAAAAGCTAGAGCCCTTTTGTTTTTTTCAAAGTTGTTCATTTGGTGTTTGTTTGTGATGGGGGAAGCAGTTACTCTAGTAATGAAAATAGTAAAAAGAAACAGACAAACAGCTCTTTGATGATACATTAACGTGATTGGCCACACAAAGGCGACGGACAGCAGCACCGTCCACTTCAATTCAACCCTAGATGCACTGGGTTCACCTTGTACTGACACATACTAGGGATGAACTGATCCTTTTTAGTTCTGATCCGATACACAACTAACAATACCGACCCAAGAAGGGGAAGTATCCGAGCAACAGTAGGTGTGTTTCTGTCACTGAAATATCAAAGCATCACAGTAAAAAAAAACTTTATTTCATCCAGGAAAAACCTCCCAGAAACATTTCTACATCCTCATGAGGTCTCCATTCTTTTGTATTTACATGTCACCTGACAGAAACTGACGGGGTCACACAATCATGCGTGAGACTGAACTTTTTCTACATCTAATTAAAATATCTCGTTAAACAATGCTTCGGTTCATCCATCTAGTATCAATCAAGTAGCGGTTGTATGTAAAGTATATGTTGCTTTTATTTTGCCAAAAACCTGTCACACAACACAACTATTTTTAGTTTCACTGGCTTTTCGTTGTCCTGGCAGCCAGTCCAGAGGCTAAGTGGTGACAACATCTGATGGGATACCGGTCGGTTGCTAATTAAAAAATATTGGTAAAAGAGGCTGGAAGTTTAGAAAGAAACACACTGAATGTGTCTAATGATACTGTATGGTCCAGCATAAGCTGCGGACTGTGTTGGCCCTGCATGGCCAACATCTTCTCCAGGGAATTACATTAACAACTGGCCCTGATACTGATACTGGATCAGACTGGGCCCATCTCTGCGTGCACAGCCGCAACATTAACTATGAGCAGAAACTTTCCTCCATCTTGCTCGAGGCACGTCACTCGCTTGAAATATGAGAGGTACTTTTTTGTGTGAACATGTGTGTGTGTTTCGGTGTGAAAAAATGGAAAAAAGAGAGAGAAAAAAAAAAAGAAAAAGCCAACAGCCTGTGTGCCTGCGTCTGATCGATGACCTTAATGGAATATTTGGGCTCGGGGCCATTCACAGCAGAGTCCCCCTGGTAAGAGTAAAGTGCATCAGGGAGTAATTTATTCTTCTGTGCCTGCTCTGAGAGCAGAGGGTGAGGAATGGTCCTGTGGCATACGGTCGTTCACGCACGTATGTACACCTATAAGGTGGGTGTGAACATCCTTTTATGCATGTGTGCTTTTGTATGACGCCGTAGGGAAGGACTGGTAGCGTATTTATCCCGGGCTACCCCATCGATCAGCGGAAATGTCTCCGGCTCACTGCTGAGCCGAGCTCTTGCTCCACAGCTCCACAGCTCCACAGCTCCATAGCATCAGACCATTATCTGAATTAGCCGGAGACGCAGGCGGAGAAGATATGTCAATAATTCTGCAACAGTTACACTACCTACAGTATAAGGGAAAAAAAACCCACATACACACACACACATCGAGAGCTGTTTGTAAAAATGTTGTTTCGTAATCTTTTTCAGCCTTAATAAGTGTGAATATGAATTCCTTCTTCCGTATATTTGATTCCCCCGAAAGCGGTGATGACATCTTTATAACGCAGCGTGCACTCACTGGGTTTCAGGGAGGCTGGTGTGCTTTGGAAATAAGCCAGATAAACTTATCCTGCATTCCACTTTTAGCATTCATAACACTTTGGTTTCTACTCAGTGAAACAAGCCATCAAGATGGAAACGATTTACGACCTCTAAATCAAATCAACTGAAATAGTCAACTGTATATGCCTGCATTTATTCCCCATTACATTGAGTCCAAGTGATGTTTGGATTGTGGTTTCTTCTTCTTTTCTTCTGTTTTTTCTTCATTCTTAGGCAGATACAGCAGATAAAAGAACATCAGCTCAGTCATCACACTGGAAGTTTTCTTTTTTTTTCCTGTTTCTATGAGCCGGTTCATCAATAGAGACCAGCTGTTTTTATTGTGAATTAAAAAGCAAAACAAACTGAATGAGCCGGGCTCCACTTGATTACGAGTGGCGACGTCTCTCTGATGTCTGTGCTCTCTCTTACGAACCACTTGAAGCTCATTGCCGCAATTTTACGTCGCTCTGAGTACGACATCTGTTGTGCAGCGTGGGCTACGTAAACACAAGCGCCCACTTGGCGAGAGGGTGTGTGACCGTCGTCCGAAACCATTTGTAAAAAGGACAGCGACGACTGGTCGCAACCACAGTGACACACGTATCAATACGAAATTGTGTAATAAAAGCCACAAGTCATTCATAACGCTCTCTGCTGAGCTTTTGTCTCCTCTGTGAAATGTCGCACTCTCACACCCCCCCCACACATACACACACACACAGAGGGAAACTTTAATAAAAGTAGTAACCATGGTGATACTGTACACTGCCCATTGTGTCCACTTACAAAAACAAAGAAATACACACACAACATATACGCTTTGAGCTCACACACACACACACACACACACACACTCACACCTGGCTGTAACCATGGTGCTCCTGCCTCACCTCAGGTTGAAGGTAGGAGGACCGCCACCAAAACACATACACAAACGCCCCCCCCCCCCCCCCCCAGGGGCTGAGGAGCTGGGTGACTCACACTTTAGCAAACTCCGCCAAACGTGTTCGTAGAAGATAAGGTCGCAAGATGATATGATCTCTGTTTCTAAGGAGATTTAAAAAAAAAAAAACGTCTCTGAGGATCCAGCAGGTCACCGTCCACTCCTATAGAACTAAAACTGTAGCGTTGACATTGTGCAAAGTTGCAGAGTTTGAGGTTTGAGAAGTTGTGGCGTCGAATTTGGACATATGTTTTGGGACATGAGGCAGCTGCTGGAAGTTCAAGTTAAAGTCAACTCTTTGTTCAGGTGCTCCACCGCCCATATAAAAATGTTTGATTAGGCAGATAGATTTTACACTGTGGATTTCCCCTAGGTGTGTGTGACAGCTACGAAACAGGCTCAACAGAAATCGTATTATAAAGTCGTCCCCACTCTTTAAATTTCAACACAATTCGACCATTAGAGTTTTTTATAGTCAAAACCTGAAAGCCACACAAAGATACTGCAGCCAAGACACAAGCCATATCTCAGTGGACACACCAGCTAGGTTGTCTCACTACACATCAGTGGTATCAATAGAGATGAACTCTAATATAATACATCTAGTCCTACTGTGCAGCTTATCTTATGTAGAGACCTGTCAGCACTACCATGCAGTGAGGCTGGGCTTGATCTGTAGATAGACCTGCTGATGGTATCACTGGTAGAAAAGAAGCACTGTAACCTATTTTACAATGATACTGCAGCTCTGGGTTGGGGGGGGTGGGGGGGTTGGAGTGTAACAGCAATACATACAGACTGTTCGCATTCAAAACAGCTTTGTATTTGCTCATATTTTCTTCCATTTTAAACATCTTTGAGGCAAAAACAAACAACACTCGCGGCACATGTAGCGCGTGACCCATTTCATTTGATGGAGGTGACAGATTTAATTGGATCCCCTCAGGTTGGAGGGGAGGGGGTCCTAAAAAAAAAAAAAAAACGTGTATGGACATACTGGATGTAGTAGGCCTAGTGTGGGTCACGACTGTGGCAGAAAGGAAAGGAAAAACACTCACACATTGTATGCCAGAGAGAGGGAAAATCCTGCCTGAATGAGAGGCTCAGACCTCTTTCAAAGAGGGTTAAATACACACCAGCCTCGTCCCCTGCCTGCTCTGTCTGCTCCCATCATGTCAGAGAGCGTTGCGCTCACCAGCATGTCCACACACACTGCATACAAACGCACACACACACACTCCACGTAACGATGTTAATTCCTCGCATTTGTTTTCCATACGACGTGACACCTCTATCTCCTGACAGGTGATCGACAGACGGCGACAAGACAGTCACCCAGCAGTCAAACAGTGAACACAACGGCTAGAGAGGGGCAACGCAGATCCAGTGTGACACACGTGAACCATTAGGAAAAACCCACTGGGATAATCATGTGCTTTCCACCCACAGTGGCAGGAATCCAACACAAACATCCATCTACACGTTCCCAAGATAATGCTGTATCTAATCCCTGATGGTAGCGCTTCACAACGTTGCACTAGAGCTGCAACAACTAGTTGCCTGATAATTGACAAATTGATTTGAGTATCAATTTGATGAACATATCTTGGACACTGATGATCTTGGGATCTTAAATCTGAATATTATCAGGTTTCTTTCATGACCGCTGTAAATATCTTTGAGGTGAACTTCATCTGGTCTATATTTTATAGCCCAGATGAACTGAGTGATAAATTGAGACACTGATTGACAGATTAATCAACTACAAAAGTAATCCCAGTTGTTGTTGTTGCCCTCCTGCACTGTACTTTGTCCTCCTTAACGTACACACTGGACTGTGTTTACACATTGTGTGTATCACAACTATAAACTGTTTTCCATCTCGTATCAGTGGAAACGAGCCTTGTGATATTAATTCAGCAATCAAACATTAACTATGACACCAATCTAAAACTCTTATCAGAACTCAAACACTCTCTGCTATCTGCCACTTACACTGGGACCATTTTCTAGCTTCAGAAAAATGAATATATTCAAGGTGCTGACCAAAGATTTCAAGTCTGTATTTGATAGGACAAACAAGTACAATACTTACATTACCATGTCAGAATATAGTTTTTATAGAGTGATAGTCCAAAATGTAACAGCAATAGCGTAAAACAGAACAAAGGTACTTTGCTGAATAGGGGCAAAAACAAAGAACTGATGAATAGACAGATTTATTGACTACAAAATTAAACCCTGTAGTTGCATACTACCGCATATTTTCCATGTGTATAGTGTATATCCCTATAGAAATAGACATATAAGACAGCATTGATGGGCTGTTCGCTCCAGGTGCTTTGAAAAGTTCAATATTGACACATTACACATGAAGTTTTTCTCCTCCCGAATTTCCAAGTATCGCCAAACACGTCCCAGAAATCGCGTGCATGTGTAACGATGTAAAATGACGATCTGACGTCACAGCCAAACGTTTACGTTTACGCCTCCGCCAACGTCGTAAACGTGACATTGATGCGGTACCGTAGGTAAACAAACAAAGAAAAACAAAAAACTTGTGGACACAGAGTTGTATGAACAGCTCGGTCGGTGGGTTATGTATTTTTTGTGTCCCCGTAACCCTGTCAGACAAAACTCGGGGTCAAAACAGTGAAACAGAAACACCTTGGTCTTACCTGCAGGACACCGTGATTTCAACTTTAGTGGCCGGAATAGACGCGTTGAGAGGGTCGAAGTCGCCTATCGACGCCATGTTTAGGAAACTGTTATTCATCCTGAAGGAGATAAAAAATAAAAAGAAAAAAAATCTTAGAGGGGATTTCCTTTTCCCGTGTTGTGCAGTCAGTCCACCCCCCTCTATTTAAGCAAGGGAAGGAGGACCGAGAGGAACTGAGTGTGAGAGTGACTGAGTGAGTGTCTCCTCCTCCTCCTCCTCTGCGAGAAGTGGAGCAAAGGTGCCAGAGCAAGAGAGAAAGGCAGGGAGATGTGATGTCACTCCTCTCTCTCCTCCTCTTTCTCCTCCTCCCTGAGTGTGTGTGCATTCCTCTCTTTTCCTGCTCTCTTTCTCCATGCCTCCCTGCTATCTCTCCTCCTCCTCTCTCCTTTTTCGCATCTCTCTCCTCCTCTCTTCTCTTTCTCATTCACTTCCTCTCGCTCCTCTTTCTCTCCCCTTTCTCCTCTCTATGTATCTCTCCTCCTCTCGTCGTCCTCTTTTCCCCTCTCTCCTCTTCCACTCTCTTCTTTTCTCCCTCCTTTGCTCGCACCTCCTCAAAGCCATGTCTCTCACCACCACTGCTCCTCTGTCGCCTCTCTCCTAATCCTCTCTCCTACATCCCTCCTCACCCTCTTTTCTGAACTCTCTTTTTCTCCTCTTCCTCTTTCTCCCCCTCATCTCTCCCCTCCCCTTTCTCCTCTTTTCTCTTACTCTCACCCACTCTGCTCCTCTCTCTCTCTCCTCTCTTGTCCTTTCGTACCTCACTCCTATGTTTTAGTAGAATACACTAAAACTGCCTACAGTAGTAAAAGATTAATAAAACAATTCAAGGCGTTGAAAAATCGATTAGGTGATTTGACCTATTTTTGGCTAAAGAAATTAAGTCAACATCACTGTTAAATTGATTGGATCGTCAGGTAAACAAGGTGTTGGAGGAATTCATTTTGGTCTATATTTTATTACCCTTGCTTTCAGCCATCTCCTCTCTCCCTCCTCTCTCTGTCTGTCCCTCTCCCAGTTCACTTCAGTTCAGCTCAGTTCATTTAAAATTCACTGCTTCAGATTCACTGGCATGGAAGTAACGACAATGATACAATCATCAAGAAAATAGCAGAAATTTGTCATGAAAAGTCTTTCCTGTCTCTCTCTCTCACTCTCTCAGTCCATGTATGTGTGTGTTTGTGTGTGTGTGTGTTCTCGTGTGCGCACATTTCCTCTGCCCTCAATACTCTCTTTTCACATTGGTTCAATTCAGTTAACCTCAATTCAGAGAGGGTTTCTGGCATGCAACGTCCTTTTTTTTCCTCATACTTTTTTGGGGGGGGAGGAGGGGAGGTCTAGGGCACCTACTGCACCCCTGGTGATGCTATCAGGGTTAGATGTTACCAGGTATGGGGTCAACGTTTCATCTTTGTTTAACGGACGTAACTTAAAAGTCTTAAAAGACCTAGAATGGTCAGGTGTTAACACAGAAGCCAGTTTAAAATCTGATTTTGAAGTTTGGCAACAGCTGATATGTAAACAATCACATGAATTTACGTTTTGTGCTACAGTAAACAACAAATCTTAGAAACTGTTTCCAAACTGAGTGGTATCTGGAACATTGGTTTCAGCAGAAAAGGTCCTACAGCCCCATTTCTGCACCTTTAGATTACGTAGGTGCTATTTCACGCTTATCTTGTCTTGCTATAGATTGCACGTACGTCCATGTGTTTAGCAAAGTCAATATTGTTGTCATTCACATTATAGTTTGTGTAGAAACACCACAAAGTCTTGTTCTATTTCCTCTCTCGCTTCTCCTCCACACAATGAGGATAAGCATCTGATTTAATTAACTGAAAGGGAGACCCTCCGCTGTTAGAGAACAGAGTGACAGCATGATGAATGTGAGGGGATAGGGAGGACAGTCACATTATGAGGACGTGTATGTGTGTGTGTGTGTGTGAGTGAGTGTGTGTGAGAGAGAGAGTGTGTGTGTGTGTGTTTTTTCCAAAAGAGACATCCAGTATATTGAACTATGTTGCTCTAGGTGTGTATGTTTCTATAAGGAGGTTGTCAAGCATGTGTGTGCGCGATGGCAAAAGAAATAACTCATGTGTTTGTGTTTGTGTGTGGGTGTGTGTGTGTGTATATGTAAACGAGTGAGTGAGTGAGTGAGTGAGTGAGAGAGAGAGAGAGAGAGAGAAGAGAGAGAGAAAGAGAGAGAGAGAAATGAAGACATCGGTATCCCAAACTGCCCTTCAGGTGAAAGAGAAAATGCCTGCTGACTTGTGTTATATGTGGCATGAAGGCTGTTTGTGTGTGTGTGTGTGTGTGTGTGTGTGTGTACGTGTGTGTGTCTACATGTGTGTAAGCATTATCTTTAGAAGATGAGAGTCATAGGATTTTAAAATGACGCATCTCTGTGTTACTCAGTGTGTTTACTGGCGAACCATGTCTCTAAATATAGCTGTGTTACACACACACACACACACACACACACACATGTATTCATAGACACACACATACACACACACACAAACACACACACACACCGTCACGCCCTGGGCTTGGATGTGTGGCATGGTGGCAAAAACCATTAGGGGACCTCTGGGCAAACAGCGTGCCACCACTCCATGACCGCATGGGTGGGTTGTGTGGATGGGTTCATAAACGTACACACACATACACACACTGAGCCAAGAACACACACACATACATACACCCATTGGGTAGAAAACAGATTGAAAGACCAAATGTGTGAGCAAATATCACATCAAAACCACCTGACTGTAGAAACATACACTAGTATAACCCCCCTCGTGTCCCCACACTCGGTGTGGCGCCCCCTGGTGTGTGGATGCCAGAGTCAATTTGTTCATGAGTGATTCAAATGTGTTTTCTCAAAACTATTTTACTGAACAAATTGGAAGTCTAGGGAATTTAATCATCTTTGAAACGTGTCATGTAATGAGACAGAGGCGAACCAGTTGAACTGATTCTTTTCAAAATGGCGTCTCTAGCCAGTACTTCTGTGCCATGCTGTGACATAAAATCCAAGCCAACAAAGTTTATAAAATATATCAAGATCATTTATCTCTTGCAGCTGAGCCAAGACGCTCTTTATTCCAGCATTTATCTCCACCCGCTGTCACACTGATGGATGACAGAGACAATTTGTTTAGCACCAGTTTTCCAATTTGCATCAACTATGATAAAGACCGCATGTTTATTCCAACACCATCGGCTCCATCTGGCCGCTCTGAGGTGAGTGCGCTATGGTTATCGTGGTTTGTCCCTCATATTTCAGAGTGTACACCCCCTCATCTTATTGCAATAAACTTTCAAGCCTGTCATTTACTATGGGACTATGCAAATCGAGTGCCTTGTTATGTAACAACGAGACTGAAACTTAAGGGGTCCGGAGGCACTCTGGGTACATAAATATACAAATACACAAAGCAATGAAAAAGTGAGTTTTGCATAATATGTCCCCTTTAAAAGAGACCCAGAATGGAAAAATCACTTTTATGATTCCTGGCCAAAGATATACAGCAGGTACACGTCATTGCATATACCCACCTTCATGTGGGCATAGAAGAACGAAGGCACATGACTGTGAGGCACCAGCTTGGTGAAAGGATCCAGTTTCTTCCTCAGTATCTGATTCCTCTTCTGATTTCATCTCAAACATGTTGGCTGCAAGTGAATCCACTCCATAGATTAATCACTTCCTTGTTGAGAAACGCTTTTGTTTTGGAAGTAACATTCAACATGTCAGTCAGCATGAAGGGTGCCAGATCTGCAAAGAAATCTGATGAAACCATTGCTCCATAGCTCCTATGTGGCTAAATACCCCAGTCAACCATTCTAGGTCTCCTTTAATGAGTGACAATGTGGGGTCTTGCAGCATGTCCTCATAAGGGATGCAAATCCCCACAATGTCACATTTTAGACAGACCTATACACACACACACACACACACACACAAACACACAGAGTGTACAGTGCTGTGTCACAGTGTTTCCATCATAGTCAGGTCCCTCTGGGTATCACACAAAGCATTATACAAACTTGAGACACCCAGTGATGGAATGGGACCTGACCTGCATCCGTCCGATCGTATAAAATACGGATCCAAACCAGTACATGATGATCATCCTCAGGTTGACCCATGCAGAGCTCCACTTCCAACCCTGCTTCTATTTTTATTACACCCGACTGCACGCTGTCTCGGACAAAAAACAGTTGAAGGGCATTTTAAACCCCCTGAATATATATATGCCAATAAAATGTCCGTGACCGAATCTGAATTCTTGTCAGCCGGTGCCACAGGTGGAGACCGCCGACATCCTGACGGATGTTTTCCACTCTCTCTACCTGATGTTAGCCACTCACTGCCACTGCAGTGAAGTGTCAACTTCTCTGTATCGCTATGAGGAAGAAAATATGATCGCCCCGCACGTCTTTCCGGGGGTTATCCCACACAAAACAAAACCAAAAGTCAACGCTGGAACAAAGATGATGCCAATTGCAGAACCCCTGAACATGCATAAAACATACAACATTATCTTACCTGCTTCCGACCCAATTTGAGAGTATCCAACTAGCGTAGACATGCATGTTTTTGGACTGTACTCAGTGAAAACTCATGCAAACTCCAAACTGGGAGCACCTCATTTCAACAGGGAATCGAACCTTGGACCTTCTGACTGTATATGACATCCCCGGATCCACTGCATTGCCCCATTTAGTTGCCATTTGTTTGAAATAAACATTATGAGACATATGGGAAGACTACCCACGCGCATAGTCACTTTCACCAATAATGCGTTTCTATGTCCACAATGTTTGTCGTGTTTACACGTGTGCGTTGCATTTCATGTTCATCTCATTTGAGATCTAATGGAGCTCTGCATTTTCTCTCACTCCCATCAACAAATAATGGAGGAGGCATTCGCACAGTGAGAAAACCATCTTGTGGAAATGTCGTTTTTACCAATTACTGAGTGTTTTCTTCATCCTGTTACATGATTTTTGTCAGCAAATTTAACCGTTCAATTTCCTTTGTCATGGACTTTGGACGCACGAGTTGAGGAAAACATAATTCGGCTTCATTTTTGCAGTGTAGCCAACCTTTTTGTCAGTTGTCAGGAAGATGTGGAAAATACCAATAATTATGTGAACAAGCCATTGCAAATCTGGAAAACGCTGCAGGTAAGCGATGCTCGATTTAAACACACAGCATGACAAACATGGCGTGAAACGTGTCGCTCTGTGAGGATGCACAGTGATGTTCAATATGAGGCAGGTGATATTTACCATGGTCTACGTGGTGGATCAGTGGATCAGACTCCCGGTTCTTTCTGTATGGAGTTTTCTGTATGGAGCATGTTCTCCGTGTGGCCTTCCTTTCACAGTGCAGAAACATGCATGTTTAGGTTGTAAAAACTGGGATTCCAAAGGAATTTTGGGGGGAATTTGGGGGAGTTTCAAAGAGGTTCAGAATTTCCATCTTTAGAGCTGAACTGGCCTTGTATTAGACCAGCAACCACCCCTTACATCTACAGTAATCGATGGTAGATTCCTTCTAGCTACTACGGAACAGAAAATTTGTTTAAAAAATGTCTTCATCTCATTCATGCCTAAATTTCCAGGTTGTCAATTCTAGTATGTTCATCTCCATCACTATGGGTTAGACTGGAGAGCTCTCTGGCTTTAATAGTCACAAACCCTCTCCAGGCAATTGACAGTGACCTGCATTCCTATGGAGAGAGAGCGATCTCTTCAGTACAATGTACACAAGAGCGTACACACTTGACCTGTTCACTGCGGCTCCCACTATCTGCCATCTCTCTCTCTCTCTCTCTCTCTGTATCGTCTCCTGTAGTTTTTGATCTTCCTCACCCC
This sequence comes from Karalla daura, assembly GCA_029224185.1. Lineage (NCBI taxonomy): Eukaryota > Metazoa > Chordata > Actinopteri > Chaetodontiformes > Leiognathidae > Karalla > Karalla daura. The sequence continues at coordinate 4,787,099 of CM055209.1, read as the reverse complement.
TGCACCGAGACATTAAAAACTCCAGCTGATCCAGTAAATGAAGCACAGATCTTCTTGGAGGGGGCACTGCCCTCCAATTTCACGCTAAAACGCTCGTGCTGGCGTATTAAAAAAAGAAAAAAAAATGTTGTCCCTCCCAATCTGTTTTGCTTGATAACCGAGATCCCCAGAGCAGAGTGTGGACAAGGTTGATTTTCTGTAGCTGCATTAAAAAAAAGGGAAAGCGAGCAGCAGCATCACGGCTCATCAGTTCTGGTCATAAAGCAGCCGCGCTGGTATTTTTAGCAGGAGGATTCACTTTGCGATAGGAAACCAGGCTGGTGAATATTGACCCCCATCCTCCTGAGCCTCATTGCTGCTCAGATAAACACCTTTAACTACCACTTGGCTGTCTGAGCCTGTTTTTCCACCCGACACCTTATCTCTGTCCCTGTTGCTGCATTTATCTGAGCCGCATCTTCTCCCACCTATGCCGCCTTTTGTTTCCACACGCCTGTCAGACAAATGCAAATTGGTGATGTGTGTGTGCGTTCTTTCTCTTTTCATACAGGCAGGTTGAAGCGAAGAGCTACGTAAATGTCAGGGAAACAAAACATTCCTGCCACTAATGATGCCCGTGTTTTCAGTTTTGCATCCAAAGGTAAAAACAGTGAAATTCTATACGCAACAACTAATGACAAAACAATACGACCGAGGAAATCGTCTGAAGTGAGCATCGATGCATATTTAACAGCTGTGTTACACTTGTAAATGTTACTTCTTTGTAAACAAGAGCGCGGTGCGCACAGATACACACATAGCAGGTCATAAGAGAAATTAATCCGTTTCACACACTATTCATACCATACCTACTCATACCATCTCTTTGCACAAATACTGTACGCGTAGACCACACACTTTGTGGCATTTTACATAGAAATGAACAAATTTCTCATAGAAAGCCTGATACATAGGCATACGCAGATGCAGTTCAGAGTGTTTCGCAAGGATATTAACCCGTTTCTACATTATTTCTTAGCATGAATACTGAAGGGTGACTGATGCGAAGGCACAAATACATACATTCGAGAGTATTTCACACAGGAATTAACCCTTATTGATTTGAATCCCTCCGTAAATACAGAGCACCTGCAGCTGTACAAATCGCATTATTCAGGCGGATTTCACTGTGAAACAGGAGCATCCGCCGGGGCCCTCACCAATCAATGCGTTCAGTGAATGGATTAGAAGCGGATATATTATCCGAACCCGTCATAGATTACGCTACAATTAAACTGAAAGTGGAACTCTCGGCCCACGCTCCCCGTACTAGAAGTCTCCATCGATTTTGGGTAAAACCAGATTGTGATGCTTATTGTGTTCCAGGAATGTGAGTAGTGAGTCGTTTCATGTAAACAGAACACACCCCAAAGTGCAGAAAGGACACGGCTTCATAGTTATTTATAGGGATTTCCCCCGAAGGCGTTCCGCATCTGTGAATTCCTTTTCTTTCTTTCCATCAGGTTGTTTAGACTGTTTGATGGGTGTCAAAGGTGTGGCCCGGCACTCTTAGAAGTTCTTAGAAGCGAATTTGCAGACAAACAAGTGCAGTTTTGTGCAATGTTGCTGCCTGAACTGAACAAGTACATAGAAAAATAAATGAAAGAGACAATCTTTGCTGTAAGTTGCATCCAGACTATTTTGTGCCCGTTCCATCCCAGGTCCGAAAATGGTCACTTTCATTATGTGCAAAATAGGCATTCGTTTATATAAAACTGCACGTAAAACAGCTGATTAATACAATTAAGATAATATGAAATAGAGAATATGGATGTTCTTCATATGCCTCTATGGGTTTTTACTGACCACAGTCCAAAAACATGCATGTCTAGCCTTATTGGAGACTCTCAAATTGGGTCCAAAGCAGGTAGTATAATGTTTTATATTTTATGCATGTTCAAGGGTTCTGCAATTTGGCATCGCCTTTGTTCCAGTGTTCACTTTTGGTTTTGTTGTGTGGGATAACCTCCAGAAAGACATGCAGGGCAATCATATTTTATTTAATATATATATTCAGGGGGTTTAAAATGGCCTTTAACTGTTTTTGTCCAAGACAAAACTGCACGTCAAACAGATAATTAATTCAATAAAGATAATATAGAATAGAGAGTATGGATAGTTACTATAGCAAAACTTTTTTGGCATCATTCATCTTATCTTTGCAACTAGTCCAGAAATGGTCACATATGGTTTTTGACCACTGTCTCCTAAATTGAACACATCATGTTTGGCACTGTTGGCTCACAGCAATATGGTTTGGTTTGATTCCCAGTCTTCTCTATGTGAAGGTTGTATGCATGTGCATGGATTAAAGTGATGAATGGATGATTTGATGAACTTTAACTTTCAAAACAGACATCAGGCTTGATTGACCTGTCATGAGACTGTAAACATTAAGAAGCTGAGATAATATTGAAGTTTCCTCTAAAGTTTATACACCATTAAAGCAATCCATCTTTTACCTGACAGTTCAAGAGTAAAACTACTGAAAGATTGTTACACAATAAACCAACAAGACTCGCTAATTAGCGACTAATGTGACCCTTTGCCTCGCATAGAAATCGTTTACGTGTTCACAGTGAGGACGGTTTGATCAATGCAATCGATGTTGTGACATAATGGACATCAGTCTCACTCCACATAATGAAAAATAATCAGTTCCTTTAAAAAAACAAGTTAATTAGGTTGAAACGTGTGTGTGTGTGTGTGTGTGGTGTTACTTATTATAACTGTACACAATACAAGAAACGAGTCCAGTCTTAGTGAGGCAGTCACACATTGCTGCTCTGTTCCTGCGAGGCCAATTAGCATTCTGCTGCTCTCCGTACAGCCCAACATTAAATATTGATCCTTCCATCACTGCTCACATTAATTTGTGTCTTTGGGGGGGAAGTTTCTTACCCTCTTTCACCTCGCTCCACCCCTGTCTGAATCCACTGAGCAGCGGGAGTAAATCATAGGGTGTACGACGTGAGACCGCCTAAAGTTATAATTACAGCCGGGCTGAGATGATAACTGACCATCCAGAGAGGGCAGGACTGATCCAAAGGCCATGTTGTTAGTTTAGGTAACATACAAAAGTCAATGATATTGCATGTCATTTATCTGCAGCCTTTGGCGAACAATGCTTTCTCATCACACCCATTTCTCATCCCAATCATAACTATTGATGACCCTCAACAAAGACAAGACAAAGTCTTCAAAATCTGAAAATAATACACACAACACATGAGTTCCCCAAAATCTCTAATATAAAATGATTAGCTGTCATTATACACCACTACCACCATGTGGTCACGAAGCATCGGTACATCATTAGGAGACACAGATGACGTCACGCTTGTAAAACTACTTATTTGAAAATTTATTTTCACACTGCATCTGAGGTTTTAATCACTTAAAACTGTGCACAAGAGTATCAGCAGGAGGAAGAAAAAAAGACAGCTGTATTTACACAAGTTTACTCAAATTTACAGTCAGATTTCAAAAGGAGATGCAACCGCAAGTAGAGGGATACTCAAGATTTTAAGCAGCATCGGATCTATTCTCAATTACAAACACTTACAGATCATGACGTTCCTTTTGGAGATTATCTACCGAGGCAAGTCAAGTGCAAGTCAATGGGACCAAAATCCAGTCTCTGTAACTCATTCGATCCAATCCTGTGTGTTGTTTTGCCATTTTTTTCAGTGCAATTACCTCAGTTCCATCGACTATTGTTGTACAAATCTCCCAAATGAGAGCAGCAGTTTTCTCCAACACATGAAGGTTGTGAGGGATAGTCCGCATTTATCAGGTTGTGATTTTACAGCATCTACCCAGAGCTACAGGCACTGATATTACACCTCTGATCATGGAGGAATCCATCCCAAATGCGTGTGCAGTCCCATCGCCTACGACGCAAAGACATCATCGGGTAAGAGATGGAAGAGACTTCAAAACAAGCGACATCATAAAAATCAATGACAAAATAAATAAATACTAGCATTTTCCACTCGTTTCAAAGATTGCGTGGTGTTTTGATATGGATCACTGCAGCATGCGTGCAGTTTACAGACACTAAGATGGCAGACATGAAGCTTATATTACGTTTGAGCTGATAAAAACACACACAAAACGCACACACGTCTTCCAGGAACAGATCACAATACACATCATGTCCCATAGCTACGGGCTTACAAGGTGCCTGATTCCAGCGACACATAATGATTTACATTTCTACAGCTTTACGACTCGACGCTAGCTACAGAATAACACTCACTGCCAGTGTCGAGAAGACATTAAATAGACGGTAAATACTCAGTAGGTGAGAATCAGACTCCTGGAAGTGAGAGCGTTTGATAAGACAGCTCAGAGAGCCACGTTTGGATAGCCAGAGGAGGGTGTAAAGAAAAACACAAAAACGTTGGGATAAAACACCACTAAAACACCATTTAAGGCTATAAATATTTGGTAACCAGGACCAAAAAACATGCAGTTGCTGTATGACTAAAATGCTGCTAAAAACTGTTTGAGAAATAGTGAGATGTCTGCATATTTTCACCTGAATATTATAGCTATCCATAGCTATTTATAGCAGTTAGCTCACCGTGCTTCCTTAAGGAAGCCATGTGCAAGACCATTAGCCACAAAGCTAACAAAAAAACATTACATTTGAGTGAACTTTATGGTTATTTCCTTATTTAAAATGTCAGTATTTCGGTTTGTTATATGGTGAAAATAAGGCTGTAGTTAACAGGTGTCATGACACCTGAGTCTGGCTAAAAGCTAATCATCTTAGCTCAGCGCCTTAGCTAGTAGCACCTGGAACTAAAAGCATTTTACATGAGTTGTTATAGTCCAGACATCGTTCAGTTCTGCAATTAAAATGAATTAAAACCTAGATTCCGTCATTTAGTGTCTTAAGTGAGATTAGCAGATTAACTAATAATAATAATAATAATAATAGCTAAAATAGCTAACACAAAATTATTCTGTTGCACTGCTCAGCGGCAAGGATTTCTGATTTATGCTGTGAGTGATGGAGTAATTTGACAGTTTGTTAAGACTTTTTGCAAATCTACTTTGTCAGAAGCTGATTTAACCGCGGGAAAACATAAGAAATTTGGAGAGAAAATGGGTAAAAAAAAAAGAAAAAATAGACCTTGTCACAAGTGAATACTATGGTGTATTATGTTAGAGGCCACTCAAGTTCGACTGGAGGGTTTGGCAGTAACAGCTGAAGTAAAGACAAGACCATCACAGTTTCAGTAGTAATTTGGTCCTTTTTGGAGAGAAAACAAACACACACACATAACCAAAATGGCCGACAAGAGGGAAGACACAACACATGACTTGAACACATGGAACGATGCAATTGAGCAGGAGATCTCCAGAGGTTTTCAGCGATCTTTAGCATGATAGAAAAAAACAAAAGTCTTTAACTCCTTGTTCAGCATCTCCAGTGAAATTCCCCACATGTATACAAGGTATCCATGTTGTCTAGTGCCGCACAGGCGAGAAAGTAGAGTACGGTAGAGATTATCAGATCGACTGATGTTGATCCATAAATCCACTTTTTTCTTCTTTTCTGTCTCCATTATGAACAGTGACATCCACTGGAGCTGATCCTTAGTCCTCGGAAGCTTTTTACAGTGATCCATGTTGACCCAAAGTATCAAGCAAAGCACACACGGAGCATTAGTAAGACCCTGAATCTGACCCCTGAGGACCGTCAGGCTAGAGGGATCAGAGTTGTTTGAAGATTATTTTCCAGAGTGGAAGCCACACAGTTCGAGATGCCCTCGGGCTCCCGCACAAACACAAGTCACAGGTGACGGATCGTGATGTTTGGACTGGCTAAAGGCCAGCAGGCAATCCTCCATTTTCAGGTGTGTTTGGTGATTATCAGTGGATCCCTTCCTCCAGAGAGCCTTTGGCTTCCCAAATCCTCACTGTGCGGTCACTGATGGAAAACATACAGACAACAGCTTGAATCATTCTCTGTCTTCACATTCTGGGATTTATGCAAAATGTCCTCTAAATTGTTTCCTACTGAAACTGATTTAGTATACTGAAAAATAGTTTTAACCTAAATAATAGCTGAAAATCCCTGGATAGTGGTTATTTCATTTTAATTATACTTATAAATGAAGTGTATAATTGTTGTCATTGTATATATTTATACATTTTACATTGCACCACAATTCAGAAAAGCCTCCCGCTACCTTTTGCTTTGTTAGTTATTTTGCATTTATTAGTATTATAATTGAAGTATATTATAGTTTTAGTGCAGCACTAGAAATTCTCATCATTATTATTTCAGAAGCAGCATTCTTTTTGCATTTTTGTAAACGAGAAACTACATATATGACATCGACTGTGACTCACTCGGAGGCGGTGAACAGCTGGCTGCTGTTTGTGGCCAGGCCGTTGATGGGACTGTCGTGTCCCCGCAGCTCTCCGAGGGGCGCTAGAGAGTCGGCGTGCCACAGCCGCAGCAGGCCCCCCCTGCATCCGCTGAGCAGCACCGGGTGACCCGGCACCAGGCCCAGAGCGCTGACCCAATCCGGCTGAGCACTGGCAGACTGGAGAGACAACTCATTAGAAGGACTTCAGTCTAAAACCTGGTAGTGGAGTCTACTAAACAAACACAGGTGGGTGTTCCCGTACCTGTAGCAGCTTGGTGCTGGCCAGGTCCCACTTCTTGATGTAGTAATCCCTGGAGGCGCTGTAGCAGACGTCCCCGTACACGGCCAGAGCCTCCACGCCGTCCTGGTGAGTGGGATCGAACGTCCGGCCGGAGGTGATGCTGCCCTGAGCGCCCTCGGCCACCTCGAACATCTGGGGATAAAAAAATTTAAATTACACAAATCATAGAAATCATTCTGTGTGTGCTCGGTTTGGAAGTGCGGCCTATTGGAACAGATCAAGTGCAGTGCAATGACACTGAATGCATGACATTGCAATGACTTTGTTCTAACGAAATGATAAAAAATAAAGAAGACGTGGATATGATATAATAATACGTATGATGTGATGTGTGCCAAGAGTCCCATAGATGGAGTTCTGATGCCTGTTTGATGATGCCTTTATAGAGATTTATTTTCAAAGATGTCAATAAGTCCATCCTAGAATAAGAATATATTTTGACTATAAACGAAAGATGGAATGAAATCTGATCACATTCACAGCTGTGAGTATTAAACAACAGGGTAAAGTAGGATTGAATGAAATAAAATGGAATGGAATGTGACAGAATAGAATGGAATGACATGGAATAACACGGAATGGAATGGAACAGAATATAATAGAATGGAATAACATGGAATGGAACGGAACAGAATATAATAGAATGGAATAACATGGAATGGAACAGAAAAGAATAGAATGGAATGGAATAATCGTATGGGATAAATGGAATGGAATGGAACAAAATAGAGTGGAATGGAATGGAATAATAGAATGGGATAAAATGGAATGGAATGGAATACAATAGAATAGAACAGAAGGGAACAGAATGGAATGGAATGGATAGAATGGAATGGAATAGAATAGAACATTCCTTTATTCATCCCACAACAGGTAAATGTTCAGGTGTGATGCTCCACTGACTGAGGCGTGTCTTACTTTAACGTGATGGTCTTTGGAGCCTGTGAGGACGACGTCCTGTCCAGAGCCTAATTTGTCTACAGTCAAACACATGACGGGCCCCAAGTGTCCGGTGAGTTTCCCTGTGGACGCAAACCTACACACAGAGAAGAAACAAACACTCAGGTTAAGATTCATTCTGTTAACTGTAAGATGTGCGTCTCAAACTGTCCCGTCTTACTTGCGGAGGTCCCACATGCGTACGGCGTTGCCAGCGGCGGCGTAGAGGAAGGAGCCGGACGGGTTGAGGGCGATCTGGTTGATCTGGCTCTCTCCTGGAGGGATGGACAGACTCCTGGAGGAGGAGCACACGTCTCCAGAACCGACCTGGCCCGACGAGCTGATGTCCGGAGAGACAGAAGAGAGTCTACGTTAGCTGGAAGAGGATTCACACAATGTTAAGCTACAAAAACACAAGGAAACGGTGTCACTTACGTGAGTGTGCGGATACACTTGGCCGAGTCTCGTATGTCCCACACTTTGATGTAAGCAGTGGAAACAGTGAAGACAAGGCTGGATGTGTACCTGAGTGGAACAAAAACGGGAACCTTCAAGTTAATTTCACACCTTTTTACCTTATTTCAAGAATACATTAAACCAAAGGCAAAGTTTGTTAACAGGTGACACTGACTCTCAATTGTTCACCATAAATATATCAAACCTTTTGCAGTCAAACTATCAGGAAAGAGCCTGAATATCAACAAAATTTAATATGTCAAAACATTCTTATCGAGGGTTTCTGATACAAAATTGATTCATCATCCCTAAATACTTTCCACCCTGGATAGATAGAGATAGATAGACGCTATAGTCTACAAATACATGTCGATAGAGACAGATAAATAAATAGGTATAGTGCAAGATAGAATGATAAAATAGAGGCCTGTACCTGACAGAGACCACGCTGCTGGGATGATCTGCCAGAGACATGATCTCCTGACCCGTCACCAGGTTCCACACCTTACAGGTGCGATCTGAAAACACACACACACACACACACACACACACACACACACACACACACACACACACACACACACCAAAGCACTTTTTAATAGAGCAAACACAAACAAAGCAACGTGTTCCCCCGAGGTGCTAAATCTTTGAGTTCTGACCTTTGGAGCCGGTGAAGAGCAGGTCGTCCGTGGCATCCACACAGAGGACAGGTTTGGTGTGTCCCTCGGCCACATAGACGCACTGGAGCTTGGCCCCACGGCTGTTCTTAGTGGGCGTCACAGGGTTTATCACGCCTCTGTAACACACACACACAACAGGAATATGAAACAAAGGGGAACTTGTATAACAACGTAGGAGACAGAGGATGGAGAAATGAATGCTACTGTACCTGTGGCCTTCAAACACAGGCGAGTCCTCCAACCTGAAGAGAACAACAATAGAGAAAGAGGAGACAAAAATAAATGGACAAAACAAACTTGTATGATATAGAATGAAGTACATTTAATGTATTTTTGCATCAGAAGTTTGTTTCAATGTCGCAGTAATAAGAGAACAGATCCATATGAGACAGTTTCATCAGAAAGAAAGATGCATAGTATCGTTTATGCTGCCTGTCACTCACGGTGATTTGCAGTCGCCTCCTTTGGTTTTAGCCTCGGGGTTCAAGCTCAGCGTCGGTATCTGCGTAGCCGCTCCGCCTTTCTCCTGCGCCCTCCTCCTGCTGAGAGGAGAACGCTCCAGCTGCCTCCTCTCCGTTCCTGTGGGCGACCTGGATCCAGAGCTACAGACGGGATGAAAAGAACATCCTGGGATGAGGTAAAAACGTCTTCACTGTTTTTACTGATTCAAAGACAGCAGAGGGAAAAAAAAGCAGCGACACATGATTATTCTTGTTGATTAGTTGCTTGATTTAACTTTAGAAAAGACCAGACTAACTGATTTTTCAAACAATTTTACTAGTGGATTAGATTATCAGTGAGACTATAAAACACTGTAAGGACTATAAAACTTGTACACATGCACTGAAAATAGCTAAAAGTAATAATATCTAAAAATACAAGATTTCTATGGCTATGTTTTATATATGTATACACACACACATATATGTATGTAACTGTACATAAACTGGATCATGTATAGTAATAATTCACAGGTGACCTGGATCTCAGCGACATGCCTCAGAATTTCTCACATTTCTGAGCTACTCAGATGTAAATGTTGAACCTGCGATACCTGCTCAACCCTTACAAAAAAACAAAAAAACATCTCCAAGCGTCTTGTAAAACAGAGGGCAGCTCCCTCCTCCGCCCTGAACACTTACAGGCCAGCTGTCCTGGCAGACAGTGCAGATGGGGACACAGTTTGCTCGCGGTCGGGGGTCTGACCCGCCACGCTCCCCGCCACGTTCCCCGCCACGTCTGTCGGCGCCTCCGGCCGCTCCGAGAGCGGCAGCAGAGGGGCCGGGAAGTCTCCGGTGGGAGAATCGCAGGACGGATCCCCGCTGCTGGCGTACAGCAGCTCCATCTGCGTGGTGGTTCGCCTACGGGCCTGGGGGAGATACAACCAGTTAGTGCTGATTCCAAGTCCTATAAATAAACACAGAGGAGCAGTGAGAGGTTTGGGTTATAGGTGTATAAGGTGTCTGGGAGGGAGAAAGGAGGAGGGGGCAAATGCTCTTTTATTGCAACTCTTACAACTATGAATTGGGTTTTCAGTGTCAGGTGCACAGTGCAGTCAGTACCTTGCCTCTCAGTCTGGATTCTCCACATAACTTCATTAGATCCGATGCCAGTGTGCTGAAACAAAAGCCAGAGATTCTCAATTACATCCAACATCTGTTACACAAATGTTCACAAAGCAGGAATAAATTCAGCTGACCATCCCAAAAACAAAGCGTTTCAGACTCAAAGTATTTGGTTGTAAAGCTAAATTAGAGGAGAAACTGACACATTACACTGTTTATGTGTGAGTGAATGAGTCAACAATGTGTTGTGGGACATATTGTCATAACATCAATATCATAACATCAATATAATTGAAATGTTAGAAGTAATTAAAAAACTAATTTAAAGAACTAATTAAAACTAGAAAAAACAACAGCAGGAAACTTTGGGAGTCATTTAACACAAAAAAACGAACATTTTTCATGAATTACATCACAAGGCATTCATTCCTCAGAGAAAAGAAATAGAGGCCGATCAAGCTGCTAGTTTGGGTATTTGACCTGCCTGGGTGCTCTCAACACTCATGGAGCTAATAGTGGTCAAAACTGGTCGGGAGAGGAATAAGACGAAGAATGCAATACAACAATATAATTGAATCATATCCAAACACAGAAGAGATGCAGTCTGTTGTTATGATGTGGATGACATTTAATCTGTCAATCATCTGTCACAGACGTACACAGTTATCAACCCTATGATTAAGTCAGACTAATTAGATGCTATATTTAACCACAAAACTGAACAAAACTAGTAATTCAAAGTATAAATTAATGTTTTTGTATCATAATTTGCATCTATGAGTGATATTCTATGAGTCACTTCATCCTAACATTGAAAGCAAGGAGCTCCGGCTGTGTGTTTACCTGCCCTCGCCGGCTGGACTGGGCGTGGACTCGTCGCTGCTGCTGTCGTCTCCGTTCTCTGGAACGTAGAAACACAGACGTGAACAAACAGGACAATGTGACTGTGTCTGTGTAAGCTGCCTTCTCATTTCCATTCAGAGAAGCTCAACACTGCAGCACGACACAGGATAAAAGGAGGAGGACGACTGGGCATCAATAGCGTCTGGAAGCTACAGCGTAGGGTGGTGTCTTCATTGTGAAGGGGATGATGGAGAAAGCGTGTGAGATACGAACAGACAAACGCAAACACACAATCTCCTGCATGGATTTTTCCTTTTTTTTTTACTGCAGTTTAGATTTAGTAACGACAGCAACCTGAGCAGGTGGGGGTGACTCAACATAACACATGCACATTGTGACGGAGTTACTGAGAGTAAAGTTAGTTTTATATAAGGAGGAGTGAGGGTTGATGCACACCACAAGACTTCCAGAATGTAAATATTCAGTTAAATGCTCTTGGTTTATAAAAAAAAGGACTTTAACAACAATTATCTCATCTTGAATTCATTTTCTTGGGCTGAATTTGAGGTTTTTGGCAAAACTGATTCATTAGAAAATGAAAAGTTCAGGTTGAAATCTTGTAGTGGGCAGGTGGGCTGTGCTCTCTCAAACACAGTCACGTGGCTACATATCGCATACTCACCTGGCGACAGGTAACCTAACTCTGAGTTCACACGACACAACAAACAAAGAAAATAACCAAATCAAAAACCAAACCCAGAGATTAGAAGGAAAAAAACAAACAAAACCAAACAAACAAAGTGGCGGCTCTTTATTTCAGAGGCCTGCTTTTTGCTTTCTGGTGAGAATTTTAAGAGAGGCCTTCAAAATAAAGCGCCGCCGCCAAGTGGCGAGAGAAACGACGGTGATTGTGTTGGACGTGCTGCGGTTAGATGGATGGATGGATGGACGGACGTCCCCCACCTTGCAGGGCGCTGCCCAGCAGAGCATCCAGCTCCGGGTTGATCTCCGCCTTTTCCTTCAGCATGTGGAACAGCAGCTGGTTCTGGGTGGCGCTGTTGATCTCCGTCTGCTTCAGCCTGCCCTCCATCACCTTCAGCTGCGAGTCCTTCTGAGACGCCTGCAGACCCTGGAGACAACCACGAACCGGACTCAACAAGGAGCTGGTACTTAAAGCCCAAAGTGGCTGAACGGAGCGTGTGTTGTTGTTCTTATTATCCTTATTGTATAGTGTTACCATAGAAGCTATGGAACAATGGCCACTGTTTAGTAAATGAATGTGTTTGTGTCCAGAATGAGCTGCTACAGTAGCAAAATTAATAATTAGCGCTGATTGCTAATTGCTAACTGATCCCAGAGTTCTTTTTTTTTACATCCAGAGAAGAAAAACAGCAAATTTTTCACATTTATTATCATTTACTTTTGTCATTTAACAAAGACAAAATCTAGGACCCCTTCAAGTACCTCATCCTTTACTCGATTTGTTTGTATATACTTTATTTTTCATTCCTATGTGCATGTGTACAAAGACATTTATCATTTATGATGTCTTTCATTGATGCCTCTGCTACTGCATTAATGTAAATGTCCTCACTCTTGGACTAATAAAGGTTTATCTTATCTCTGATCCATAATTGTAAACACGTGCAAAACATAACAGCGTCTTCACCTCGAGCCTTCTGCCTCATTGTAATTACTTCAAGTTCCGGGTTTGTTCTGCGCGGCTGGCTCCAATACCAATTTGTCACCGGACCAATTAGGTTTCATCAAATCTAATCTCATCTAATCAAATTGAGACTTAATTCAATCAGGTCGCCTCATTTAAACTCTCATCGAATCTGATCTTATAAAAAGGAGCCGTGGCTACAAAAGCAGGATCGCGATGAGCAGACGAGTTGCCACAACGATGGATGGTAAACATCCACAAACACAAAGTATTCAAAGACGCAGATGCCATTCATTTAAATCATGAGTTTGTGATGTTATCTTGTAAATTATTAGTGTTTTGGAAAAAATTAACCAGTTGCATGAAGACTTTGTAAGGATGAATATGTTGCTTATAGAATAACAGAGAAATCTCACTTTGCCCATGTGTGTATGAAGATGTGTTGATACTACTATAATTGTTCATTTTGTGATAAAAGTACAAAGCTTTTTCCAACATTAAAATGTCCCCAAAGCATATTTGAAACAGTGACTACAGGGAAGGCAAAGCATTTCATGCCAGTAACTACTGGCAGCCATCTTTGAAAATGGCTGCCACGGCCAGCAGAATGTAAATTTGCCGTGGCTCAACATCCACATTTATTCAACATATATTCAGCAATGGGTGTACCAAATTTGGTGCTTTTATGACAAAATGACCAGCGGTTTAGCTATGCCAAGCTAGTAGAGCTGAGAGCGACAGGTACCTTATTGATGGCCATATTCATGAAATGATCCAGAAGGAAGCGGGCCTCCGATAAATTACAGGAGCCGACCACTGCGGTTACGTCCACCGTGTCCTCCTATAACAGACATGGCATTTGAAAAGACACGTAAGACGATGTATTTGACCAGATTCTACACAGTGTAATGAGGAATTAGATAAGTCTGATTGAACAACAAAACAATAACAAAGCAAAATGTCACCGCTGAAGATAGTATATTATTCATTATCTATTTATAATAACTTCATAAATTACTCCATTGCTGTTGTTGTTTTCTATCTCTATTATGTATATTTTGTAAATATGTACTGTATTGGTTTTTGTTAAACTTTTCTACCTCCTTATGATAGTCTGTTGTGCTGTTTCGATGTTATGGCACTAAAGCTGCTGGAATTTTAATTTCCTCCATCCTTAGGGATCAACAAAGGTAAAATCTAATTTAACTGAATCTAATCTAATCTCTCCTCACGCAGAGATTACTCATTAGTTTACAACCAACCGGGTAGGGTGCAGCTCAATGACTAAGCAAAGTAATGAAGCCAACTTTAACTTTTTAATGCCAAAAAAATACCTTTTAGTGAAGCTTCCATATTAATCGTAAACTTCTATAGCTAAGGAACTTTTCCAGTTTGTGTTTCAGAGCATTGGATATCAATAAAAATGTACATAAGAACTTGGCAGTGTTTGACACAAGCAACACTTTAGCACTGCTTTAACTTCTGATTGTGTTTTTTTCCCTTTTATCTCATTGATGTTATGTAAACCGCAACATTAGAGTTCAACAGAATGACTGGGCTGTGACCACTTAGAGCCAATAACACTGTGGTTGTTTTCCTGAGCCTCTGCTATTATAGTGAAAAAGCACTTGATTGTTTATCTAAGTGTCCTCAGCTGTCGGTGCTATTGAACTTGCCTATGATTGGTATCTTGTTGTCTTATGGGTAACAGTATAATCTCTGTTTGCACGCTAAATTTATTTCGCTGTCCACCTCCTCTCACCTTGGCCTCCTCCATCTGCATGATATTGGCCTGACAGTCGGCAATGCTGTCATTTATATAGTCGATATTAGCGCCCAGAGACTCCAGCTCCTCGTTCAGAGAGGAAAGGGAGCGGTCGGCGTCCGCCCCGTCCACCGCCATCTTCTCCCTCTTTCTGGACACTCGCTCCCTGCGCCTGGTCAGCTCCTCCCGTTGCTGAGGAAGGAGTGATAGACGATAGAGTTTAGAACAAATGGATTAAAAAAGGAAAAATAAAAACAGATTCTCATGTGTTGTATTACCTTGAGCAGTCTGTTCATGTCGGTCTCCATGTTGGAGATGGTCATCCTCTGCATGATGATGTCAGTGACGCGTCTCTCCAGCGACTGCCATTTGGCCCTGGCCGTCCTGCTCATGCTTCCAGTCCGCATGGGGGAACTTCTGCAGAGACAATTTAAAGTTCGAGGTGTCTAGGAAAAAGTTTGTCCAAGCTTTAGATGTTGGATAAAATTCCCACAGTTTATGTTTTTTTCCTCCTCGTCCCATTAATTTTTCATCAGTTTAATGTTCCAAAAAACGTGCATTCTGCAAAGAAAAGTAATGGCACATAGGTTCCTGGAAGCTACGAAACACGAAACTCAGGCACTTAAGGAAACTCTTTCTGTAATGTAACTGGTATTTCTGTGTGGACTCCCTGAGGTGCTGTGCAGTACCTGGCTCCGTTGGACTGGGCCACTCCAGACGTGTGCAGCCTCCCAGGTGTGGCTCTGGGTGTGGGCTCCTGGAGAGGCTCAGGTAAGCTCACCTTCCTGCTCACCTTCCCAGACACGGGCCTCACCTGCCTCCTCAGAGCCGTCACCTGGAGGTCACAGTCCGGTGCAGATGTTTAACATGAGCCAAGCAGAGCTAACAGCAATCGCTGCGATATTGATCGAGCGTGTCTCACCTCTTCGTTTTTCCTGCGAAGAATCATCTCCTGCTGTCTTTTCTGGGCCTCCATCTGCCGGAGCTGATGCTGTGAAAGGAAATCAAAATGTGTCATCTATTGTGGGCAAGTGAAGACTTGATGAACTGTGATATGAACACATCTTGTATTTGTCAGAAAATCAGTAACATTCTTTTGTTTTGAACAAAAAAACTGCATCGTTTTGAGAGGACCAGTTCTGCTGAATACACACATCTTATAAATGTTTATCTCGAATAAAATTTCCGCTGACTCTGTTTGCATATGTAAAACAAGTCAAATAAACGTATTCATAGCTCTGTGTGTGAACGTCTCCATCCCTCTCACCTCAGCCCTGCGCTGATCTTTCTTCAGAGAGGCGATCTCTCGGTTCCTCCGGCACTCTGTGGCTCTGTTCCTCTCCTGCTGCTCCTTCATCTGACGCATGAGCGCCACCTGGTGGACAAAGACATGCAATACAGCACAAGATAAATCGGAGTTCAAGAAATGTGAAGGAACTTGAAGTGGAGGAAGTGAAGAAAAGGAGGAAAAAAAAAACGCCCTCACCTTGGTTTTCTTCATCTCTGTTACATCCATCTGCAGCTTCTTGAGCTGCTTCTCGTACTGCGACTGGTTCTTCAGCAGGCGGGCGTGTTCCTTCTGCGCCGACTGCAGCTTCTGCAGCTCTTTGTTCATGGAGCTCAGCTTCCTCTCGTACTCCGCTTTGATCCTCTTGGCCTTCTCCTCCGTTCCCGACTCCACTGAACCTGGACACCGATGCAATCCCTCATTCGTTTCGATCGGGCCTCAACGTTAGGACTTTAAAAGGCTTCTCACCAAAGTCAAGCTTCTGATCTTACCCATGTTGTGCAGCACCTTGTCCCTCTCCAGCTGCGTGTCCTTGATCTTGTTCTGGAGCATCATCAGCTTCTGCTCGTACTGCTGCTTGAGCGTGTGCAGCCGCCGCTGGCTGTTCTCCAGCTCGTCGATCAGCTTCTGCTTGATGGCGATCTCGCAGGTGATGTTGGCCAGGTCGGCCTGCATGTTCTCTGCAGCACAGACCAGGCCTCGTTAGATTCCCCAACGTTCCCCGCTTTACTATACTAGTTTTACTACAACCAGTCGTACCTTTTTCCTCCAGTTCTTCCGAGTCAGAGTCATCGGACGTCTCGTCCCCTGCCCCGTCAGAGTCCTCCTCTTCTCCATCTGCATCCTCGCCTTCTTCGTGGTCACTGCCCTCCTGGAAAAACAAAAGCATGTGTGTTAATAGGGACCTAGAATGGCTTAATTAAGTATTTATTAGTGTTAACATAGAAGTTAGACACACAGAGCATTGGTTTTATCAGACACAGGTATGCAGTGTATACACATCCAGTCTTACATGTCTGAGCCAGAATCAGAAGAGGGATCAGATGATTCAGTTTTTTTTCATTGACTCTCTTGCTGTTGAAACAATGCAGATTCCCCCTCTGTGTCTTATCTCCTCTCATCTTCCCATATGGTTTATTAAATCTCAATCTAAAATCTCGATTCGACTCCACCTACCATGTCTCCGTCATCTGCACCTCGCTCCTGCTCGTTGTCCGGCAGCTCTTCTTTGATGGCGCTGGAAGAGGAAAAGATTTTTATCCCATCCGCAGATTTTACTGCAGATACGGCCGGTCGATGTCGACTGGGAATTAACTGCCACTCTGATTTCGAGCCACACACGGGTAACGTGACCATGCAGATGACCGAACACTTGATCGGACGGGGAGCAGATGTGGAATCAGTGTTGATTAATGGATGATTCGACTGTGACAAGGTTAACAGTTAGGATCACATTACAAACTGATTTCATTTCGTGGAGGAGCTGCTGCACACTTAAAAGAGTCGTAGATCAGCTTTCATCTCGAGAGCTGAATTTTTTTTTTACCAAGGTTTTTTCCATTTTTTGGGGGGTGGGGGGGGTTCACTATTTACGATGAGCTCTGATAAACATCTTTCAGTGTGCAGCGAAGAGGAGAGAAGAGACAAAACACATAGATTAGAGGAAGAGGAGGAGGTGAGAGCTGGTTAAAAGATCTGCCTCCCTCCAGGAGAGTAAACCAACTGTCGGTGCAGAAGAAGTCACAGGTTAGTCTTCTTTTGGGGGAGGTTAGAAAAGGAGATTTGGGTTTGGGACCCAGGTCAACAATCAACTGAAAGCCTGTCAATTACACAGTGCAGTTTAGATCGGATTGGGGAAGGTGAAAGACATTTAGCACCACTAAATGTAATTGAGCTGATTTTTTCAGATTTGATCCGATCCTGGACGGGACGTAGCAAACCTGGCGTGTTCGAGTGGCGTGTGCTGCTGAGTCTCCTCGTATCGCCTTAGCCTTGGAGTGGGATGGGAGCGTGAGGGTGGCGAGGAGGAGGAGGAAGAAGAAGAAGGTGGGGAAGACGGGCCGCAAAATATTTTGGAGGGAACAGTGAGGGGATGTTACGAGACGGGAGAAAGACAGAGAGAGTGAGAGAGCAGCACGACAGAGCAGGTGACGTAACCTGACTATGGAGATCAGATCACAAGTGAAAGTCCTCGCTTCTTAAAGTACAACGCACAGACACTTAAAACAAAACATCCACCAAAGAAAAGGACAAATGAGCATAGTGTTACGGTTACCACGGCAACCATCACAAGTAAAGAGCGAAATAACATCATTTTCTAGAAAACGGTCTATACAAAGAGTTGGAATGACTGTTTATACCTCTTCTTTTTCTTCTTCTCCTTCTTCTTCAGCTTCTCCAGGTCTTTTTTGGCCATCTCGATCACGTCGTTGGCCTCCTTCTCCGGGGCGAGGAGGGCGGCGGAGAACGACCCGGGGCCGGCGTACAGCGAGGAGCGCGTGGACGCCCGGGACAGGTTCTTCCTCAGGTTCTCACTCACGGCCTCACTCTCAAGAAGTTTAGCTCTGAGAATGTGAGGAGAGCGATGAAAATGTGAAATGACTTAAACTGTTACAGAAGTTCAACCGATTCTACTAAATATGACCAAATTCTCAAATAATATGAAATATAATTTAAGAAATGTGTTACCTGAGCTCCTCGATTTCTTTGATGTAGTTTTGAATCATGTTCCCAATCTCTTCATTGCCTTCACCTTGAAATGGATGCGACATGGTGACAACAGACCAAAGCACGAAGATCAGCACTAATTAGCAGGCTAACACACTGAACGTTGAGCAATAACACTATACTCAAACCTGCTAAACAAATCTTTGTTAGCATTGCTATTCTGTGCATATTAGCAAACCTAAACTATTATTTGTGCAAATTAGCATGATAGCACCCTGAATGCTGTACATAAACCTGCTGAACATGGATTTGCTACTTTGTAATGTTTCGTGCTTGTCCCAGCACCCACCTGCTTTAGCCAGGGCCTGGTTGGCCTGGTCGCTGAGGATCTGAGTGAGTCGACCTCTCTGGGCGTCGATGGTTTCCTGCATGGCCTTCACCCTCACCCTCAGGTTGTTGTTCTCCGTCTGCAGCATCGAGTTCTCATGGACCAGGTCATTGATGCCCTCCATGCCATCCTCGCCCACGACACGCTTCCCCTGAGCATAAATTCGAGCATTAATTATCGTTCTACACTTCTCTTATTGCATTCGGCAGGATGATCCTCTCCATCTCCTCCCTTACCGTCTTGTACTCCATCAGCTCCATCTGCAGTCGTGCGATCTCCGTCCTGAGGGCGCTGATCTGCTGGCTGGCTCTGTCCTGGTTCACCACCACCTTGTTCTTAATGTTACGGGCTCTATTGGCGTACTTCAGAGTGTTCAGCGTCTCCATGAAGTCCCGGTCTGACGGGCTGATGCAGGCGATCATCATAGTTTGACTAGAGGAATCACAAATGAAAGAAAAGAAGATTTATTGAAACCAAAAGGTTAGACGTACAGTGTTTAAGCACGTGTCAAGCACTTTCACCCTTTCAGAGCACCTTATGGCAGTGATGCGCTATGTAAGCATACAGATACAAAGTGATTTTGAAGTAATAAATAAGCAATTTTCTGTTAAAAAACAGTTAAAAGTTCTTTGCTTGCTATCCAAAATGTCTGAGTCAGTATCTACTATGCTTTAGGTCTCAGTGTAGTAACAGAGCCTCTGGCTGCTAGTGTGCTACTTTAGATGGAACAAAGATAAAATGTAATATAGAGGATACAAGCATTTACATTTGGTTCCACATGTTACAATATTTACATCGATACTTGGCTAATGTATTTTAAGCAGCATCCCTCCCCATAAACCTGTTGCCTCCGAGTGAGTCCTGCAGCAGCCGGGTCAGTTTGGAGTCTCTGTAAGGCACGTGGGTGGAACGCTTGCTCCTGTCTCCCAGAGCACTTATGACGTTTCCCAAAGCGAGCTGAGGTAAAATAAAGGAAGAAAGGCCAGCTTGTGATTGGAGATTTGCAGGTGAATGCAACAGATTGACTTCCTTAAATAGTCAGGATTGCACTTTTCACTCAATGTGTTTTTGTAGTTCATATTCTGGTCACATGGGGGCACCCTTGCTCAAAGAATGTGTCTTTAAAAATTCAACCACAGAAAAAGTGGTACACTTGACTAAACAATACTAAATCTAAATGGAACAGAAGCATTAATATGACAAATATCGACAACACGTGACATGTTCTCAACTTCCTCACCAGTCCACAGTTGATGGAGATGCCCTCTTTGGCCCGGTCTCCTGTGGCTCCAGTTCTCTTCAGTCTCTCAGAACCAGCCAGGTCCACAAAGTGGAACTTAGCTGTCAGCGTCTCAAACTCGTTGATCTCCGAGTCGTTCGTGAGACGGTTGTCTGTCGCGTTATCCTGGCAGAAAAAAACCCAAAAAAAACACACAAATGAGGAAAGATTTTTACCACATGCTGTGATTTTAATGATTCATAGAGACGTGTTAAACTGGCAGAAGCGCTTGTGGTTCGTACGTCGTTATCTGGAGAGCAGACGCGGACTTGGCACAGGTGGATGGTGAAGATGGCGTGGGAGCGAGAACTCTGGACGTTCATCTGGGTGCTGGCGGTGGTACGAGACAGAGCGCCCAGCTTCAGACATTGGATCATCTGGTAGAGAGGAGAGAGAGAAGAAGGTGAGAGGGTGTAAGATGGGTGGGTTCCAACATCACAGACATCATAGCTACAGAGAAACGTGTCTAGAAGGTTAAATTCATAAAAAAATTATCCATTAAATATCAGTCCTGTGTCAAAAGAACAAAAACAGGCTTTTAGAATAACCATGTTAGGCACTGGTTACTTATAGACTACAGGAAATACCAAAATAAAAGCAAAATCATCCAGCAACAAAGGAAATTCTTATGAAAAAAGATTTTTTTATACGAGTCCATGTGTCTCAATAAAAAACAGATAACTAGTTCTGGAAATTTTACTTTTGTGCAACCGGCAGAAATAAATCTCAGTAAGCATGAACAATGACTAATGAAGTTAAGTCAGGATAAAGAGGCTTGTTCAAAGTGATTCGTCCTACTTTAAAAAACTAAAGAGCGGCCTGACAAGAACACAAATCTTGTGTCTCGAACTGGGGCGAGCTCAGTTTGAGATATTTGATCTCATCTAGATTTAGTGGCGCTTTTGTGTCAGGGTATTTTTTCATTTCGGGTGTTTATCAGGACTTGGAGACTGTCATTTTCAAAGCCGAGCCCAGCTAAGCTGCTGGGACGCAGCTCGTGCTTGGTGCCTGACCTCTGCTGCGGAGGTGACGGTGCGGGTGGTGACCCCGACCGTGTAGATTCCCCCGTTTGCGTCCTCATGGATTTTGATGTTGGAGCGCTGCTTCCTGGCCTCGATGTCTCGCGTCGAGTCAAACAGATCCAGCACCTCCTCGTTGTACAGCTGCAAATGGACGGACACACATTTTTTTACTTCCCTCGCCTCGACTTTTTTACCCCCCTCAGCTGCTTTTCCCCACCAGCTGTTGGCAGCCGCTCGTTGGCGGTTAAATATAAATCCAGGAGCTGAGCTCAGAGACGGACTAATGACAGTTTAATGGCTGCAGGGTCATCTGGATGATGACCTTTGCACTATAGCTGTCTGCATGCTCGAGCTGCAGCTAACTAATGGACCTGAGGTGGAATAGATATTTTAGGTGTAGGCTGAGTGCTGATAAATGCACCTTAATAGGAGACGAGAACAGATATGTTTTATGTCAAAATAAGTGTGAATATAATCCAGGCAGGCAGGTAGATAATGCAGGGAATCTGCAAGAATCCTGAAGTCAATTTCAATCCATATTTTTCAGACTTGTTTAAGACTTTCCAAGAAAAAAACAAAACTTTAAGACCTCGTCACCATTTCAAGGTGGAATCAGCAACGTATCTATCTTAAATCTGTACAATAAAATCATACAACAGACCTCAAATCAGCTGGGAGGAACAAAGCTCAGAAGAGTAAATTGAAGTTTATCAAAGTATACTTCTGGTCACTCTAAATCTCAGTTAGTCTCCATAGATGCACCAGACTTTTTGCAGTCAAACTATTTAGAAAGAGCTTGAACATATGTAAATGTACATATAAATCAAATTGTTGGGACTTGCCTTCTTGAAGGGAAGCATATATGAAAACTGGAGGGTGGAGTGGTTGGGGTGATAAAACGAATGGTGTGTGTGTGTGTGAGTGTGTGTTTCTGCACCTCCAGAAACTGTGCGTTGATCTTGAACTCCGGCACCGGCTTGCCCTGCTCGGTGGCAGCCTGTCTGCGCTCCTCGATCCCTCTGAACAGGTGGTTCACAGCCCGGGGGATGATCCCCAGCTCTTCCTCTCCGATGTGCACGTCGAAGCCGGTTCCCATGGTGTAGGTCTTCCCCGACCCCGTCTGAACACGTGGGAGAAGGAGACACAAGTCATCTCCGAAACCGAAATAAAGTTTTCTGCATATTTTCGTTTCAGCTGCATCGGAATAACTAAAAGCGGTCAGGGGATCAGAGGTCGGGCTGCAGCTAGGAGACGCATGGTCACCATGGTGACAAAAAGAGGAATGCATCATTGCGCCCAAATTCACGCGTCACCCTTTTTCTCCCCTATTGAAACCCCTGAATGTCCCAGACAGGGTGTGTGTGTGTGTGGACAAGGAAGATACACTGGCTAGCGTTTTATTCGACCAGGCCACACCTGTGCCCACTGTGAGCCACATCCATACACACACTGTGTGTAGTTTGTGTAGTTGTGTGTGCGGCCTCCCGCAAGCTCAGTGAAAGGCTCTTTGACGGGAACACAAGAGCGGCTGGAACAATGTGAGGAGGGGAATAATGAACAGAGAGAAGAGCAGAGGGGGGAGATCGGGAAGAAGACGGAGAAGTTTTACTGCCCCTGCTCACCTACAGAGAGTCAGCTGCAGACCAGGGTACATAAAGCCAAAAATAAATCCTCAGTGGGAACACCGAGATAGATGCAGATCTTACTATATGTAGCATTTAGCAGTTGGGTTATCTTAAAGAATTAAGACTAGGGTGAAACAGCTTGCTTGGTAGAGTTATCCCAAATACTTCTGCTTCTAAAGTTCACATATTCATCTTGTTTGTTTTATGTGTACGTACAAGCTCAGAAGGGTAAAGTTTGCCCTATATGAAACTGAAGCCAGCAGCTTATAACATGTTAGCTTAGCATAAATGATTAACAATAGTGGTGACAGTTCTGCCCAGTTGTTACCTCTAAAAAGACATATTATATCTTGTAAACACATTCATCTTTAAGCTGCTAGCAGTAGCTTAACAGCTATTTTACAGGCATGAAAAATGGAAAGAAGCAAATGTGTGCTGTCAGTGGGCAGTCATGGTGCTTCATCTGTTTAATCTTCCTGCGTTATGCTTTCACTTTACAGCTCATTTCCCTCCTTTGCCATGATGAGAAGCAATCTGTTCACACTCTGCCTTTGATTGGGTGATGAACTCCCTCTCTGCCTTTTCCGAGCTAATCTATCAGAGCCAATATGAGGCTGCAGCAGCCGGGGCAGGTTGGAACAGGTCAGCTGATGCAGCTGGGAGGCCTCCTCGCTCCCACATTACTGTCCTGATGACGTGAAATAAAATCAGCTGTAATAAATCATGTGACGCTCAGGGCGGCTCCCTACCCTTGAGCCATGCAACAGCAGGCACATCAGCCAATGTGAGTATGTACTGTAACACACTGGGAAAAAAAGAAAAGAAAAGAAAAAGAAAGTGTGTTCACCAACCTGCCCATATGCAAAGATAGTGGCGTTGTAACCCTCGAAGCAGCCTTCGATGAGTCTCTGGGTGCACTGGTCGTAGATGGTCTCCTGCTGGGTGTCCATGTCGAAGACATGGTCGTAGGTGAAGGCCTTGTCCTTGCCCAGCACCACCTGTGGCTCGCCGGGCGTCACAAATGTGCAGATGTGACATCCTTCGATCTTCTCTTTGGCCAGCTGAGGACGGATCCTGACAGAGAGGGGAAAAGACTGTGAGATGGAGACTTTTCTGCAGGAGTAGTCGGGGCTTTAAACTGAGATTATGGCTTTAATTGAGAAGAGGAATCATGGCCTTAACAGCCTTAAGTACTTAAGATTAATCTCCATCTTCCATCACCTTTTTTAAGCGGTTTAAAGTTTGTAAGTGAAAATACTACAAGACCTTACGACTAGTTGCAGCAAATGATTATTTTTTCAAAGGATTAATCTGTCAGTTATATTCTCATTTAGTTGATTGGTTGATTGTTTTAAAATCCATTATTTAAATGGCTTTTTCATCTGTTGATTACTAATAACTGACCACTGATGGAAACATGACAGGAGCAAGAATGAAGTGCTAACTAATATATACAAGTAGTTTCGCTTCATTTCACCTAAAGTCTGTAAGACACTATTGACAACCATTCAGAAAGGAGGTCAAATGAGGTGATCTTAACATACTTTCCCATGATGTATTCAGTTTGTCATCACTATGCCATCACCAGCACATATCACCAATGTTGCTTCATTAGCTTTCAGGTATTCATGATAAACTAGTCATAGTGGTGCTAGATGAAAGGTCAAGAGGTCAGTCAAATTCTTCCACTTTCTCCTGATGGGAACATGAAGATTTGCACAATATTTCACAGCTGTCTGGACCAAAATACCATAAGGCTAAACAATTTTACACCTTTTAAAACCTCAGCAACAACTACATTTACAGTCTTTCCAGAATTTCAAGGTCTCTGGCAGCTCTGGTCTGCAGAGCTGTGAATGTGTTGGTGAGGAAGAGACAGACCTGGAGCTGTCTGTGCACGCACCTGAAGGGCGATCAAGAATTTTGTTTTTTTGTTTCAGAATCATGATTGATTTGTGGCTGCTGAGCTGAGGGCAGGTAAGATTATGGCTGAGCTGCAAGCAGATGAGAGCCGCCACTGTGCAGCATGTGTAGCTGTGTTTATGTGTGCGTGAGAGTGTGCGAGTGTGTGTGTTTATGTGTGTGTGTGAGTGTGTGTGTTTGTGTTATGGACCATGCAGTGCCAGCACCCTCTCTCCAGCAGGCATCATAGACAGTACAGAGCCCTCACTGTTCAGAGGTGAGGGAGGGAGAGAGAGAGAGAGATACACGGAGAAAGAGAGAGAGAGAGAGAGAGCTCCGGGTAAACAGTCCCGCCCTGGGTTTCATTAAAGAATTGCTCTGTTTGCTTTAGTGCAAATAAACACGCAGTTATTACATCATTTCCTCCCGTGATGCACTCCTGCCTCGCATCACTGAACTCACTGTCCACCTGTGGAGGAAGTGGAAATATTGGAGGCAGAGCAAGGAAATATTTGGACATACCGAGAGTATTAAAATACCAGAAACACGCACAGCTTTAACAGCAAAAAAAACATCTATGCTTCACCAGATAAGACTGAGATATTAATAAATAATGCAGGGCATAAAAGGCCGAGGTACAGTTTGTAGGCTTTAACTAAAGCTTTCCAAGGCGAGAGGGTCAAAAAGAATCCATACAAACAAGAGTTAAACACAAGAAAGGCATGTCGCACTTTCAGCTTGTCTTCCGTGTAAAGTTTTGTAAGAAATGACTCATTTTCATCTCAGAACAGAGTCTTTGAGACTTTTTAAAGGCCTAAAGCGATAGTCAGTGAGTGTCCAAGAGCATGTGTGAGTGTGTCTGACATCAGATCCCAGCTATTTAGCAGGCACTATCTGGGATTACATCCCTGTTGAGAAAAGAGGACAGAGCCAAGGAGGGAGCAATGGGTCCAGGCTTGAGTAGGAACACAGTCCTACCTTCAGGCTGAAACTTTATACCTGCGGAGCAGAGTTACTGTCAGCTCTGCACGATTAAAAGCCACCCAAAGCAATCACAACCAGCTCTATCCCTCTATCTAGCCTGCTAGCTAGCTAAGAATCCAGCCTCCTACCTAGCAAGCTAGCTCTTTAGCTAACTTTCCATTTATTTAGCTAACAAGAAAAAGATGTATTTATAGTAAAAACAGCTGCCTATTGCTTTTGTATTATATCAAATTGAAACGAGCTGAAAGACACTAAAAAGGGAGAGCTGAGGGGAATAATTCATGTATTTTTGAAAAGTATTAACGAGCAGCTTTAAGTTGGATAACAGATCTCTGTAACTTGGTGTAAGTGGACTGTCAGAGTGATTGGGTCATCTGAGGTGACTGTGATCTAATGGTAGGGTGGTTTAGGGCATTACAGTGGTGAATCTGCATTAATCCTTTTGGCCACCTTCCCAAAACTTGACAGAGAGCCATTAATGTAATCCATTGTGACTACAGAGGCACTCTCTGCTGCTAACAGCGAGAGCCAAAAGCCACAAGGTTATTGTTCAAGCTGACAAGTTAAAAGAGGCGTAAGAGGGTATGGACCTCAAGGTGTAGATGTCATGTTTAGAAAACGTCTTATAAAGTGGGGGAGAAAAAAAATCAAATACGTGATTGACTGCTGGGTTAACACAAGGCGGAAGGAACAATGTGAGATGTGTTCATCTCCACACTGTGATGCTATGCTTGTTTTGTGTAGATCTACGACATCCCCATAGTCCACCGAGCACAGAGGAAAACGAACGTCTAAGAAAAGACAAGACAAAGAGATGACAGAAAAGGGACATTGACATAGGAATGGTTATGGCCCAGATAAACCACTGCTAACAATGATCATTTGGAGGCAACCAATGCATCTAGTTAAACAGACCTAGCATCTGTGTGTAATGACGGTCTTGCATGTAACAAAACCTTTGGGAAAATGTGCATTTTTTCACTTATTCCTTGGCTTACAAGGGTAATAAAGATACCAATGTCCAGCCCCCTCCCCACACACAACTCTTTTAATTTTGGCCCTGATGAGGAAATATGGACATGTTAGATAACAAACAAACAAAGTTTTCAACAACTTTCAGAGAACTCAGACACGCTGCAACTCTCTTGACCTCAAAAGTGTGTTACTTTTAACCTTGTTATATAAATTTTACACTGACCTTTAGCACTTGACCCACATTCTTGCAGAACAGAATTGAACAATAGATATTTTTTTTCTCAATGCTCTTCTCGTTTTGCTTTGTAAAACGAGAAATATGCTTTTCAATGGGTGGTTGAAACCTTGCAAAACTATGAGCTAGGAACAACTGGTTTAATCCAGATTTCTGATAGCATGGAAAGACCTCAAATGCACAGAGTTCAAGTATGTCCTGGCCTCACTGTGGCACAATGGAGCTCTATCTTGACTATTTTTGGAAGGATACTTGATCTATTCGCCACGAATACGAGCCACGGCTCAGGTGAGCTGCGTCGTCCTGCTGCTGTGTTATTAATGCGACTGCCTGATTATGATCTGGCCGGCTTCCTTCTGCGGTTCAACTAAAAACACTCTTTTCTCCTGGATGAATAAGGGTTGCCCTTCAGCACTGCAGAGACTTACAGCGCTAATCCTCCCCTCTCGAGTGACACACACACACACACACACACACACACACACACACACACACACACACACACACACACACACACACACACACAGGCTCCTCACAGACTGTTTCTCCAGGAAATTTAACTCCACGGCTTCCTAAATGTGCACCATCATGCAAACACGTGCACGTAGACGAGCATGCCTCAACACTTTCACACTCTTGCACATATAATCTCACTGTTTTGGGAGGTTGTTCGCCAAAACACCATCAGGGCGGTAATTACGTTAATGCATCCGTCAGGTAATTTCAAAATTGGTTTGTGTGTTTAGTCGCACTTAAAGGGCCAGTACACCAGATTTGGATGGATCTCTTGGCAGTAACAGTGTATGGTATTAAGAAATGTGCTTTCGGTAGTGCTTTTTAGTGCCCTAAAAATAGGATTTGTTGTGTTTTTGTTACCTATGAATGAGCTCTTTATGCCTACAGAACGGAACCTCTTTCATGGAGGTTCCTATGGAAGCCCCAAATGGACAAACCAAACTGATTCAAGAGCAGACTCATCGTCACCCTAGATTCTCCTAAAAGTGGATGAATCGAGGCACAGGGGTATTAGGTTTGTTGTGTTGTACAAACTCACCAGTAGAGGCCACTAAATCTACAGACTAGTACTTCAGTCCTGTGTATGTCACTGTGATGTATGTATTTATCTTGTATATTACAGCTATAAACTTGGGTAAAATTGTCAAAAAGCCCCTATTAGTATTATCTTTACCACAAACTATTAAATCTGAAAACCCCTTTTCCTCATGCCCACACATTCACACAGACTAGGGGCCCCAAGGCCAAAGGTAAAACCTTTGCGTAATAATACATTAATCTGCTATGACAGTTTCTGCCTGTCGGAGAGAAATACTAAGAAGCTCTGGAGTGGAGAGGATTAGAGTGACACTTTTGCATACAATGAATTTTGGGGGTATTTCTCACTAACGTCAAGGTCTGTGTTGTTTCATCAGGTTAATATGCAGGTTGATGATGTTTTCTGTCATCACTGAGGCTTTGTGAAGAGTAAATGTACATTTATATAAACACGTCAATGATACTTTTCGCACCAGTGCAACGCACTGGCTCACATAAACAAAGAAGATAATGGCACACACTGTTGTCAAAGTCCTGTATCAACACCAGAGCTGAGGGGTGATTTCCCGAAGCTCAATTTAATGTAGTTTGTGGACAAAAGGCTAAAACACATTAGACTAAAGATGTGTGTATCAAAGAAACAGGTACATGGCAATGTGTCAGATTACCAATGTATACTATGACGTAAACAGATGCAAAGTAAGAGGCTCGTGTTTCAGGACTTCAGAGTGACGGGACACACTTCGCTGAACTCCTCTGAGAGATGAAAGGGAACACACACCCATACACACACAAAGCCTTATAGTCCTTATACACATACACTTCTTGAAATACACACAATTGCCGAACATTACATTACATTACAGACACACACACACAGAGGGGCTTTGTCAGCCGCTCCCCATGTGACAAGTCCTGCTCTCCCGACTCATTACTGCGATTACAGTGACAGCCTGAGAAACTGTGGGCTCCTCGTGCAACACACATGTGCACGTCTGACCAGGGAACACCCACACTCCACATCGATTTTGCCAATTTCCATCCAGAGTCACAAGGACCCTTTGAGCTTAATGGATAGGTGATGTTGGGAGTCAAACCTCCTTTCTTCAACCACTTAAACATATCCAATTGTTACCACACAGGTTAACACAATGCACAAAATTGGATAATAAGACTACATAGCAGAACAAAGTTGGACGTGCATGATCTCAGACACTTCTGCATCTTTTTTATAGACGATATTGATGATTTTGAAATGAAAAGACAGATCAGTGCTGCTTACATCGCCCCCCATGCTGACCTAATGAATGATCAATGAAGAGGCAGACAGGAAAAGCAGGAATCAGGATGTGCTGGTAAACAGGCTGATGAGTCAGTCGATCAGCGCCATCCTGCTGATCTCATCCCAACCACCCGCTGACATCACTGCTCCTGCAGACGGCCAATCGAATCGCTCCTTAAAGACGCAGCCGATTGAGCCGCATCATCATCATCATCATCAAAGCCCAATGTTTCATTCCCCTGTCGTCTCCGGCTAATCTAATCCAAAAGTAATCTAATTTCAGTTCGAGTGCTCTCCTATGAAGTATTGTGCCGCTGGCACCTGCGGCACCGGGTGATTCAGCACAAACAGAGGGGAACGGCTGAGCCCGCGAGGCCACGAGACAACAAGACTCTTTTAAAACTCGACGTCTGACTCCGCTCCCGGCACTCTGACTCACCACCTGACCGCATCACGTACAGCCAGATATTTTTGGAAGGGGTAATATTTTGAAGCATTGGGTCCGGAGCAGCTCTTAATGTATCTAAGTGTTTGTAGATCGACATGGTTTTAACGATTTTAAAAGTCATTTTTTCCCCTTTGTTGCTCGGTATTACTGTTAATATTATTAAGTAATTCAAAGATCGAGTTTCATAAACCTTTGCCTCCACAAAAGGGAGTAGAAACCTGGCTATGGTGTTGACTTTTAAGGTGTGTTTACAGTGAAGGCGAGACCACATTCAAAACAAATTTGGAAAAACAACCTACGCATGTAAATTTACCCTCAGTGGAAACAAAATGGGCTTCACAACAAGAAGAACCTGGGTTTGACTCCCGGGTTGGAACAAGGACCTTTCAGACTGGTTTTTCTCCAGGTACTGAGGTTGTTTCCCACAGTCTAAAACATTAGACTGGAAATCTGTCTAGGGTGTGTGGTCCCTGCCAACACAAGCGGGTTAATAGAATAGATGGATAGATAGATTCATACAGAATCTGTGCAAGTTTCAGCAGGCTAAGTAACGTGCAAATACTCGTATTCCAAAGCTTCATGATGCTACTTAATAAACATAGGCAAACTGGAAAGATGTGACTTTCTAACTCTTTAACATAACATGTTACTGTACATACACATTTTTCTTAATACTTTGCAAGTGAACTCAATTAGAAGCTTTCTTCTTTCTTTGTGTTCATCTGTGAAATCTGCTCAGGATTACTAACAGAGGTGTTTTAAGTAAGATGACAACAAGCTGTGTCATGTGCACGTGTGTGTGTGTGTGTGTGTGTGTGTGTGTGTTAGCAATGTTCAGTATGAACAACAACGGAGGCTAAGCAGCTGAAGAATGTCTCCGAGAGCTTTGATGAGGATGGAAGTGGACGGCGGTCCTGTGACTGTGCCATAACAGTGGACGGATGACAGTGATGCTCTGCAACAGAGGTTAATGAGGGACCACGGTGCACACTACACACTTACACACACACACAAATACATGCACATACAAACACACACAGGTGCACGCTTTTTTTCTTCTGGCATTCACTGCTTTTTGGGTTTGAGAACCCACAAACTCATGTTCTATTAAGCCTGTGATGCTCATGTTACCGAGACAAGAGAACTCGGATTTCAATGGAAAATGCACGCACACACACACACACACACACACACACACACACACACACACACACACACACACACACACACACACACACACAGATAACTATTACCGCCTGAATCGCTCTGGTCAAAGGCCTCCTCTGAAGATTGAAAAGCTTCACTCTATTCTTCAGGATTCTTTGACTAGGAAACATGATCATACTCCTGCATTCATTCATTCACTAACTCGCATCCTTTTAAGTGTGTGTGTGTGTGTGTGTGTGTCTCGAGAAAGCCCTAATCTACACCGTTACAAGTGATTACATAACACAACATGTACAAACACACACACACATAAACACACAGATCTTTCAATACAGTACAAAGGAGATGCAGCAGGTGCACTTTCCTCTACTCTCCGCATTTGTGTGTTTCCGCTAAAGTCTAATGGCCGCCCTGAGCAAAAAAAAAAAAAACGACAAAGAGGAGACTTGGAAATAATGGCAGGATGTAAATAAAGATAGAGCAGAGTAGATGTCTGGGACAGTGAGAGATGGTGCAGGCACATTAAGCGGCTGCTGTTATGGCTCAGCACGACCCACAGTAACAGTCTGTCTATTGTGCAGCAGCTGCTGGTCTTGACATCGAGAGCCAATTCACTGACTGTACCACACTCTCTTCACTTGACTTCTGGGAGCAACAAGCTCTAACAGGTCTCCGGGCTGAGAGGAAGAGCCAGCGAGCTGCCACACTCTGCAGTTTTAAGATATATATGCACGGCCTGCACTTAGAGTAACCGGTTACTGTAGTTGCATATAAGATTACAAATGCGTAATGCAGCTTTATCTCCTGGGTCTTCTCTGAACTCTGGTCTCAGTTCACAGGCTGCACAACAAATTGGCATCCTTTAAAGTGAATAATATTACTGGTATACTGAGATTTATATATATCTGTTGTTGGGAACTGAACATGCTAATGGCAAAAACAAACTGTCTCTATGACATCGCTGACGTATTATAGCTTGAAGGCTGAATAGATATAGTCTGTAGGGTCACAACTGTTTCTCTCTCCTCATTGCCTGTCTTTGTCTTCATTTGTCAATGTCAAGAAAAGATAAAGCCAAATTCCAGGAAAGAGACAAATAGAGGACGCATGTTTTGCGTTGTAACTAGGAGGCGACCCAGAATGCCACTGGGACAGACTTTGCAATTCCCGTCAGAGTTCAGTGTAAAAGTATCCCCAAAGTGATGACATTTGGGAATGTTGTCGGGAGGGGAAACATGGCGAACAAAGAGAAACATACCCTGCTGACTCAGTGTTTCACATTCACCACCACTTTCTCTCTCTCTCTCTCTCTCTCTCTCTCTCTCTCTCTCCCTCTAACTTTTTCTCTTGTCTTGTTTGTTTAGAAGACTGACAAGGCCATCGTCGCACACCCCTGCGGGCCTTGAAAGGCGGCCATGGGGGGTTGCCGTGGCGACGGCTAAAACAACCCGCTGGTCACTGGGGAAATTGGGACTGGGTCACCGGGCACAGATCCGACTGCTTCCTGGTGTCAAAGGTGACTGAGCGGGGAAGGAGGGGGGAGACACACACACAAACACACACACACACACACACACACACACAAATCCTATACTGGAAGAAATACAAATAGGAGCGAATTATGACTTCTTGAAGTCATAATTCTTCTTCCTTTTAACCTAACAAGGAAAGAAGCAGATTTAATCTATAGTTTTACTAGTTGTAGTCGTAATGACTTACCAATATAGAAATCAATAATCAATAATCCTTGTGTGAGTTAGACAATAGTTATTGACCACCTCGTTAACTACACGATTAGATGTCAGCAGCTGGCAGATGGCTCGCAGCCTGCTTTGCTTTGTGTCTCAGTTCACTCGAGTTGGTTCATGAATATTTATCATGAACACGCCTGGGTGGACACTCTCACACACACACACACACACACACACACACACACACACACACACACACACACACACACACACACACACACGCACACACACACACACACACACAATGCTTTCGCAGCACTGAGCAGCAGGCTCACAGCCTCCGCTCTCACACATAATCCACAAAGGTCAAGGGGGCGGGACGTTAGTCTGACAGACACTTCAGGGCAGCCAATAGAGGCGAGATGATCTGGATATCAAAGTAAAATTAAATTTCATCATTTAACTCCACGTAACTTCTCACGTGACTATGTTATTGTCAAAACATTGAACTCAAGGTGTCAGAGCGTTATCCTCCAGTATAACTTGACAAATCAATAGTTTTTACAAGACCTGTCTTGCGTTATCAGTAGCTGGGTTTTCGTCTCATCATATCATTTTCAGACAGTCTGCTGAATGTGCTCGATCATGTGTTTGTATAACCAACCAGTGAAGCATGAAAATGCTTTATATATTGAAAAAGTTTCAAGAGGATGAGCTATCCGGTCTGAATGAGTTGGCACGAAACCTGCCGGCTAATTTGGTTTGTTCGGTCTGAATTATTAAAGCTGCACTTCAAGGATATTGACAACCTAATAAGTCACTTGAATGGCACCTTAAGGCAAAGTCAGTAACATGACTTGCTCTTTTGGATAAATCGTTAACCCCTAGTTATGTTTTCCGGTCATAGAATATGGGGTAAGATAAACGTACGTCAATGCAGATGGGATGTTACGTAAGCAAAGAGATCTGGAACACGTAAACACACATTCACACGGGAGATAACCCGGCAAACACCAAGTGTGTGTGTGCATGTGTGTGTTTGCCAAATCACTCAACAATGAGCTACTGATGTGGTCCATCTGTATGCTGTCAGGCATGGAAAAAACAAGGAGCTTCAAAACCAGAGACAGCTCACACATGCACACACACCTAATGTTTAGTTAATCTCAGGGAAGATCCATCAATTACCAGAGCCTCCATTAAGCAGATGACTCTACCTCTTTAGACTTCTACGTTACATCATCTTTCCAGTAATAAATCAAAATGACAAAAAAAAAAAGACTCCCTGAAATACCATCCCGCTGTTCGGGCTACAGATAGAGCCCCTTTCTGTCCTGTTCTGCCTCAAAAAAAGAGACAATAAAGACGCATTTCATCACTCTGGAGCTGTTGGGATGGGGGATTAGGGACCTGAGAACAGACGGCATTAGTTTCACAGGCCGAGGCAGGTACTGGTTGGCAACCTAAACACACACACACACACTTACACACACGCACAGAGCTAACTAAACTATTACAGAGCGGTGAGACTGTCAGACAAAGCCTTTCAGATGCTGTAAAATTCGAGTCTGAGGCGCCAAATAATGAGATTGTTACCGTGGTGACGGGAGGAGCAGAAAACACCCTGGTTTGATGTTCAATGTCAGCGATTTTTTAACGTCGAGTGAAAAGGTCTGAACTTACAGTGATTGATTAAGTGAAAATAAATTAAACTGACAGGTAATAATAACAAGTTTCTTTCTTTGTGTGATTTGCTTTGATATGAAATCAGCAAAGAAAGCCAAGGTAGGAGGCATTTCAGGGTCTGCTCACACTGCTATATCGTTATATATCAAATCGAAAACGTTGAGCTGACATTTATATTAATCAGTGATACAGTACAAAGGTTGTTATTGTTTGTACTTTCAATTTGTATTATTTTTTGTTCATTTTTAACGATTAATAACAACACACCCATTGAGTGTGCAAAGGCGCATTATGGCTATTACTTTACAGAATACAACTTTTTCATGATGTAATTTGTGCAGAAATGTGATAAAATGACTCAATAGATTAATGGAGCTAGAGAAGTTTGCTATTGGAATGACAAGAGAAGTTTTTCTGATTCACTCTTGCTCTCTTGCTGACTTTGTCAGCTCCTTATGTCTCATCTCTATGTTTGTACTGTAAACACATGTCTTTCACAAACAGACAGAAAAATAAGGGTGTTTAAAGTTACCTGTAGGAGACGATGCGACACATTATTATTCCTGAGGGTGAATTCAGTGTGTTTCTGGGTCGATGTAACATGCTAGTTAACACTTTCGGCGCTCAATTAGCATGCTAATGTTATTAGCCATAGTCTGCAGTTATATTTCTGGCTATCTGAGGAATTCCTTCAGTCTAATCATACAAGCATTTTACTATTAAGTTTTGGTGACAAGTTCCACAGGTGAAAATCTGGTTGTTTAACAGTTGAGTAACAACAGTAGAGCTGTCACAAACGTTAAAATAAGCTAAAGCTAATGGAAGCTACGACTGATAGAGAGAGGGACTGAGAGGAACTGCAGTGTTGTGTATGCGACCTTTTTACTGTGATTGTTCATAAACTAAAGTACAATTGTCATTTTTTTAGAATGTGTTTTCATAGTTATAGTCATAGTTTCAGTCATTTAAGAGATGATATGATTTTACCAGTTCGAGAAGTTATAACATGCACTTGTGGGACCCTTTAATAAAAATCAGCCATTTATCATCTCACTTTACAAATTCCTATCAGCAGATCTTTCTGATCATATTTCCCAGCCAAACTGTCCCAAATTCCAAATGTCTGTGGGAGGAAAAAAGCGAATTTCAGCTATATTAGAGCCAGATACTGTGTCTGATACCGGATGATAAAGGAGCTCTGGGAGCTTGTAGTTAAGGTCAGGAGTGGATCTACTAACCTTGAGTGTGTGTGTGTGTGTGCACACGTGTTAGAGGAAAAGTGAGATTGGTGACGAGGCTTTTTCCAAAGCGCCAAGGACGACAAACAGCTCAGGAAAAGCTCTGACTCCTCGACACTCAAACACTGACCTATGTACTCTACCTGCCCTTGAGTCACTGGGCGAAAAGCAAATCATTCCTCAGTTTATTACAACACTCACACAAACACTTCCAGTATTTACAGATTCTGCCGATAAGAGCAGGCTGGTTCATACACAGTTAATAGAATTCAAAAGATCCTCGTCAATGACTGAAAAGAAGTTCAGAAGAAAGAAAGAATGAAAGAAAGAAAGACGGGGATACATGAAAGACCAAAGCAATCAAAAGAAACCGAACCAGCATCAAGCTGAATGCGCTCCACAAATAATTAATAAACCCTGAGCTTTCTAGTCACATAGTTTCCGCCTAATATGACGCAAATGTGCACTCTTTGCGGCATCTTGTCAATAAGCTGGAAACCTTGAAGCATCCTAAAAACTTCCACACACTGAACTGAAGTGAACTCTGCTCTGCATCCCTCCTGGGTGATTGAGGAGCGCTGACAAATGCAATCATACACGACCACACGAATGAAGCCGCATTGAAGAGACCGTCCAGCAGTGCATGACGGGATGCACTGACGGATTATTTATTATCAGTGAAGGAGGGAGACGGCCTGGTAAACTGCGTTGGCTCGGTAAACAAGAATTCTGGGTCAAAGTCTGAATGCGCGACAACAAGCCAGGGCAGCGAGCGAGGGAAGAGTAACATGAGAGGAAGTGGCTTTTGTCCTCCGTCCTGCGCCGATCCTGCTCATGTGACAGGTTCAGATTGTGTTTCCCACACACACACACACACACACACAGGTAGAGGGAATAAAGCACCTGCTTCCTACCTAAGTAGGCAACCCTATCATGCTGCTACGTTGATATCTGTATTGATTTGTTGTGTGCCTTATTGGCAGGGCATTGGGTTTGTTCAATCTTACATCCTCTATACAAACACACACACACACACACACACACACATACACCACACACACACACACAACAATGCAGACGCAGACACACACTTAAACTAACTAGAATAGCCTTTTCAGATAAGATAAAATTTTATCTTTCCCAAAGGGTCTGAAACTCACATTTGCTCTAGGAAATCAGAGTTTTAGCACACACACACACACACACACACAGGCCAAAAATACTTCTGAGAGTGCGGATATGACCAGACAGCGATTTCAATGAAACAGACTGGACAGTCTGGACCGAAAGGACAAGGGTCAGATCAGCACTCAGAAAGCAAACTGCCTCAAACTCTAATGCTCAACACACACTGTGTGCATTCAGCACTTTGTGTGTGTGTGTGTGTGTGTGCGTGTATGTGTGTGGCTGCGGAAAGCAATGAATCCTCCATACATTCAATGTTTAGATTGTGAGACACACTGTAAGGGAAGAGGACCAGGCTTTTCCTGGGCCTAATCCCTCACAGGGCTGAGCTCTTCATTCATAAATCCACCACACAGTGCAAACACGTACACGCACACGCACACACACACATGCACACACACACACACAAATACGCCCAGCAGCAGGTATTAACAAAAGAAGCTCCTGTAATCATTATGGCTGCAATAACAAATCAATTAGCAGACTAATAATAAAATAATCTGCAACTATTTTCAGCTGGTACAGCTCCTGTGTAAGTGAGAAAGCATGATTTCTGCTACAAAATAAAAGCATCAACTAAAGGAGGGATGTTGTGGACAGGAGAGGAAAGATGAATGCAATGGAAAGGTTTGTAACCAGAGGGGGGTTTCAAACATGATCCTTTCCCATAATCTTACTCAGGTGTGGCCAGGTAATAGATGTTGAAGATTTCTGTCATTCCTCCAGGACCAGGACATAGTTTAGCATTTCCTTCCATTTACTGGCAAATCAAACCAGAAGATAAGGGGGAGGGAAGAGAGATAGAAAAGGAGATAGAAGTAGGAGAAAGAGAGGAAACAAGAAGGGCACGTGCAAGTTAGAAGAGATGTTCTCGGAAGAGTTGAGTCTCCAGTGGTTCCTTGAAAAAGGAGCTGAACTACCTTGTTCAACTACAAACTTTAAGTCTTAAATTTACATTTCATTAAACTCATAAAACCTCGTTCCTATTCCTTTTATGATCAACTCTTCCCCAAAACATCTCATCTTCTAATTTGGCTCTTAGTCCTCCTTCCCCTTGTCACTTCCTATCACAAATCCAGAGGGACACGATTCTCTAACATGTCTCCTTCTTCTCCTGAACCTGCTATTATTTGATCTCTGCACCTGCACTAGTTCTTGAACTAGACTTCTTTGTGATGGAGAACTCAAGCTCCCCCACAAAGGTTTAGCTCCTGCTATATGACCAAACGTGATGTATTCTGGAGAGTGCCTGCATGCATGCATGCATCTTCAAAATAAAAGCATCGGGAGAAGGAGGGAGGGGTGTACGCATTGTTTTTTGGAAGGATGGATGAAATGGTTGCAGGCAGGTGAGGCCGGAATGAAAGCATGATGTGTGTGTGTGTGTGTGTGTTTGCAGCAGGTGTGACTCTGGAGCATCCCTGTCTGCATCCCTTACCTCAGGGCGACGCGCACTGAGCTCTCATCACAGCTCATCCTGCAGGGATAGTCCGCTTAAGAGTAGCTCGATTTCCCTTTTTTCCTTCCCTTGATCCTCTTAGAAGAAGACGCCCTCCTCCTCCTCCTCCTCCAGCAGCAGCAGCTCCTCCACAGCTTCTATTGCTCCTCTCTCACCTCCTCCTCCTCCTCCACCTCCTCCTCTTGGAAACCGGTGGAGACATGTCGTTTGTCGTGTACAATGTTCTCTCAATGTTCTCCTCTCAGCTGTCCTCCATGGTGTTCAGGGGAACAATGTGCGTCTGAGTCCTGGTCGGTGCAGTGCGCGCGCGTGTGTATGTGTGTGTGCGCATATGTGTGTGTGTGAGCAGGGAATGATCCTCTCTGTGTGTGATTCCCAAGACTGAGGACGTAACCAGACTCCTCCTCCTCAGCTGAACCAATCCACACGGAGGACAGACCAAACCTGCTTTCTTCACTGTGATCGTATCAATGATCTATCAATACTGTCGCATATTGATCAGCTGATATGATGTAGTTATATAACTACAGATTTGTATGGTTGTAAATAAAAAAAACCCTGATGTAAACAAATTCATCATTTACCTAAACAGTGTTATAAATGTCTGATTTTTTTTTCCAAATTGTATTCATTCTTTCATGTATTACTTATTGTCTCTATATAGTTATTTATTGTCTATTCTTTAATGTTTAATTTATATATGTTTTGTGATATTGTGTATGTATTGATAATTGTAATGTATTAAAGATAGATAATATTCTTACCTCTCATTACCATTTCTGTATTACAATTGTATATTGTGTTACATTTTTCACTGATCTCTACATGTGTATAGCTACCTTAGCCGTCTATTGAACAGTAGTTGTACTTTATCTTTCTGCCAATATTATCGCTCTATCTTTTTCCTTTTACTCCATCTTATTTCTGTACTGTCTTGTGCTGCTGTAACCACTTTATTTCCTCTAAAAATGTATTTAAAAAAAGATTTATCTGTCCGTAAAATCCACCATCTTGAACCCAGCTGCATTTGACTGATTGAAACCTGCAAGTGAAAATAAATCAATCGGGGATCACAACAATCGATCTTATTTCACCATGCTGCCCCCTTGAGGTCCACTCTGGTTATTGCACCTTTAGAGAGACTTCTATTTTTAGTCTACTCTCCACAGGGGACATGTCTTTGATGGTATTTGTGCTTTATATTTCCATGTTTTAAGACTGAATTAAAACAGGGATCTTATATATCACGAGATTTTTAATCTAAGACGAGCGATCTTCAAATTCATGCAACATTATTTTATGTTTTGTTTTGTTTTAGGTGTGACACACAAATGTGTGTGTTTTTCTTAAGAAACTACAACAATTTTGAGAGAGTATAAACTCATCAGACTCATCCCAGTCACTGAATTTCAATTTAACCTGTAACTGGGAAACAGCAGAGGTATTAGTACAAGACAAAGAGGAGTAAAGTCACTTTAATGAATTGCTCTTTCTTAACCCCTTTTGTCAGAGAACATCAAATTATTCTTTATTAAATTATCTAATTATACAGCGAGGGAAATTGAATTTAATGCGGCCTGTTTTGCTCTTGCCTCTGTCGTAAAATCTTGTTGTGGTCGTGTTTGCTGCAGTTCTTCTTGTGAACACAAGGGGTCACTATAAGTCATATAGATAGGAAATGACACCAGGTTAACTGGTTGGATCAGTTTCCTAGCTGTTTTGCGTAAACTATTCTTTCATGTTTCACTCTTTCCACCAGTACAGGTGTTTTAAAACCTGCTGAAATAGTCAACAGCCTCTGCTCTGCTGCACACAGTAAAGTTAGTCGAGCAACAGACTCATATCTCTCAATCTAATTATTAAATCAGCCTCAAATTTAATTTTTTCTTAGTTTTGTGAGCGGGTCAGACAGTGCGAGCCACAACATCCCACACAGTGAGGATGTAGCGTGACATTTATCTCACTGAGACAGGTTTACTCCCCTGTCCCACCTTCCTGATCTATAAATAACATGACATTCGCATGCTAATGATACTAAATACAGAGCTGGTCACACACCTGCAGATGACGGTGAATAAACACAATGTGGTCTGGTTTCTGAGGTTGCACTGTATTTTTTTTTATTTACAAGAAAATACAAGTTCATCTCTCGACTCAAAGTGATTTTTGAACAGATGACCTTTTTCACGTCTCGTACCTCTCCTACTTCTATGGTTAAAGAATACAGATTTCTATACATGCACAATGAGATCTCGATAAAGGAGGTCAGGGCCACCAGGCTGCAGGGATTCATATTATAAAATAGTTTTCTGAACGGTTGTTTTATGTCTTTTCTCTTTATGTGAACAGTAGAAAGCGTAGTAATCCTTGGCTCCGAGGCGGACAGTCGAATTAATACCTCCAAAACCTGAATACAGACAGAGACCCAGAGACATTCCCCCACACCCTTCTGTCATTGATCCCATCGTAAATATTGATTTGACTGTCCCGCTCAACTCAAAAGAACGAGATAATTCAGGATAGGAATTCAAGCAAACGTCATCCCATAATCCCACTTCTCTCTCTCACACACACACACACACACACACGATCGCACACACACAAAGTCACGTAAGAACAAATCCAGATTTAAAAGCCATGATGTGGCACTAACAAAACAAAAAGTCACATGCAGTAGTCACACAATTATAAAACAATCAACGATAGAAGGAAAAGGAAACGTTCGGGCGTCACCTTCGGAGTTTGTCACACGTCATGGATACATTCAATCTCTTACTTACAAAAAAAAAAGAGAGATAGGATGCAAAACTCGTCCGTACCGAAGGTTTTTGTTAGTAAGGATGTCATTACAGTATACAGCAGGTCGTAGAGCGGCGGAGGAAGGGACGGGGTGCCATGTTGTAGACGTGGAGGAATCAGGAATTTATGGAAAGTGGTTAAAATTCTCCATTTTCTGCCTCGGATTTACATGCAGAGAAAAAGCAACCAATCGATTCAAGGAATAATCTAGAAATCAAACTGCCAACTACTGTAATATTTTCAGTGCATTTTTAAGAAATAGAGTCAAAATTCTCAGTATATTTTCTGAACTTTACTCAACTATGACTGAAACAAACTGGGCTAAATGTGATGTTTGAGGTGAACCATATAAATCCATCATCCAAAACCATAATATGTTGATATGACTTCTAAACATGTGTGTAGGATGCGTCTGGCTAGGTTTAAAGCACTTTAACGATATGGATACGTGAGGTTTAATAGTTCAGCTGTCTCTATATGATTATCTCGTTATGGCTCCATTTGTTAAGATATGGTACTTGTTCCTTTCTCAGTTAGTTTTTACAGGACAGATCGATCCACAACTAGAAACATGGCACCAGTTTCTCATTTCTCATCCCGTTCTCACGCCTCCATTCTCGACCTCTCGACCTCTGCCGGGTCGCGTCTGGACTCTGTGTCATTCGGCGGCTCCTCGAGCCTCCTGTCGACAGAGTCTGAGCGACGGCCCAGAGAGGAGAGAGAGAGAAAGTTTTTCTGACCGTTTTCGTTTATTCCTTTCAGATATCGAAGGAACGTGCAGACGCTTTTATCATTAATTAGCTATTTCCTGGAGTTTGTCCTCCTGTAACCCCACAGCTATGGGCAGCATTCAAAGAGTCTGAGGATGACGCAGGTTTGTCTGAAATGTAGCGGGCGCTCCTGATTGTCCGTTCTCGGCCCCCAACAAAAAATCTTTAGATTCCAAGATTGAAAATCTTAGATGTGATGTCACACCAAAGATAGATGTAACATTTGTTCATACAGATTTCACCGTGTCTGCACCCCTGAGGCGCTTTCACACTTTCAACCGGTTCCACAGATTAATTTCTAGATAGAAAATATGGTTTGGAGCCAAAAAACAAAAAAAGAAAAAAATCCTGTGCTTTTTCTTTTTTGCTCTTCAAATGCTTCAAATGATTTGTATTGCTTGGTGGGTTTTAATGCCCGGTTAAGAATCTATATCTATATCTATGTCTATATCTATACTTAATTCTCAGGCTGCAGTTATCTCACTCACACACACACTCGGGTGGAGGAAAACCAGTGTAAGGGCAGCCAACGACCACCGTGTGGCGCCACCACAGGATTTGTTTACCATTGAAAAGGAAAAAACAATGGAACAGTTTCACAGTATCACAACTTCCAACAACATCCAGCCGGTTTAGGTTTCCTATGTGTGTCACTCATATAATCTGACCTCTAACCACAGTAGTGAGGTGGACGCACAAAATGAAGGGCGCCCCCAATAAGGCCTCACATACCGTGATAAATAACATGTGAAGTTGGCTGACATACAGACGTGTACGTCAACACGCCACTCGACCACCTTCCTCTGTAGGAGTGAGAGAAATTAACAGTAAAACTTCCTCTTAAAGCATCTTTTATGTGGAGACAACCACACCGTGCAAGATTCAGAGTTTCAGCATTGGCCCAAGTTTGATTCATTCAGAAACAGGAAAAGGAATAAAATCTGTTGAAATTAGAAAAGAAATGTATCAAATCTAATGGATCACTCCGGGATATGAAGAGCTCTTCCATCTGTTGCACAAAATAAACATGAAAATAGATCAAATTTTCAATTTAGAAGTTGAATGTACGGTACCTGTAATGTAATTTCAAATAACACTTAATATACAAAAATTCCTGAAATATTAAGTTTCCTTTCAGAGCAGAGTATCTTAAATGATTTACATGAGTTCCTTTGACTTTCCTACAATGACACATCTCCCTAAAGATTGGAATTCTTCTGTATTTCAATCCAAAACTCGAGAAGCCAAAACAAGGGTCGACTCTGAATGTTGCACAGCCCTGATACGAAGTCTCCTCCGTCACACATCCAGGCTCAGCCGACACACGAGTCTGTTTAGTGTCAACACCGGGGCCAGAGTGTGTGCGTGTGTGTGCGTGTGTGTGTGTCGGTCTACGTGTCTACCTGCTGTAGTGACAGTCTGCAGACAGGCTACCAGCCCTAACCCTAACCCCAACCCCCCCTCCAGGCTCAGCTTCCTCCTGTCTCCTCCTCCTCCTCCTCTACAGCAGGGCCTCTTCAGCTCATTGTGTTTGTTCAATAAACCAGAAAGCTGCAGAGCTGGAGTCAGACCAGCATCACTAATCGCTGTGACAGCACAGCGCAGACCCGCTCTCCTCCTCTCTCCTCTCCTCTCCCACGTCACAGGGTCCGATGAGGGGGTCTAACAGCTGAGGGTGTGAGGCTCAAGGAGCTGGGGGGATTGCAGGGCAGGCGGGACAGAAACGTAATCGAACAAAGGCATATTGTGACGTCTTGTAAAAACGGACCTCGTGCAAACGTTTTTTTTTCCCCAAGCGAGGTCACGGCGAGTTCAGTTTAAAAACCGGACTACGAAAGCAGGACAGACGGAGATCCTGGAGAATACTGCTTTGGACATTATCATTCTCACTATTATTGTTTTAGTGGTTCTACATTAGCGTCCGGCTATTTCACAGCGAGCTACCACAGAAAAAAAGCAGAGTAAAGTGCCACAAAACAAACAAAAAAATAACTGAAAAACTACATTTTGGATTTGTCGCCTCCTTTTTTTTTTGTTTTGTTTTTTGTGCCCCCAGCGGGTCGAACTAAAAGTGACGCATGCCGAAAGCAAACATTTAAAATCTACTGTGTGTAGAAAAACTGAACAAAACGAGGCAGAAAGGAGGAAGAATACTCGAAGTGGGTCAACTTCACTCCAGCTCAAGAAAGAACGAAAGAAACACTCTCCTGCTTTAAATCTGAACAAGCAAATTTCACTCTTCTTCCTCTTCTTCTTCTCCCTCTCTGGGCCTCCTCCTCCTCCTCCTCGCCCCTCTCTCCCTCTGCGTCTCTCACTCCTCGTTCGTCCGGAGGACCGAGTCGTCGCCCAGGATCTTGCAGAGCTCGTTGAGGCGGTGCTGCATCTCGGGGATGCCGGCCAGCTGCGCCTCCAGCCGCTGCTTCTCCTCGGTGAGGGAGAGACGCGTGGCCGTGTCCAGCTGCTCGAAGCGCCAGCCGCCCTCGCCGTCAAACTGCAGCAGGTGCGTGTGGTACTTCCTGAGAAGGTAGGAAGAAGTTAAAGGGGACTTAGAATGAAAGAAAATGCTTTTGAATAGATCATGAATCATTCCCATATGGTCTAGCAGTGAGGATTCTTGGTTTTATAATGACTTATAATGACTTTTGTGAAACAGGATGAACAGTTTTCACTTCCTTTTACGAGCCTAAACATCTTCCTTTACCCAGGACTGTCTCTAAAAGGGACATTCTGCGTGTGCGTCTCGTACCAGAGCGAGGGCCGGTGCGTGATGGAGAGCAGCGAGATGCCGGAGTCCTTGGCGGCCTGGAAGATCTTCCCCTCCACGTCGATACTCACGGCGCTGGTGCACTCGTCCAGCAGAGCGTACTTGGGTCTGACAAGGTCATTACAAGAGAGTAATGCTGTAACTGTGGCCAGAGGGTAATCCCTGGATTACTCTTACTTCATCTGAAATGTGCAGTACACTTCTTGACTTGACGTTTTTTTTCCCAGGGCAAACAAACACTTCTTTTAACTGCATTTTCCCACTGCTTTTGTTTCCTTTGAGTCCTTACTGCTTTTTCCGCTGTACGTTTTCTTCTTTAACATGCTACAATATACTAGTTTCACTGTT
Source organism: Karalla daura (assembly GCA_029224185.1). Classification (NCBI taxonomy): domain Eukaryota; kingdom Metazoa; phylum Chordata; class Actinopteri; order Chaetodontiformes; family Leiognathidae; genus Karalla; species Karalla daura. Next base: position 4,742,201 of record CM055209.1, on the reverse strand, counting down.
CGGTTCAAGTTTTAATGTATGTCTCATTGTGCCTCTTATTGAGCAGACATACAGAACATATGAGAAATTTGCACACAACTTAAAAGTACTCACAATTTTCAGAGAAGTAAGCCCTCTTCTATGTATCTATTATACAAAGACTGGTTGGCATGTTTGCATATCATTTGCATATCATCATTCAAACTGTCTCCTGGATTTTTCTTGTATTTATGTTGTTAGATTTTGCCCGCCTTGCCACAGTCCCCTCATTACTCGCTGTTTGCACCATTTTAATATCTATTGTGTTTACTTATACTTAATAGTTGGAGTGGCAACGAAAACTTCAAATTCATCCCTTTGTTTATATTCTCAGGTCATAATACATAGGAGGACCCTCAGCCTGGAGCCTACAGTTTGTTTCCCTGTGTTTTTTATTGTCTCTAATACTACATTGGCATTTCCTGTATTCTCTGGTCATAATCTAATAAAGAGGCTGAGATATAATTATATATGCTCATTATAGTTTTGCTATAATCTGCTGATGGCCTCAGGCTTCTGCACAGTGGAGAATATTTTCCCACTGAGGGACTAATAATGAAAAATGTGATCTTTAACACAGAATAGAGGAACGGACGTCCTCAAAGGGCCCAGAATGCTGCCGAAACACAGCTTTGTTGGTTTGGCAATGTGCACCTTACACCTGCTGTGTCCACCATTGATACTAGAACAGGTTTACTTATTTACTTGTGGTAGAACATGCGAGCCATGCCCATCCTCTGCTTCTCGCCTCCCGACAGCACGTCCTTCCAGTCCAGCTCAGCGTCCCAGCCTAGAGAGAGAGAGAGAGAGAGAGAGAGAGAGAGAGAGAGAGAGAGAGAGAGAGAGAGAGAGAGAGAGGACGTCACATATCGATGGAATCGCTCCTTTAAAATATTTCTGGAGATCACAGTTTGTAGCAAATATCTGTAGGGACTTTTAGAAGCTTTAGAATATGGCAAAAAATAGTGTTACATAAGCAAAAAGTTCTGGAATACATAACAAATTTCAATTAAATACAGACTGTAGGTAATTTACTGAACAATCTAAAGGTATATGAGGGATTTTCAGACTCTGAGCCCACCCTACATCCATGACTGATGTGTGACCACATGCCCGGTCGGTTCACGTGCGACCAGGACCTTTCCCAACATTTTCACAGTGCGGCCATTCATAGATTAAACCCCTCTTGCTGCTCTGAGCTTTGTACAGTAGCTGGCTCACAACAATGGGCCTGTTTTTCTGGCAATGAGAGGAGAGTGGCTGCCAATTAGCCACAGACTCAAGTTTAGGCAACGCCGGTGAGACAAGTGAGCACAAGTCCAAGTTTGATCTGCAAACACCGGGGAAAGCTGAGCGTCTCTGCAGAGCATTGAAATCATTTGAGAGTCAAATTGGGAAGATTTAACGCAAGAGACGATTGACTTTATAGAGCAATGAGATGGTAGTTATTGTCCATTACTTAATTGTCAAATGCTTTTGTGTTTTAAATGTTGTGGTATTCTGTACCTGAACACCTGCACTTTTGATCTAATCTTATTAGTCTTTGGTCATTTTGTCTCTTTTTATCTCCACCTGGTATTTTGTCTGCCCTGGTGGCTGGTTCGTCTAATGTTGCTCTGTGTTTACTTTGTCAGGTGCGTCTGGAGCCTTTTGTTTAAAACTGTGTTTTAAACAGGAAGAAAATAGTAATTTCAAGTGATTTCAACAGACCTTTGGGTCAGAGAAATTGGATAAAAAACATGTATAGCTGCAACGGAGGATTATTTTTGTGGTCTATTAATCTGTGCCTTACTTTTCGTTCACCGAAAACTAAAGAAACCAGAAAATATCACATCTAAGAAGAGAATATTGACTATTTCTTAAAATCATTCTCATTTTTTTATTACTAAAATAAAGACTAGAATACCTGACTGATAAGTCACTGCAGCTCTAATAAAATGTGTTCCAATTTGAAAGAAAATATGGTTTTGCGAGTTATACTTAATAGAAAAATGTCACCTGAGCATTTTTTTTCCACTTTCTCCTTCATCTCTGAATCCTATTTTCTTTAGCAACACGCACACACATCCTCGCGCCCTCTCACCTCCTTCTCTGGTGACGATGTGGTTCAGGTTGACTATTTCCAAGATGGCGTCCAGGTCCTTGTCACTGAGACCTCGGGCCGCCATGTCCTCCACAGAGTCCGGGTAGATCACCTGGTCCCTTAACGAGCCCATGGACATGTACGGCCTGGGCAAACACACACACACACACACACACACACACACACACACACACACACACACACAGAGTTTATCCAGTGACTGTTTCTTAGTTAATTCCTCATTACTCAAAGTGCTCCACACCTTTAATAAACGCCTCGACAAAGAGATGCAGAGTGTGTATGTGTGTGTGTGTAATAAGAGCTGCATCTTCTACACCCTTAAAGACCAAACGCTGACAGAGGAAGACACCCGCTGAGCTCCCCCGTCGTCTCTTTTGTGCACAGTTGTGCTGGATTCTGTTTCGGCTGCCAGGTGGCTCCACGTCCTCCGCCTCCTCCCTATGAAATATTCACAGCTCTCTGCGGGAGGGAGTCAGCCCGGTCTAGTCCTGCCGAGTCAGGATGAGATTACACCTGCGGGTCGGCCCGGCGGCTGGTTTTCACTTCCGCTCGGGTTCGGGATGACACGCGATCGTCTTACCTCCTCGTCCGGCCGTCCCCTGAGAATCACTCCTCTGATGATCAGTGTGTGTACTCGTCTGTTTGTTCACCACTTTGTGCTTTGACAGAGGCTTGGGGGGGTGAAGGCAGGGAAAACACCCTGGACAGGTCTCCAGTCCATCCAAGCACACATGGTGCTTTCCATTTGTACTCAGAAGTCGGGATTTCCATGTTGGAAGTTTCAACTACAAGTCGGAGAATCAAAGATGGCTGCCCCGAGTGTAAAGAGTAGACGCTCTGCTGTATAATATTCCATTAATTAGGACTACGTACGTCATATACTACTAAGGATATAGCATAGCAGGGATATAGCATCCAAATGTAAAAAAAAAAGAGAAGAAAGTTTTCACACCCTCTCTGGGAGGTAAATATTTCACTGTGTCCAGAGCTCTGGTTTCGTTATGTCAGCCATACACACACACACACTCACTCAGACAGGGGTCCAGTTACGTTGGATAAGATTACTGGCAGACCTCACTGGTAAAATCCCTGATTAAACCCCCCCACCCCCGACTGTTTAATGTGGAAAAGTCGTGTATAAAAGCGTGTGTTTACCTCTGAGGGATGTAGAACATGTGTTGCGGGGAGGGTTTGTGCAGCCGGCCGCCGTACACGGGCCACAGTCCGCTGAGGATCCTGAACAGTGAGCTCTTCCCGCAGCCGTTCGGCCCCGTGATCAATAGGTGCATCCCCTCCTCCACCTGCAAATCAGAGGAGAATTCATCAAATCCCCCTGTAAGCTGCGACCATGCTCGGCGTAATCACAGATCACGTCATTAAGATATAAAAGCCCCCGGAGAGAGAGAGAGAGAAAAGAGGGAGGGAGGAAATGGGGTGTGTGTGGTTTTCGACAGACAAGAGAAGTGAAATTCTCTCTTATTCTCTGTATTCTCTGAAAACTCACACTGTAGCCTGCAGCTGAAAGAGCAGCAGCATTGATTGTGCTCCGCCTGTTGAGCTTCAGACGCTAAACAAATAAAGAAACGAGAATAACCGCCTCGTGGCCCGTTTGACTGCGCCACCCAGAGCGGCTTCATCTTACGTGTCTGTCGATACAGACTCGCATGCAGTTAAAGAGGATGTAACAACAGGAAACAAAACATGCTCTTATGTGGCACTAGTACATCAGGGACTAGTGGTTTTTCTTTTCATGAAACACACTGATATATACAGAGGAATACAGAGGGTTATCATATAAAGACAGAAAGAGTGAGCAACCATCCAACTCTAGTCAATAGAACTAGAACTAATAGAATAGCCTTATGTTTTGCATACTCTACTAAAGCCCAAATTAAGTAACTCTACACAAAGTCAGTGTGAGATGACTGATCTATTCAGTTTTATAGGAGCAGCAACATGCAGTGGCACAGCCTCACCTGACTAGAGGAAGCTACTTATCTGCCTCTACAGTATCTCTCTAACTTTAGGCCCAGTGTAAACAGATTCCCCCGCTGTGTCCCTGCTGGAGGCGAGCAGGGTGGACTGACCTCAGGTCAGCCTTCACAACCACACCGAGATGCACTTTTCTACTGATTGGAATTGAACGTGGGCCGATGAAGGATTAGCACGGTCACCTCGCAGCGAGAGGGACCAGGGTTCGACTCCAGGCTGGACTGTGTGGAGTTTGTCTGTCTGGGTTTTTACTCTGGTTTCTTCCCATAAACATGAATGCACGTCGACTGGAGACTCTAAATTGCCCCTTAGTGTGTGAGTGTGTGTGTGTGTGTGAGAGAGAGAGAGAGAGAGAGATAGAGAGAGAGAGAGAAGCAAATGGTCTGTGTGTGTGTGCCCAAGAGACAGATCCCCATGACATCATCATGGCACAAAGCGAAAAAGATCATGGATGTGGATAGATGGATGAATTTGGTTAAGAATTTATAGATTTTTATAATAGATAGATAAATAGACAGATAGATATATAGACAGGTAGATAATTTGATGGTTTGGTATTCCAGCTAGCTAGATTGGTAGCTGGCTAACTAGCTACATAAATAGCTGCAATAACTAGCTTGATGGCTAGCTAGATAGCTACCTACTGTACCTTGGTAGGTTGGTAGCTGGCTAGCTAGCAACACAGATAGGTAGCTAGATAGATAGATAGATAGATAGATAGATAGATAGATAGATAGATAGATAGATAGATAGATAGATAGATAGATAGATAGATAGATAGATAGATAGATAGATAGATAGATAGACAGACAGACAGACAGACAGACAGACAGATAGATAGATAGACGGAAACGTGGAAACGTTATCGATGCCTTGGGTGAAGTTTCCTCTGAAAAATCTGCAGCTGTGTGTGAAGCTGCACACCTGCAGGTTCCACATATAAAAGATGACAGTTTCAGATCGACTTCACAGGCCTGCATCAAGTTACCAGTAATGAAATCAGCTAACTGAGTTCTTCTCAGAGAAGACAGAACTGAGAGTGGTGGAGCCTCAAACACAGTAGCACAGAATACATTTGTTCCTATTGAGGAGCCTGACGTTTGTTAAATTGGCAAAAGACGGCGTCCTGAAATGTCTAAAAACCTGACATTTTGCTCGCTTCTTGACGTCCTCTAGCACCTGAACGTCCTCCCCAGCTCATTACAGGAGGCTGAAGCCAGAGGAGGAGGAACACGTCAACACCCAGAGGATGTATCCGATTCCTAATGAGACCGCAGAGGATTCTTTATAAATGCAGCGTAATTAGGGCCACGCAGAGTGGAAGAAATCCTGCCGGAGCCTGAGAGCGAGGCAGGGTCATTTATGCCTTTAGTTCCTACCTCCAAGGCTCCCATTAACATCAAATTGGAGCCTTGTGTGACTTTTGATGCATTTAATGATGTTATCAACTGGGAAAAAAGAAGAAAAACGAGAAGTATTGAATTTAAATTGAGTGAGTCAGAGGATTAAACGAGCTGTCAGTCCGATTTATCCTCCTCTGATGAATTTATCAATCAGATCCACCGACACAAATAGAAGCAGGCAGCGGACTAACCTGATAAAGCTGGAAAATCATGATGTTGATAGTAACCACATGAATGTGTGAGCTGAATATTTTCACACACAAACATTGATGTTTTTGGTATTAATTTAGGTTTTTAAGGATAACTACGACCTGTGGAGTTACTGGAAATGGGATCACATGATACATTCCTCCTGGAATCTAATTGTACAAACGCTAATAATATTAGTAGGAGCCTAATCTTTATCTGCAAATATGCTGAATCAGCAGGTTGCAGTCCAGACAGACAATGAGAAGCGGGTCAGATTAATGATAATTTAGAATCCGAATGTCGACCTATGCAACGTAACCCTGGAGTGGAGCTTAGTCAGCAGAGCCGTGGTTCATTAAGTGGAGGAGCGGACATTCAATAATCCATTTATACGTCCAGAGAAGAGCTGCAGAGGATCCACAGAGAACAGAGCACCTTAAAGTTCAGGCAGGACACCACCACGTCCCCGTTGGGCGTGATAATCGGAACGTCCTCGCACACGATCCCGTTGTCGACGTCTATCACCACACCTGAGGAGCAGAGAGGAAGAGGAGGGATCACGAGATCAGAACGGCAAGAAACAGAGGATTACAGCTGTGCTGTAAGTACGGTTATGGATGGGATAATGGCTACAAAGCAGGAATTATGGGCTAGAAAATACATTTAAAAAAATCCCTCCACATCACTTAACTTATGGTGATCTCTATCCAGAGACTCACTCACTCTGGGGTCAAGCGGATGTTTACACGGGGATATTTACGCAATCTGACCCTTGGCCGTAAAACCCAGCGATGGCTAGAAATGTCATGTTGATGATCGAGGAATTTTATCATTTGCGGCTACCGGATTTGGATCAATGCATCAAACTAGATCAGAGAAAAGAGTCTTAGATGCTGGAAGAACAAAGTAAAGCTCTCGGAAGATGTGAAGATTTAATTCCCTCAAGGTTAGATCTGGTCTTTGTTCAGAGTATTTACAATACAAAAGGTATTTATATATCATACCCAATGCAAATTTTCACCTTGTGCATACACAAGGTCGGTATCAGATCTTATCAGATGTACAGAGGCTCGATGTGACTTGAATCTGATGCAAATAGAGCAAAGAGATCCGCTGACAGACAATTCACCTGGAAAATGACTAAAACAACAACAACAGCCAACTGTAGTCCTACTAGTTCCTAGTATGTTTTTAGTCAAAATCATTTCATATCAGCTTTCTGGTTTCTTCCGGGTAAATCAGGACAGATTTCCCCCAACATTTTGTGGACCGAACAACTAATCTGTAGTATAAGAAAATAACTGGCAAATGAATAGACTACAAAAGGAATGATTTGTGGGAGTGCTAGAGATAAAGCCATCGGTACTGCCAGGGTGGAGGCTGTGAATGTGCAGCTCCCTCTCCTCCTCACGTCCATCATTTGCTTAATCATTTGTTTATCTGAAGTCGGGAGGTGCTACACTATGGTCTCTGTTCTCGTGAAGCCTGAATGCGGGTGAAAGCGTCCCACCCTTGATCTCCAGCGGCCCGTCGATGTGCATCTCCGGTTTGCTCTTGGTCTCGGAGGCCGACAGCGACGAGCGCTTGTAGACGCCCCTCTGGACGTCCTCGAACACCACAAACATGTTGTGCACCCGCGCCGTGTAGCCGGCCAACTCTGTGACCTGTCACGACAAACACGCAAGAGGTGGGGTGAGGCTGAGGGGGTGGTTGGGGGTCAAAGGTCAGTGTTCGGTTAAGTCAGGGTAATGTTAGCGTGACCTAGCGGGACACAGATGGCTATCAGCGCTGATAACACTGGCTCGGATGAATTCTTTGTATTTTAGGCCTTTCTGAGGACAGACTGTGTGTACATTGTAGAGACAGCACTGCTCAGCACTGATAAAGCTACACATGTGCAGTCGACACGGTTTAGGAGGAATGAAAATATCTACAACTGTAATATAGAATGCATCGAGTACAATGAAGAAAGCAATTAATATAAAAGCTTTGGTTTGCTGCACTCAAGCAAAGGTGTGGCTTCCATTCAACATATTCTGGCTATATTAAAGAATCATTTGACTATATTGCTATATATACAGCATATATTTCTCTATATCCCCCCCCCCACACACACACACACACATCCCAAAATAACCCGTTCAAGCTCAAGAAGACATATGTGTCAGTTTAATGTGCTTTTTATTCATGAATCCCCCAATTTCCACATCTACTTTTGCTGGACTTGCCACTACCAATATGGCGGACGTGTCGATGTGGAGCCCACACAGTTGATGTAGCGTCCATGTATGTTTGTGTTATTGTCACCATCTTACAAAAGGCATAAACAATACCTGAACTTCCTTTTGAGCATCCCTTCAAAATAAAACACTACATTGTGATCACATCCTGACTTAAACATATTCAAACGCTTCACATTTTAAACATTGTAACTATGAATAAATCACAAGAATTTAATCTAGTGACTTAATGTCATGGTGCAGTGGTGAGTCCATATCTTGCTCTATATGTGTTGTTCTATAAATCTCTATAATTTGGTTAAAATCTAAGGTCTTCATAGATTAGTGTTGATAAACATGTCGGACATCATATTCGTGAAATTAGAATGAAGTCGCCTCTGTTACCTTTACTTAAAGGGTCATTGTAAATGCTACCATTAATAATAACTGCGTGTAAGAAAATATAGGAGGCTATTTTAAGAGATACCTCGAATCTGATACCAATGCACCTCCTGAGAGGGTACACATGCACATGCGGATCTGAAAACTTGCTGGAAACCGCTGTAAAAAATGTCAATATAACAAAATAACAGTAAAAAAAGAGTCCATAAAAGAAGTGAAATTTGAGCATGAACAGCAACACGTATCGATGTCAACGCAGGATTCTCAGCCAAACACTTTTCTGTTTATTGTCTGTGGGGCTATAAAAGGCAAAGAAGCTAAACACGAGCGAGCAAAGGGTGTTGGGAATTAAAGCGTGATGAAGGACAGACGAGGTTAAAACCGGCAGGGAAAATAAAGAGGCAGCCTGTTGCTCTGGCTTTGGAGCTGCACCCTGCAGCGAAGCAATGCAGGCTGCTGACACAGCTTGATTATATTAAACAACAAACAGCGGTTCTGGGAATTCATGGACATCATGTGGGGCTTCAGACGCGAGAGAAGGAGCGTGTCACAGAGCAGAGCAGAGCTGAGGGCCGATGCTGCTCAAGAAGAATTAGAGAAATATTCACGATTTTAAAGGAAGATGACAGAGATGGAAATGTCCCTTTTAGAGTCGATTCATTTTGAAGCGAAAGCAGGCGCATGTGGAAACCTGAAGTAATACCCTCAAACATTTCAGACAGATCCACACACGTTTAAGCGACTTTTGTAAAGAAGGGCCGCTTGCATGTTAACCTTAATAATGCATGATTTACTGTGTTAATAAAAACAAGTCACCTGTGACCAGTGGAACTAGGCCTGTAGCTTTAGATTGATAAATCAACAAAAAGCTGGTTCAGTGTTTTACTCGATCCAGTTTTATAAATCTTACAGCACTTGTGTCAGGATTGAGAATGCATGGTTTCATTGGCATGCAGTAGTGACCGTCTACAGTCTATAACTACTGACTTTAATGCTATGTTTGCAGTCCAAAAGCAGCCATGTTTAGAGGAGAGTGAATGCTGTGTGGTGCAGATGGATGAAATTCTTCAAGCATCATCGGCTTCTCTGTGAGTGTTTCAGCTATTACAAATTGCGACACAAGCATGATCTGCATGATAACAACCGCTGTGACTCAAATTTGTTAATCATGAGCCACAAAACCGCACAATAATTGTCCTTTCTGCGACTAAAAAAGGGCTGGTTCGCCCTGCAGGAGGAGCTCTAAAAGGGTGGTTTACGTGCAAGAAGAACTATGATGAATCAGGCAAATACATATGGACACATACAACAACCCCCCCTCTCTCTTTGTAAGTGAGAGAGAGAGAGAGAGAGAGAGAGAGAGTGTGAAAGAGAGAGAGAGAGAGAGAGAGAGAGAGATGCAGAAGTGCCGGTTCAAAGATCAACAGATGGAGGATTATTCACAGCAAGGCTAAGCCCTGAGGGAAGGAGCTCTGGACACACACACACACACACACACACACACAGACACACACACACACACACACATCGGTGAGGGTTTGATGCTGGCTGACCCACAGCGGCAGCTGATTCGATCTTGAGGAATTAATGCCGATAAAAGGTTTCTCTTTCCAACATCCACCAGAGGAACAACTGCACCCCTGACACGTTGTCAAATCATGTCATCCCTGCAACTCTGTGCTGTGTTTGTGTACGACTCTCTAATAAAGCAAATAGAGTGAAGAATTCAATTGAATCAAACAGAAATCACTAGAGTCAGTCTGGTGAATGGATGTGCTCCATACTGTGGCCCTTAAGCCTAGGAACTGGCTGCAGGTGCAGAAACCACACTGAAAAAGCCACAAACTGCATTGTAAGTCCACACATGACCTCATATGTCCAGACTGACAAATACTGAGAGATGATGCCTGTACATCCAAATGCCAGCATACACACGTTTGAATGATTGATTGATAAATAAATGAATTAATCAAATCATGTATATTTTGTGTTTTAATTTCAAAATTTTATCATTTATTTTTTACTTGAAATTAATTTTACTAATTTATTTTATCAAGATTTAAAATAAAATAAATACAACAATAATCAATTATTTTAAATAATTAAAATCATTATTTTTATTTTAAATAATTATTTATTTTAATTACTACAACTATAAATTTCATTGAATATTTGATATTTTAAAATAAAAAAATATTAAATAATAATATTCAAAATTGTCTGAAGGTCTGAGGGCTCATTTCTCAACCGTTCAGTGCTCCGCTACACTACTTTGCCTCCATGACGAGGGACGTTTGCTCGGCGTTGTTGTCAACTTGGAGCTAAAACGCAGAAACAGGAAGCACGATGATTACAGGGAGACGCTTTTATCCCAGATGTGTTATTACTGCAGCCTGACACTAGCTGGGGCACGTCACCCTGCGCCTCTGACCACTCACGCCGAACGCCGTCCTGCTAGACAGGCAGCTCGCCCAGGGAATGTGACACACACACACACACACACACACACACACACATGCTTGGCTGTTTGCGTGCAGGGGCTTGCTGCTGCTGCACATCTGACGGCGCTGCACACGTCGCAGGCTAAAACACGCAGCCTCGGGGGAAGCGTCTGAACCGCCTGGCTCCGCCTCTTACTCTGGAATAGCAGCGTTAGCTGGCCGCCTTGGCACACGTTTTCTGGGATTTCCTCTGTGAATCTGTAAAATCAGGCTCGCGTGCCTGTGACCCCGTGTGTTCACGCTCCAGTGTGTGTGTGCATGTGTGCGTGTGTGTGTGTGTGTGTGTGCGTGTGCGTGTGAGGTGGCACAATGGCAGGTTCTTTAGAGAAGGAGGTGACTCACACTTCTCCAGGAAGCAGACAACAACAACCCACTCACACTTTTTTTTTCTTTTTGAAAGAGCTGCAATGCCCCCTCTCCACCGCAAGAAAGTGGTCCGAGTTTAAAAAAAAAAAACCTTGACCCACTGGATCCCAAAAGTGTCGAAGTGGACAGAGAGCAGAGAAAGCTGCTGTGCCGCAAAAGCAGCTTCGCCGCAAATGTGCTGCCGCCAAATCCTCTTATGGACCTCAAAATGCAGCGGCCTGAGAGGGAGAGAGAATGCATGAATGGCTCCAACTACTTTTTTTTTCCTCCTTTTTTTGGATTAAAATGCAACGAGAGATCAGGGATTTGGCCCTCAATGAACAAGGCCTTTCATTCAGTGATTTCTTCCTTGGGGACTCGAATAAACTCCTGTGCATGCACGACGAGCTTCACACCGAAAAAGAAGGAGAAGAGAGCGGGACGAATGCTGTGCATGGTGTGGCACTATCAGTCAATGAGTCAGTCTATCCTCCCATCCATCCATCCATGCATCCATCCATCCATCCATCCATAGTGTGCAGATCTAGAGCTTCTCTACCACCTGGGACACAGCTAACAGTGGAGCCTGATCACTTATTAAAAAGTATGTTATAACACTAATAACTGTGGCACTGTTGTCATTTTCAATTTTTTCTTATTGTTTTCTTTTGGATTTATTTCAGATCTATTTATTCTGTATGATAATTATGTCATCATCTCCATAAAACTGTTCTATTCATCCATTACCTCATGGTCTTTTGTCAGACCAGGAAGCAAACTATTAGTACTTATTATTATTACTACTACTTACTATGACTAGTACTGTTGAATACTTGTTTTGTTCAGTGTATTTTTTTATGCAAGCTGAGGTAAACATGTCACGGAGGGACGAATTAAGTTTATCTTCTCTGATCTTAATTTGTAGATCTGTGTGTGATGCTTTATTGCTTCACTTTGTCTAATCAATCTGAATCCGAATTAGTTTCATAGCCGGGTAGTTATACAACTAACGTTATACAACTGTGACTTAGTGTTTAGTGCCAGATAAACAAGATGACCAAACTCTGGACAAGTTAAATAAGTGCTCAAACTTGTGAGGTAAATATCTGACATTTCTGCACCATGTCATGGGACAATGGGAGGCTTTTATTTGCCTATCAGTAAAATGAAAGGAATCCTTTGTTTCTGCATTTCCCTTAAAAATGTTGATAATTTTGTCGATATGGAAGCGATGGGCCCTCCTGACTGCCCCGCTCTAACCCCAGGGCGTGCCTCACCTCTTTGTAAGACGACATGATCCTCTCGATGGCGTCGGCCCCGGAGGCCAGGAGGTTGCGGGCGGTGGTGAAAGCCTCTGTCCTCTCGCTCACCAGCACCTGAGTCTGCCCGTCTGCTGTTTCTGCAGCCGCAACGTGAGACGAGACCGCAATATTAAGTTCACTCCAAGGGGACCAAGAATGAAACAAACATCAAAAACACAACATCAAAAACATCATTTCCTAACCCTAACAGAAATTTCAGATCTTGAATCTGCATCTGAGACACTTCTGACAGAACCGCTGCTCCATAGCTTCTACGTTACCGCCAGAAATCCAGGTTTACTGCTCCTTTAAGCAAGAAAACCTTACGCTTTGTTTCTGTTTTCCGTCTGCGGCTCTGTCCCGTGCAACTATGGACCACATGTTGCCTCACTTACAACACCATGGAAATGAGATATTTAAATAACAGCAGAGGCTCTGGAACATTAGCACGGCGGTGGCTGTGACCGACCAGCAAACAAAGGGACTGGGTTGCAGCTTTTCTCTTTTTTCTTATTCCTTTATTTATTTATTTTGGAGTGAAATGTTGTCGGGGGAATGCGTGGGAGGGAGCTGCTGCTTTTCACACATGCGAATTGGCCCCTGCTGAGGAGGAAGAAGTGGCTGTTGGTGTGGAGATGCTAATGAGCCAAGTGAAAAACACACACACACAACTGTGACAGCCAGGCCTAAAATACAGGCTTGTGAGAAAACTCTGCACGAGTGTTTCCCTTAAAACTACGTCGAAAAGATGAATAAATAGCTGGGGAGCTTCACAGCGAGGTAGTAGTGAGGTACGTGCATATTTCTGGATGAATAAAGACGCCTAGGCCTCCTTACCGTTGTCTGCGAAGCCAGTGGCGGTGATGATGGGCACGGCCACCATGACCAGGCCGCTGCCGCTCCACACGTACTTCATGAGGAACTGCTCGATCATGATGTACCACAGGCGCTTGGACAGGATCAGGTTCATCTGCTCGGCCAGGGCCCGGTAGCACTTCTGCAGCTGACGCATCTCCACCTGCAGAGGACGACGGCGGCCGGGTTACAGCGCGACAGTATGTGTGTCACATCGTCGCCACTTCCTGTCTGTCGCGGGGCTGACTGAGGTCAGTGGGCACGAGTTGTCACGCTATGGGAGAAGATAGAACGTCTAGAGAAGCATAAAACTAGATTCTAGTGGTAAAGGTGGACGTTCGGACCATGAATCTATTCATAGCAGTTCATACAAAGACTCCAAGCATGAATGTTTTAGTGGCCATTAACTGTCTGTGTGTGTGTGATCGATCAGGACATTAGAACATGTCTTTAGCTGATAAATTTGTCTCACCTGTGTTGTTTCTACTTATTAGTGAAATGCTGCTGGAACTTTCTCTCTCTCTCCCTCTCTCTCTGTCTCTCCTCAGACCATGCATACGACTGTAAAAACATAGTAGCACATGGTCTATCTATCTATCTATCTATCTATCTATCTATCTATCTATCTATCTATCTATCTATCTATCTATCTATCTATCTACTGTACAACAGCTCGGACCGATGCAGGCTTTGTTGTGCTCTGATTGTTTACTTATGTGTAATAAAGACTTTAGCAGTGACCTGCTCCCATGCAAAGTGTGTTGAGATAAGACGTCCATGAACTGGCACCATAAATAAAGCTGAATAACGACATTTGACAATGAAAAAGTGGATTAAACTTGCAAATACACAGCAGCACGTGGGCTCCTGATGGAGAGCTTGTGTTATAACATGCATTAAAAACTGCCTGGACAGTGATCCCAGTGCTGTCCTACCTTGTGGCCCCTGTAGAAAGCTATCTCCTCAGCATTTGCGATGATCCTGGAGTGCACATATCTCAGGTAGCCCTTCCTGTGCGCCTCCTCAGACACCAGCTTCCCAAATTTCGGAGAACAGGCTCTCAGTACTTTAGCTGTGGCGAAGACCACCAGTCCTGCCAGCAGGGTGGGCCCCGAAGCGTTGGCCCCCCTCGACCTGGCTGTCTGGATCAGGGTGTAGGAGGTGAGCACCACGTCCAGGATGGGCTTGGTGAGGTTGGAGTACAGGTGCGCAACAGACTGCGAGAACATCATGACATCTTCTGTGAGGGACTGGTCCGGGTTGGCCAGCCTCCCATCCATATTGCTGACCCTGTAGTAGGTCTGGTCCGTAAAGTAGGTCCTGTAGGCATGGTCCACAAGCCTGGTCCTGAAGGCCAGGGCCAGCTTGCACTCCAGGTACCTGATGGCGCTGTTGACAAACGTGGCCGGGATGGCGATGAGGAGCCATTTGATCAGCTGGAGGATGAAGCGCTTGGGTTTCTTCTCCACGATGGTCTTCACGATCTTACCGTCCAGGCTGGCCACGTAAATAGACAGAAACGTCCTGGATATGAGGGCCACGGAGTGCAAAGAGAGCAAACCCAGCTCTCTGGAGACCAGCCTGGGGAAGAGGATCTTACCAAGTTCCAGGATCTGCTTGAAGAATTCCGCATTGACGCCCGGGGATGCTTTCTTATGCTCCACAGCGTCCAAGCACGCATTGCCGTTTTCCGCTTTGGAATTCCGGGTGTGATCCCTCTTTTCCTTGCTCTTCCCGAGCTGCCTGCAGATGATGGGGTACAGGGTCTTGACGCCGTACGCTGCCGCAGCCAGGAACACGGCTCGCTTGGCCGCAGTCGTGCGGTCCCATCTCACTCTGGACGCCGCATCCAGGATGTTGGACATCTTAAATTTTGTGTTTGCAACCTTCAGTCGTCTCTACCGAACACCCTCACAACACCCATCCCCCAAACATGACTCACGGAATAAACACAGGATGACTTCTGATGGTTGAATTGATGTGGTGGGAGCCTGATTCATGTACCGCTACATCCTTGTCTTTTTTTCTTTCACAATGTCAAGTCGCTTACACTACATAAATACTACTTCTGGTTGTAGTTGACAAAATAAAACTCCAAGCACAGCTTCCTTGTATTCCTTGCTTTTAATTTGTTAAAATACTTCCGGTTAGACTGTGCTTATTTCCGCCTGCCCGTGCTTATTTCCGTATTACTCTTTTTATTTTTTTAAGCTGTGCTGCTTTCCCATTGGTCGAGCCCCCGGCGCAACCCAACGTCACAAGTCGCTCTGCTGTCTTTTATGGTGTTGTTTGAGATTTCTATGTAGTTTTAATGGTCTAGCCGTAGTTTCAAGGTAAATTTATTGATAAAAAACACTCACATTTAGACAGCTGGTTCAAAACACAAATTAATTGCTGTTAGTGTTTAAAAGGGGTCGTGACGAGATAGTATTTGTTTTTATACGGTAATGACATCAGAGAGCCACTTGACCCGTATTTCAAACACGATTTGCGATTCATCTTCTCTACAGAAGCTAGGATCTATACGGATGCGACAGAATACGTCAACGTCGCCGCCATATTGCTTGAGGCAAGAAGCGTCGTTGAGTGTGAAGATTAGTAGTTCCCGATAAGAAAAATAATTATAAAAAATATAAAATATAAAGAAGGGAAACAAAAAGAAACACCTACAGCTCATATTATGTACAAAACAATTTGGAAAAATTATTAAACGGTTATTAACGGTTCAGAGTGGTGTGTGACCTGTTGATGATGCTTTAATGATGTACTGACGTCAGTAACTTCAGTAACAGAGACCGAGCAAGCAAAATCTCGGCATTCGCTCGCTGTTATACAATTTAACTTTTCGTCCTTTTTATCAGTTGTTTTGTTGATAGATACATCTACAGTTACGATGAACTGGGTTGGAGGTTCAAGGTGAGACTTAGGAGATGTTGTTATTATTATTAGCACCAGCTATTAAATGTTAGCATAGCCTTGAATATGATCCACTGACTTACGACTGTTACAGGAACCGACTAATGATGAAGAATGACACCAAAAAGCAGAGGGTGAGACATCTAAGACAAAAAAAATGTACTCAAACACAATTACATAGCATAAAACTACCATTTTAGCCACCATACCAAGGTAAAAAAAAAAAGTATTAAAAGTAACATAACTCAGTGTTGATCTATTTTTCCATAGATCATTGATAACATTTACAAGTATAGGCCCAAGTAAAATATGTGGCACAAAGTAATATTAGAGCTTAAGCTGATATTATTGTGCTATTTGGCATTGATTCATGATTGACTGTTATTTTGAAGGCCTATAACATGTATAGTTTGATCTTTCATCTGTTTTTAAGTGTTTGTTTCGAGCATCACACAGTTATAGCAGTGTAAGCCAGTACCAAATGCCTTGATGTATATTATTTTATACAGGAGTTTTTTGAGAAGAGGAAAATGCAAGAACGGCTCAAAAACTTGGGGATTGCCCTGCCCACATCCCCTCACGGCTCCAGCAACGGCAGCATGGACCTGGTGAACTTGTTCATTGTGAACCAGATTTCAGCTAAGAAGGAAAATAAGGGTGAAAAACAACAGATAACAACAGTGAGGAACAAATAATAGTGTTTTGCCCCTATAGCGTGAAAGTGTGTTTTCATCCTCAAGGTCCTCCTAAAGTGGCAGTGTTTGGTGACTATAAAGGATCATCCAAACATAAGAGACAAGAGCCGCTGATCCTCCCGATGAGCCCCGGCCCTGCATCACAGCTCAGTCTTGTCGAAAGTCAGTCCCAGTACAGGTAGAGCTGACATGTTTTTGACAGGACAGCATATTAATAACAATGTAGCTGTCAAGATATTTGATATTGTTTGTGTTCTGTGTAATTGTCCAGTTTTCAAGGAACAAGAAAGACAAATCAGGTCATTCCACAGCTATTCAGGTGTCGGCAGGTGAGTCACGTCCCAGCTGTTCACTTTGTAAAGTTTTATTGGAGCTGTAGTGTCATCTACTTCCTGTCCTGCTGCCCAGCTGTCGCCAGTGCAGGAGTCGGCTTTCTCAGACAGCAGCGCTCCAGATTTCATCCCGCCTCCTCCCGACCCCCTCAGTCCCTTCTCCTCCACCTCGTCTGCTTGCTCAGGCCGAACTGGTGTCGCAGAATTATTTTGTAACCCCATTTTACCTTTATTTTCTTTTATATAGTTCGTCACAGTAAATGTAGGTCAACGTGTTCCCCTCAGGTTTGTTCCTTCCGCAGCTGAAGCTTCAGCAGAGTAGTCAACAACCTACTCACCTTTCCCCTCCACCCTGGGACCCTTCAGGGCTACCACAGAGCCAGGTGAGATCCTACAATTTCACCATCTTATATTGCAAACAGAGTTTCCCTGGAGAGGCAAAAGCACTGCAGTCCAACCTGACAGATCCCTGCTTTGCAAATCAAATATTCAATGTTAATTGTTGAGACTCACTGGTTTCATTATCTAATGGGAGCTATGGAGCATGTATATATCCAGCCTTTTATGTTTGAGCCAGCATACAGTGTGTCTAGAAGTCTCTAGTCATTAAGCAGCTACTTCTGGGCATTAAAATGTGATAACATGTCCTAGTTCCAGCCTTACTCTCGGCCGGGAAACGTGGCTGACTGCATCCCCTGGTCCTGTGGACCAGACCCAGTCCTCCACCATCAGGAGACCTCAGCAGAAACCGAAATCCTGTTTGGAGGTCCAGAGTCAGAGTGAGGATGGATCCCTTTTTACCCTCTGACTGACTCGTTCATTTGAGAACCACCTAAAGTAAAACAATGCTTCCAGGCATCAGATAAGACCTGAGCTGATGTTCTCCCTCAACCAACCGGAGGACAGGTTGCACTTCACTCTCCAACAGTCAGAATCTGAGCTGCAGATCCAAGAAGACGTCTTCAGGGGCTTCAGCAATGAAGAATATGAAAGCGAGGGTGAGTATAGCCTGGAGGTTTTTTTTCTCCCCCCTCGGGTTTAAACATTAAATTTAATTTCAGCTTCTCATTACGGGAGAGGAACCTCAAAGATTTATCTCAAAGATGAAACACTGGCAGCAACCTCAACGCCACAGTAGGTGTTTGCACCTCATTAATATTTAACACCTTGTTTTCTCTGATATGTATTGACCTTTTGCATCTTTGCTGTCAGAACCGTCCCTGACCCACAGTGCACAGGGGAGGTAAGCTGCAACACACACCACAGAATTAGAGTTATACTGCCACCACGTGGCTGTTGATTGTAACTGCTGTTCAATCGAAAGAAAACTATTCATAGGAGATAAGAAATCTGCCATGTTAATGAGCTGTATGTACAATACAATATGTGATTTACAGGCACTATGAAGCTGCTTTTGATGCAGGAAGTTGCATTTGTGGTTGTTAAAATCTTTTTTTTTATTATTTACAGCTCTCCAACTGCTCCGATATGAACTTCTGTAAGTGTCTGAGGCATCTCTACTTAAGCTGTTTGTACACTATGCATAAGGACAATCGACTAAATAGATGTTTTTTTATTCTTCTTTTCAAACCCACAGCATGCCTTCAACATGACAATGGCCCCATGAATGACTGCGATTATTCGCCAAGTTGCTCTTGTAGCAGAGGTTACCTCAGTTCAGACTCCAGTGAGGTGAGGGCGATTACAGCCACAAGCTTGGTGCATTTTCGACAGAATTACCTCAGAAATACAAAAAAACAAGAAGTGAAAAACTTACCCCCGGAGTGTGTCAAAAGGCATGGTTCAGGTCTGACATTTAACTCCAGACAATAAGTACGTAAGTTTACAGCCTGCAGCACTGTTATGATTAAGATTTTCTTAAAGGGCCCCAAGTCAAACTTAAGGCAAACTGTCACCCAGAAAGAAAGAACAGGGCCAAAGCAAAAGTCCAGAGACCACACGGAGAAACATAAACAAAAACAAAAGACAGAACTGAGGGACCAGACTTAAGTAGTTACAGACAGTATGCATGATGACATGCAAATATGTTGAAAAACTGTGCAAAATCACATGACAAGTTGCATATCTACATAATAGATGCATGATGTATAAGTGGCTTAAAGACACATTCAAGCCTTGTCGGGTTTCATCCCTCTTCTGAATGTGTTTTATCAGGACAACTGCTGTGCACCACCAACTCTCCAGGCTGCCTCTGTCAACACCAACCCAGCCTGTTGTGAAAACACAAACACGCAGGCGAGGAACCAGTGGAACCTCCAAAATCCTATAACCAACGTTGGAGGTGACGTAGAAGCTGTGGGGACAGACTCCCCCGGTGGGAGTGACTCTCCTCAGATCTGTGAGATGTGTAAATGTAAGAAAACACCAAGTAGCACCTGCGAGGTAGGGACTCAGACCCCAGCCGAAAACACAGAGACGTCGGACGCCTCCACCCAGTGCGGCGTCACCTGGTCCGCTCCACCTGTTGATGAGTCGGTGCAGCGTCCGGCCACTGGGGGGCAGTCTGACACCACCTCTGCTGCAGACCCAGACACACACGCCACAGAGCCAGCAGGCGGTAGGCACACGCCCTGGAGCAGGAGGAGACCCAGCCGTGTTGTAAACAAAGCTAAAAAGAGACACAGCAGTCCCTCTCAAAGTGCCCTGACTGAGACTGAGAGCAGAGGTAAACACATCCAAATGATTCATGTCGAGACATGAAATGTAAACATGCTGTATTAGAATCGTGTGTGTTTCTGACATAGAGCTACAAGGGGCAAAAAGCAGCTCCAGTGAGGAGGTCAAAGCTGCCAACAAGCGCCTGGAAGAGGCCGAAACGCTCCAGGAAATAGCCGACATCCTGCGCCTGCTCAAGCAGAGGGAGAAGTGAAAGGAGAGAGAAGGATGGGATGGAGGCAGCATGCATGTTCTCCACCTGCTGTTTTCCATTTGTCATAGTGTTAATTTAAGTATTAAAACTCACGCGTTTATTCAAGGTGATGAAATAAAGCCAAAACTGTTACACTCCAGTCATGAGTTTATTTCTTTCGCCATATACATATTCAAGTGTTAAGATTTCATGAAGATATTTAGTCTTTATAGAATATAAACTCTAGCAAACATTTACAGCTCAAACATTAATCAAATATACTATATGCAGCACTTGTTTTTTTTTTATTAATATTTTTAAGTAATTTGTCGTCGTAAACAGTAGAAACACAGGTAGTTGGTTCACATTGAAAAAAATAAAAGCAACCGTTCCACAAGAAGTACGTACACAAGGGCGGTGTCGACGTGGACGGATCTAA
Source organism: Karalla daura (assembly GCA_029224185.1). NCBI lineage: Eukaryota > Metazoa > Chordata > Actinopteri > Chaetodontiformes > Leiognathidae > Karalla > Karalla daura. Next base: position 4,721,621 of record CM055209.1, on the reverse strand, counting down.
TGTTTGGTCAACACCTGTTTTTGTTGTTGTCATCTGTGCACATTTCACCTGCAGTTATAATATCAATAATACTGTGGGTACAAAACGAGATACATTGACCAAATGAAACTAACAGATAAAACAAAATCACATTCGGTATTGTAGTCGGGTTGTTTTGGTCCACCTCTAAACCAGCATCCAAGAAAAGTCCATTTTACTGTGGAAAACTTCCATAGAGATTGCAGGGTCGCACCCTAGAAGCTTTGCATGCTTTCGTCCCCAAAACTTCAAATCACAGCATGTAGCTTTACACCATTGCTGATCATTTTCAAAAGCAGGTTAAATGTGTTTGTGTCTCGCTCCATTATTTTGACTTTCCATCATCGTTCTGGAACAGAATCAAGATTATGCAAACTGATTTTCATGGCTTTTATGAATAAGAAAGTAAAATAATAGAAAACAAGCTTTGGAAAATGATAAGCAGTCATAAAATGTCACGATTTGTAAATAATAGGTTTTAAAAGTTTGTTTTAAGGATGGTAATTTAATTTCTACACAATAAGACTTTGTTACTATAGAGACAAATTGGGACTAATTGGGATGAAATTATCACAATACTGCCTGTAAATGCCTTATTTACCTTTGTAAAATAGTAAAATGCAGCTTCCCACTTAGGGAAATTTGTGAAAATGATATTCCACCTGTCCAGCTTGGTCACGCCTAATTTACCTGTTTCACTCTGTTACACAAAGTCACTCCAGAGCCTACAGTCAAACAGTATATGCTACACAGAAACATGTGTATTTGACTAACAAGGTGTAACCTCACACAAGTTTTACGTTACAAAACAACATCATCGCCAAATTACGCTAAAAGCCTACTCCTCGACGTTTTGACACGGGAAAACCACGTAAATGATCCGCTCTGCTATTTGTACATAAGGCTATGGAGGAAGACGAAAATCACACAAAGTGAGTACAAAAAACAAAACTATTTCAGTCACAGGTGAAGTAGAAATATGTACAAGTCAAATTAAATATTAATAATAATAAAAAACTCTATGGAAACCTAATCTGCACAACATGATATAATACATCCACGTCAGGGTTATGGACTGAAATTTGCCATTAGGCACCTTCACAATACACAGGCACTAATATCGTGTGAAAGAAATACTCAAATTACAAGTAGAGCTTCATAAAACCGTGGTGTTGTGGCACGTTTCTCTCTGCCGTACTGAACGTGTGTTTAATATCCAACAATAACAACAGCGATCGTGACATCCGAGGTTTGGAACGACGGGGCTTTAGCGTAGCTCGCCGCTAAAGCTAGTTTGTTGCAAAGTTGATCCAGAAGTATTTAAAGTAATTAATTCATTAAATAACTTTCAGTGCTACTAGATTGGTGAGTGTGTTTTCATTTAGGCACCGACTGACAAAAGTCTCCAACTTGAACAATATACTGTACATCTCTGGTGGTTTGCTTCATTTTTTTTCCCTTTCTTTCTTTGTTTTTTTTTTTATAAAAAAATATTAGAACAACCACAAACCTTAGACTTTGTTTTTTTTTTTAAACAGATGTTAGCAACTGATGCTAGCGCGCTACGCTACAAGCTAAAAACAACACTGAACCGTGGTTTTATTTCACAGAGAAAGGCATGATGGTACTGTAGATCAACACCCAGGGACAAACTGCAAAAAAAAAAGAAAGAACCTGAGACCACATGGACTGAGCCTTTTCAGACAAGGTTTTACTTTGTTTATATCAGTGTGCGACTTTCGCGTATGAATCACAAATGATATTTAGTCTGCAAAGTGTGCAAGACGCTTGGGGCCGGTTTTTTTTTGTTTGTTTTTTTTGTTTTTTTTACCATGGGTGAAGAGCTGCAGCGTGTTTTTGTACATAAAGTGTGTTTTCAACAGTCGTAATTACCTGTTCAGGTTAAAAAGACACCAGACCTCTGTCTCCTAGGTTGTGTAAAAGGCAACTTTTTAGCCTTTGGGTTCACTGTCAATTCAGAGACCAAATTCTCTTTCTAAGCGCTCCGGTCGATTTTTACCTCTCCTGATTTGACTGAACTGAAAGTGAACATGTTGAACCTCACGCCCCGTCCTCAGATTTATCTAGGAACCTGTCGCTCCTCAGATAACACACAGAAAAAGGAACAAAAACATTCGACTCAGCACCCCCCCCCGTCCCTTAGTCCACGTCGGAGGCGTCGTTGTCTGAAAGGTGGTAGTTGGAGCCTTTGACCCGGATGTATTCCACCTGCCGCCCCTCGTCCGAGTCGGACGCTCCGCAGGAACAGAGCTGGTTCTCAAACAGCGCTTCGATCTCCTCCAGACGCCGCCCCTTGGTCTCCGGCAGGCAGCCGTAGACGAAGAAGAAGCCCAGCAAGGCCAGGCTGGAGTAGAGGAAGAATGCTCCTGCAGGATGCAGCAGAGAAAAAGGTGGAGGAAACAGCTTTTTAGAGAGCTGTGCATACCTCCTTAGAAATGAGTGGTTTTCTCATTGATGCACAGAAAAGGAAATGCTCAGATCCTGAGGTGTAATTGCTTTATCATGATAACATCAGAAGCAGCGATACAACCATCAAATTAGTTTTATGATGCAGATCTAACAATGAAAACAATAGATTTTGAGTTTGTTTTTAAAGTTTTTAAAGAATTGAAGAATAACATCAGCATAGGAAAAGAAAATGAAGACACTAAAGCTGCTGTGGCTAACGCTAAAGCCGAAGCTAAAGCTGAAGCTAAAGCTAGCAAGAGCTTTTCAGCAGCCAAATCTGTAAATCTTTTTCATTTGACTGGTGCAGCTGATGCAGTGACACAACAATAATCATCTTCATCTTTCTTTGCCTAAAATGTCTGAAAAATGTTATCAGTTATGAGAATCTGGGAGTAAAGTGCAGCTCATCTTTTTCCCAACATTTTTGGAGATTGAATCGCTTATTGAATAATTGAGAATAGAAATACGTCAGAGGCTCATTTTACAGAGAGCCTGGGAGACACTGACGCAGACAGGGAGAAGCATTCCTAAAACCACAGTGACGCAGGTTTAATGACATTTCCTGGCCACTGCGAGCTCTACTTCCTCCTTCCCAGTGCCGAATGACATTTTGAGGCAACTGCCAAATGTGCATTATGCTAAATACCACTCATTAGACAACATCATTATGTTTCTTCTTTGCTCTCGGTGAGAGGTTATTATGAACCGGATGAATGGATGGACGGCTTCGGATTCGATCATTAACCCTGCCACATCACAGGATGCCTCCACTATCGCCCTCTGCCCGATCGATCCGAGGCGCCCCCAAAAGGTCAGCTCCTTCCTGTCTGACGAGGAACCTGCTGCTGAACCAGGTCGACCGAGGAGGAGACACCTCAGGGTCTGAGCTGTTACCTCCTCACAAACACAAGGAATGGATGGAAGGGATGCATGTTATGTAAGATCTGCCCGGGGTGTTAGAAAAGAGAATGGATTTTTGTACCTGTTGAGAGACATGAAATGAAAAACTGCCTCTGCCTGTCATCAGTCTTAAATACATTTTGGATACTAAAAATGCAGTGAAAAAAGAAGAGTAATAGGAAAATAGGAGACTCTAAACAGAGACAGAAAGTGGCAGGATGTGAAATGAAAGCAAACCCAAAACATTTGCATATTTTCAGCTACGTGCAGGTACACAGGCGAAATGTAGTGATGTGTATGCACTCCTGGATCTTCCTCGGTATCTAATCCCTCTGATTCTGGCTCAAACATATAAGGCTGGATGTTTACATACTCCATAGGTTGGTAAAAAAACAGCTGCTAATCCCCCTCATGTTGTTTATTAAGGAAATGTTAAGTCACGTGATCGCTCATGAGAATTGCAGGCAAGACAGCCAATCAGTGCGGAGCCTGCCTGTGGTTGCAAGATAAGCATGAAAGGGCGCCAGGTCTGTTCAGAAATATTCCCACACAAAGCATAAAGAAACGCTTTTGTAGATTTCCTGCTTCTTACCGTAGTAGGTGAAGTACTGAGCGAGGTGGAGGAAGGTGAGAGACACCAGGATGTTGAAGGTCCAGTTAACCCCAGCAGCACAGGCGTTTCCAGTGCTCCTCGCCCACAGAGGATAGATCTCAGAGTTAATGGTCCACGGCATCGGGCCCAGGCCTTGAGGAGAAGTAGGACATAAAGTCGGTGGTCAGAGGTCACTCACACGGATTGATGGACATCAATTTTCTCTTGGATGCAATTGATTTTTACATGTGAGTTAATGTACCCTGGAAAAATAGGAGGATGTCTGTTCGATTGTCATCCGAGAGCAGTTACACTACAGAAAATGAGGCGCCTGTGGTGACAATTATTTTTACATAACGCAAAAGTCGTATAAAAAAAAAAAGTCTCATCATGACCCTACAGGGATCCATAAACAGATCTTTTCTTCGTTGAGAAACACAATAACAGATGCAAAAATGAAATGGCACAGGAAACACAGGAAACGACCTGAATGACTGAATACCTGGAGCGAAGGCGGCCAAGTAGAGCACCAGCCCCAGCAGAACCAGCCAGGAGAAGGAGGTGGGACAGTAGTTGTACGCCCAGTAGGTGTGATCCTTCATCAGGCTGGAGTTGGAGCATCTGCAGGATGCAGGGACACACACACAAACACTGTTTCAGGCTGGGGGACGCACTGCAGGACTTTCACAGTCGTTACGGAGAAGATTTGGAGTACACGGTAATCGACTGGTTTCAGCAGGTTTTCTTTTTTGGGGACGACACATTTAACGACTACGCCTGATGTGAGTTATAACTTTCCAGAGCAACAAAGTATGTACGTAAACGTAAAAGTTTAAGAGTAAACAAACATGTGAGCTACATTATATACAGCATATGCTATAACGATGGCCGAAAAATCAAACCTCCTGTCTGAACATTCTTAAGAAATCTTAAAAAAACCTTGTGTTCTTATATAAGGTTATTGGTTTAGGGTATTCAATACATAATACAGTGTTTTTGGTCTATATGACTGTATTATAGCCTCCTTCCCTGTTCTCAGCATCCAAAGTAAAATCCTGAAAATCCAGCAGATATGGAGATTGATTTTATTCCATTTATTTCCATTTCCTGACATTTTCTTGCCACCTCATCGGCCCCATAGACTCATTTTTATTGACTATAGACAACATGGTACCCAACTGCGTCCATGTATTGTAGCTAAAATCGGGCTGAAAAAGAAATCGATGGATTTGTGTATGGCACAGTGTATAGATTCAACTATATGTTTCTGGATTTTCTGAGTCTGCACGCTGTGCTGCATCCCAAACACACTTAGGCACGCTGTTTGCGGCATCCTGTGACTCACCTGCCCCACGCTGCTCGCTCGGTGGAGACCTTATTGACCGGCACGCAGGAGGAGGCCAGGAGCGCCGAGCTCCCGTTCTCACGGTAGCAGAATCCACATCCGGGGTCCAGCATGCAAGGCTCGCACAGCCTGAAACACACACGCATAAGACATAAGATCGGCTATGATCGCATAAAACAGCAGTCCCACCCCCTCTGATTAGCACTGAGACTCATTACCTAAATGACATTAATGTGCGGGCCGGTCCCCACATACAGGAAGCGGCCACCCCCCACCCACCCCATCTCATCCCTCTGTTACGTTGTGATTTATCTAAAGATACATCCGTCTCGACCGTTATCTGATTAGCGGTCCATATGTGAGACGGTCTAAAGCGCTGACCCACTGGCAAATCATATTTTTCTGCAGACTGCGCGACACGTCATCTCTCGTGTCTGCGGTCTATTTTTACAGCCTGCAGAGCTCCCTCTGAGCGCTGCTTACCTTGCTCCCGTTTCACATTAAGGTCAAGTAGCCTAAAATAAACCACGCGTTCAGTAGAGTAGAGTAAATAACTGTGGGGGGGAGTGAGGAAAACATTTAGGTAAAATTCCAAATTGAGGACCCGTATATTACTTATTAAAATGCTCTTTTACCAAAGGTTAGGAAAGTACTAGAGAAATTAGAGGCATTAGGTGTTTTTTTGCATACTAACACATCTGTTTTAAGTCCACTTTTCCACTGTGCAGAGGTTTGTTCTGGAGCCCTTTATTCATCTTTTCAATATCAAATTAAACACTTATTCACACTTTCAAGGTCCATTTTCAGGCTTTTACAGCACAGCCACCAAATTTTTCAGATGGATGATATTACGGTATAAACTTTATAAACTTTATTATTTTGGACTCACTTTTTCTTTTTTTTTCTGCCCCCATCTACGAGGTGAAGTGTTCTTTTAAGGATTTTTCACCACTTCTAAACCTATCAAAATATCACCTTGAAATTCAAGTCTTTTTTGAGGATTTTAGGCACTCTAATTCTCTGTTTGTACCTCATCAATTCAGCTACATTTTCAGCGAGACAGATTTCAACAATGACAGGGTATAAGCAGGAATAGCAACGACTCGAAGGCTAAAACCAAGAAATCACATCACTTCTCAGACAGACATGCTACAGTAACCCCCCCCACAGGAAATTCCCTCACCGACTACGGTCCTACGATGGGACGTCCTGCACAGAGCGAGAGTCTCACCAGAGTCTCGCTGCGGTTTCTCTGGTGCCGTGGTCGCAGAGAGGATGTGTGGGCTCGCGTAGAGAAAAGCGAACTCGATGAAGCCACCGCAGCGTGGTAGAAAGCACTCACGTCTTCAAATTACCCCTGTCTGTATGTGTGTGTGTGTGTGTGTGTGTGTGAGAGTACACTAGGGCGTGTGTTGCAAAGTGTGGGCAGAGAGTCCATTATGCTCTGTTTTGCTGTGATGATGAAAGAGCCCGTCGTTACACGCAGGTTTCATCAGGTGTCAGTGATAGTGAGAGTAATCTGAGACAGGGAGGCATCTGATCTCTGCCTCCCATGAAAACACCCCATGTTCTCCGTTCTTGTGTGTATGTGTGTGTGTGTGTGTGTCGTAGGCACTGGAGACGACGAAATGAATAATAGTCTGGTCGCAAAGTTTCAAGAAAAATCGGGCAGACATGACCAACATTTGCAAAGCGTTGTTTCCAAGACAACCCATTGTTTTCTCGGGTTATTAATAAACAATTGGCGGACATGCGTGCGGTCTGTCTTTCCCAATAAATAGACACGTAATGAACACACGGGCTCTAAGACATGAGTCGATCTTTCTAACGGGCAAAAGGCATCTGACTTGCAGATTTATGCAGATATGACTCTAAATTGAGAAGAAAATAAAAATAAATGAGGTGAGAAACTCTCCCGCATATGTGCTGCATGGTATAATCAGGCAATTAACAACCAACCTTGGTCTGTGGCATGCTTTAAAACACCAAGCAGAGCCAGATGAGTCTGATTTTGTATGTATGATGAGTGGAAAGGAACCAAGACTGTCTAAATGAAGGTTAAAAGTTTGGAAGCTGTCTCAACACAGTATGACAAAGTGCTAAAACTTGGGCCAAGCTTGTTTATGAGCAACACATTTTGGGGTTGCGGCACATAATACTAAAACACAAAAGCAATGCTCGGCTGTGGGCGGATTTGCTGGCACATTTGAGTGGAGCATCACAGAAAAATCAATATAAGAAGTTGTTGTTCTGGATGAACACCTTTGCCTTACGATGTGGGCAATTACTTTTTCCCAAAGTCCCCTATGAGGACTGTTTTGGAGGGACAGACCCATACGTCACACTGAGTTCAGTTCATTTATTAAATGCAGCTAATTGAATGTTTTCAATAAGCTGCTAAATTAAGTTTACTAAGTAAAGCTGCTAAGATAAGCTAAGAGTAAACATAACTTTAAATAGTTATGAAAGTGTGGAGCAGGCTTCATACAACAACCAATGTTACATTTTGCTAGCATTCCCAAAAGAACTTGGAAAATGTGTATTTCAAAAATTAGCATTAGCATAACTTCATACAAATAGTTATTCAAATGTTTATTTTTCACTGAGTCCACCAAACACTCCTAGACAAACTTCCAACCAGACGCTTTGTTATGTAGTTGCTACTAGCTAGCTTCTCCTAGCTAGCTCCTAAAGCAGCTAGCTTCAGATGACTCTGCCCCCTCTGCATCAGTCAAGTTCCTGTATTTCATTGTGTGTTTGGACCCTTAATTGCAGTTCAAATTGTAATTCTTAAACACAGAAACCTGTAATCCATAGACAGAGCACACGCCTTGATGCTAGCTGATGTATTTAGCAATTATTGCTAACTAACATCTCTTGTAATGATCCACAATTCCACAATAGAACATTTTCTTGATGATGTGACAAAGAAAGGTTCTGGATTCTCCATTTTTATCATCAGAAGAACAAATTTTCAAGGGAATATTAAACATAAACACAAGCTGTTCTGGCTTCACTTGGAGGCCTGACACCTCATTGTGGCGCTTTAAGCTAACGCTGACCTTGAATCTGAGAGATGAAAATGTTGAAGTCATTGTTAATGTATGTGTAAAAACCTGCAATAAGTCCACTGCTAATATTCTTTCAGAAGGTTTTTATCCTCAGGAGCTCTTCTGCTCTTCTCCTGCATTGATATTCTGACATTGTGAAATATTGAGTGCTTTTTTTCAAACAGCGAAAGTACTCCAGGCTGAATAGCAACCTCTTCATATATATCTGTGCATAATGTAACAAAATGTGATAAATTACACTTAATGGTGAACTGGTGAGGAGCTGGTGGAGGACGCTGTACCTCCCTTTGGAAAAATGTTGAATTGTTCAACATGTGAACGTTGTACAGCTGCTATTTCTTCACTAGATTCAGTTGTTTTGCCTTCTAAACCGAATCAATGTGAAGCCTGGAGCAGTTTTGCACACCTATTATTTGAGGTGTTCATCTATTTACCTTCTTAACCGAGGGCGAGAGAGCTGCAGCAACTACTTGATGGACCAGCTAATAACTGCCTATTAAAATAATCAAAATCTATTTTAATAATCAAATTGAGCATTTCTAACATATTTCGGGGGTAAAATCACCTCCATAAGCTTTGAAGAATGCGCAAAATCGAGTGTTTGATTATTAGGAACACAAGTTGACAAGTTTTCTACATTTTCTTGGATATTTTAAAGGACAAAAATAACAACAGACTAATGAGAAAATATCCAACAGTCAAATTAACTACAAAAAAACAGTTTCTTGCAGGATTATCTCTTGCATTCAAACCTTGGGGAGTTCTCCAGTCATTATCACATAGACTTGGAAAGAACAAAGCAAACTCTGCATTTCTTTCTTCTGTTTCAGGTTGGTCGAGACAGAGACAGGAGTGTAGAAGAACACTGGAGCTCTGTACTTACTGGTATTTGGCACAGGTGGAGTTGGCCATGGACGGGTCTAAAGGGTGGAGGGTGACTGGAGGCGTGTGCTGCGCCGACATGAGAAACCCCACGGCCAACAGGCACAAACTCAAACACGTACCTGCCGGGAAAATAAAAAAATTACACACTACTACACACATCTGACACCACCTCTTAACTTCAATAGTGCGATAAATGTCAAGTGTATTATATGACTACATAATTCACTCTACCTGAGCAGTATATTTCAGTTGTTAACATGTCAATCTGTGCAATGCAGTCATCTCAGAGTAGATTTTGTACATTGGAATATATATTTAGCATTCTTATGCTATAAAATAACTGTATAACTACGTAATGGACCATCACACCCTGGGAACGTTAGAGGGGCTCTACCTATGATGCTACCCAGGGTGAGCTTCCTGCGGCCCACTCTCTCCACCAGCCAAACTCCCAGCAAGGTGAACAAGAAGTTGGTGAGGGTGGTGAGTCCGGCCAACCAGATGGCCAGCCTGTCGTCCCGCACGCCCGACATCTGCAGGATGGTGGCGCTGTAGTACCTGTGTGGCACAGAGAGTAATGAATAAGCAAGGAAATATCACAATTTAAGACCCATTTCAGCTTTGTTTGTGTTTGCATTTTTGTAGTTTTGATCACACTACAGGTGCCAAATTTAATAAAGAGATGTGAGTCTGTGCAGACTGATGACAATAAGGGCATCTACCCTCGAGGACATCGGAGCACAACAGTGTGTGATTTATTACACCTAATTTATTTGTTCATATCAATATTTGCTCGTGTTCAGCTCGGCACCTGCACTCTTTTATTGAGGTGTTTTGGACGCTCAAAGCAGTAAACAAAAACGATGCCAGTGAGTCACAGAAAAGTGAGTTACTTGCCAATCACCGCAAGTAGCAGAGACTCTATTTACTTTTTGAATAACATCATATTTTTGTGTTTCTCTGTTGTCTGTCCTTAGGCCAAACAAAGCAGCCAGGCTTCACAGTGAGTAACCAGAGCGGTATTAAGCCGTACTACCACCTTAAAATCACTTCATCGGGTGGCGAAATTGAAAATAAAATAAAACCTTGCGTGGCCGCAAATCACTCATAAAGTTACAATAAATCCTCGCGGCGTAAACACGTCTTGCCGCAATAATACGCAGGTATCGAAACAACCCCGTCATAAATTGATATATGAGCTAATTCATCAGGACGAATCAACAGACCAGACGCAGCCGCTCTGCACGAGCACCGGGCTCTCATCTAGACACGCAGTCAGCGATCAGCTATAAATATTCCCTATCCGCCCGCTTCCATTGGCTCTCTCTCACCCCCTCCTCCTCTCACCTCCGTCTCTCTCTTCCCCTCTCCCTGTCTGTTCCCATGCAGTATAATTACACTTGCATCTCTGGCACCGTGTTGCTCCACGTAGGCAGATTACCTCCAATCATCATCAACAAGGCTCTAAACAGGCCGCGGTCAACAATACAGACACCTGCACGGGTTCCATTTCCCTCTGCAATTATGATCTGATATGAATGTGATCGAGAGAAATATCGCAAGCATGGCAGGATGGCCACGCACACAAACACACACACACACCTGCAAAGCATCTGCTTACAAAGGAGTCCTGGAATGAAAAGAAAAAAAACACAAAAAACATGTTTGTCATGTTTTGCCTTTTGCACCATTTTTATTTTGCAGCCAGAATAATGTTCTGATTCTGGCTCAAACATATAAAGCTGGATGTGTAAGTTACGTCTTAGTTTGGGAGGGAGAAAGAATCTAATCTCTGTTGTTTAGCAAGGGACGCAAGGTCACATGGTCACACTCAAAAATCGAATTAAAACAAGGCCATAGCTTCCATATTTGCAGAACATGCAAGATATGGTAGGGTGTGTGTGTGTGTGTGTGTGTGTGTGTGTGTGTGTGTGTGTGAACATGTGTGGCACCGAGAGATTGCAGCGTGAACACAAAGAAGGTGATACTCCTTTAAAAAAAAAAAAGTGAGACAATCAAAAGTCTCCATTGTCTGCCTCCCCGTGCCTCTACAGGCAACACAGAATTAGAAGTCTGCTTTTCATCTCCTGAAAAGAAGTGTTATACGTCTCTCTCCCTCTCGCTCCTTTTTACCCAAAACAAAGAAATGAGGGATTTGCATAATAACTCTTTTACTTTGCCGCTGTTCGCCGCCACTCAGACAGAACAAGAACCGAGAGAGGAAAAAAAAAAGGACAAGAAATTCTGAGAGCTTTCAAAAAGCTTGACCTACACTCTCTCTCTCTCTCTCTCTCTCTCTCTCTCTCTCTCTGTCTCTCTCTCTGTCTCTCTGTCTCTCTCGCCTCCTGCAAAACTTTTGACGAGGTCGCAGGTGATCTTGTTAGTAACCACCTGCAAAATGGAAGACCTATACCTCAAACTGTACATGCAGGACAATCACACGGACACATTTACATTTGCACACACACACACACACACACACACACACACACACACACACACACACACACACACACACACGCATAGAAAAGAATGGAGCTGGTTTTAGAGCAGCAGCAGGGGTAAAAGCAGTATTTCTGCTCTCAGCGGTGCAGCCTGCTGTGTTCCATCTCCAGCCCTGCATTTTTCTGATTGCACCAAACACACATATTCACTTACATATCCACACACACACACACACACACACACACACACGCATGCGCGCACACACACACACGCTACATCCCGTCTGAAGAACTGCGAATAAAAGCCTTCAGACTCTCAAACTTTTATTTTTTTTTAAAGCGTATGTTGTTTTAAAAGCTTCTCAGAAATGAAACCTCGGTCTTATAAAAAAAAAAAAAGCGAAGGGTGTATTTCTGAGAACTGTCATTACCTATCGTCTGCGCCGCCACACACTCCGCTGACGTCCTCCTGAGAAAAGTATCGAGCCATTATTTTAATAACAGACGGCTGGATCGCTGTTGGCTGCAGAAGAAAGCGAAGCAACACCTTGAAACTATTCATTCCTTAATTCACCTGCACAGAGTTCGGCTTTGCTGATGCTTTGTTTTACTTTGCTTATCAGCTGGGGAGGGACCAGATTCTGGCACAGGATGTCAATGTGAGAAGATGTGCAGACGCTCGATTGTCTCGGGGAAATGTTTCCATAAAAGAGAATGCATCATTGTGATGGGTACGCGCTGAACTTGGTGGTTATGGAAAGAGGCTCAGTGTTTGTTTATGTTTTATATCCCTGCCAAAAAAAAAAGTTAACTTTAATGAGCCAACTCATTTCTCTGTCAGTGGAAACAGCCTTGAGTGGTAATGATGCGTGATTTTATGCTTACTTACTGATTCTCAGTCGAGTCCTTTGCCCACATACAAAATCATTCTCGAAAAATGCCCCAAAAAGTGTCAAAAGTTTCTTGCATATAGTAAATATTGAAAATTGTTTCAGTTCAAGTTTTGGCCTTGAAATCTGCTTTCTTTGCTTAATTCCATTTTGTTATTTTCTTTGTATTGTAATCATGTTTCTCAAACATATGAAGTTGTAAGTCCTCCATACAGTAGATGGGTTAGGGTTAGGGTTAGATCAAACCACTTACCAGATAATTCCAGAAAAAATCGCTTAATTCCATGTTTTAGCTAGAAACGTTAAGTAATAGGCCACCTCAATAGGTGAGGTTTCATATAGCTGGAACCTAGATCTAGGATTTAAAGTAAGTTTTAAAGCATGAAAATGTCTGACTCCTCTTCTGCAACTGTGTTGTGTAATCTTTGTCTTCCTTGTAAAAGATCTTTGATCTCAGAGGGACTAACCTGCTTACACAAAAGCTAAAATAGACCAGACAAAAGTATACTGTGAATCCAAAAGCTTCCCTCTCTTTTTGTCTTTCATCCATGCTTCTCTCCGTTTTTAAGGGTGTTTCTCCACTTCAGACCCTGACAGAAACATCCATCCATGAGTGTGAAACACCCACGACGTGTCAACTATTAACACACACGGCAAAGCGACAAGTAGACACCCGAGGTAGCGTCCAAAAATACGTTTTCTATGGAATCGTTTGTTTTCATGTTGATCCTCTGAGTCTCAGAACAATCTCTGACAACAGACCTAAAAATCCACTTCATCCGTAAAGAGCTGTGAGTGGGTGAAGTGGCTGAGTGGCTCAGATCTGTCATTAAAAAAGAGAAAAAAAAACGCAAAATTGTGTTCACAATGGGAAGTGGCTTTAATAAGCAAATAAATAAATAAAAACATAAAAACAGAATCTGCAGGGGCCAGAGGTTGGCCTGGACTGGATTTAGGCCAATTACCTGCACCTCTGGGAGCTGCACTAAATTGTTGCTGTCCTGCGGTGATTTCATAAACCGCCCCGAGAGGCTGAAGATGGAAAAACGTTTCCATTATGCAGCCACTCTACCTCGTTTGAGTCAGAGGATTACCTGGAAAGTTTACAAGTCCCTGTTGACTTTGTTCTGAACACGTGCCACAGATCTGCGGACCAAAAAATGACCATCTGGATAGTTGTGCACAGATGTATTTATAGTGTTGGCATTGAAATTCTTATTAACGCAAGTAACTTTGCTTGTCTTTACTAAGATAAATCCCTCGTAGCTGTAAGTTGCATCACTATTGGCCATAAACTGATGACAAATGACAAACAGGTTTGAAGTCAGATACCTTTTTATGGATGAAAATTGTCTGCTAAATGACTAAATGGCACATAAATCTTCTTTAATTTAACCTGTTTGCACAGAAATAACTATTGAGCAGTGTTGCCAGATGGAAAACACAGCGTAAACATAAGTACTTTTTTGAGATAATGAGTACCGTTTTGAGATAATTATCACATATACTGAGACAATGTGCAAATGGATGCTACATTTAATAGCATAACTACGCAATGTGCACCATACCGTACTAACAAAGACCTATATGCTGTGCAAAATGCTTTTAATTGAGAAGCCATATCACAATAGAAATAGCCAGAGTCAGGACCTGGTGAAGTGACTGGTTAGTTGTTTTCAAATCACAATGTTTCGTTGTGACTTTACTGAAAAGGCCAAATTGTCTTATATTTAGCCGTTAAAAGGTTGTTAAAACATCTAAATTGTACATTTGACAACAATGTTACAAAGCTCTATTTTCCCTCCACTTTTCTATATTCTTCTTTTCATTTTTCTTTCCCCTCTAAAAACATATCATCTTAACCAAAACGCTGTTCTGAGCTGCACAGCTGGATCCCCCTCTAAAGCCGCTCTCTCTCTCTCGCCTTCAACCTTCCACAGCTTTTCGTTTCATTCCCGAAATGTGAAAATAGCACAAAATGAGAGCGGCCACCATCGAGCAATTTGCAATGAGAAGAATAGGATCAATCTTGTCATTACAGCCGATAATAACGCATTGAGAGGTCATACTGCGGGACCATAATGTCCCGGTAATAACCTGTGTTTCTACATACTGAAGTAATTGCTGTTTGATTAGCAATTCTGTACAGTGATTAGAGAGGTTGGAGTTGCATCTCGCACTTCTTTTCTCATACAAACACACTTTCTCCATCCTGCCAACACACACACACACACACACACACACACACACACACACACACACACACACCTGCTGTATTTTACATAAGAGACCCCGTGGAGTGCCGGTGCGAAGCAAACACGGGTAGGTGTGATCGGGCTCTGACCCCGGGTCTAAATATGGAAACTCGTATCCGAGCTCCTGTCACGCTTCAATTCCGAACCTCTCACATCGCAAATTAGAGGAGAGTGATGACAACGCGACAGAAGAGAGAAGAGAGAGAGAGAGAGAGAGAGAGAGAGAGAGAGAGAGGGAGAGAGAGAGAGGTGAGGAAGTGGAGAAGACCAGAAGGAGGGGCCGAGGCACGGAGAGGCGTAAATTGGTACTGTAAAGCGAGTGACAGGTGGGAAAATGTAATCCCACTGACATGTTCCTCAGGTACTTAGCATATGATAATGATGGGAATAAACTTTATTTATAGAACACTGATGGAAATGGATGTGTACAATAAAACAAGTCCCTCGCAGGAGACACAATTCATTCAGACACATAGGGGGAATTTAGTCTTCAATCGGTCTAATAAAATGCTAAAAATAATGACAAGATTCGGTTAGAATTGCTAAGATGCAAATTGTGCAAAATAATGTAAAAGTCGTGCACGTTTTTGCATTTGGAGCCAAATTCTCTTATAGCTCTTTGAAGCATATTCTACTACTTTGCAGCTCAAAATGCAGTGTAATCCAGCCCTGACAATCAATCAATAAATAAACACATAAATAACATCTGGTCTGGGAAATTGTGCCATTTCCTTTAAAGTTCTAATACCACATGCCAGGTAGTCGTTTAAAGCTATCAGCGGCCAAAAGAGGAATAAATCACATCCCAATGAAAACAGCCTCTGGACAAACAGGGGAAGTCAATCTGTTCCTGTCAGAGTCCACTTCACATCTCCAGCGACGGGAGAAACGCAGCGATGCTCCCTGGAGATGCGACAGATGGGTAAAACACCTCTGAAACCAACACAGGTGGGATTTCTGTGACTCGCCGGCTGATTCAGACGGACGTACAATCGATGCCTGCGCGTTTTTTAAAAGCGTCTGCCGCTGACTCATGTTTGACATTTGCTGACACATTCGTGCTCGATTATGTTGGAGCCTGGCATGACACGAGGTCTGAAAGAGCCGCATTGTTCTTTTCCCTCAAAAGCACTTTGCAAAAATAACTTGGAGTTTATTTATTCATTCATTTACTTATCTTTTCAGTTGGATCTTAGACCGCAACAAACACCGACCTCGCTAAATGACGAAGATGAAAGTGTTGGAAGATGTTACAGGTCTACAGAAGTGTCGGGTGTGGGAGGGAGATCTCGGAGAAATCGATTTTCTTGAGCCGTGAAACAGATGAGTTCAGCTGCCACAGCGAATGCACGACAGAAACAAAGAGGATTCGGTATAATCACGCAACACAGGTTTGATAGGAGAAACTAACCTTCCATTAACATATAATAAGAAACAAATGTCATTTTAGATTCCCTCTCCTAAAGTGGCCCAATGACACCTGACCAAACAGCCACATCTATTTTAGATTTTTGTAGATTTTGAGGAACTTCTCTAACTTGAGGATTACATGAGAGATAGAAACATATACATACATATACATGTGTTTTTCTACCTGGAAAAACTGTATGCAATGATGAGATATTACCAGTTTGTAACTGCCGACTGCGTTGCATAATCTTCATAATGAAACCGAGACTGTAATACTCCACATGTCGCACTCTGAATACGACTGTAGTCAGGTTAAGGCGATAAAAGGAATCAGTGCAATTGCTACTTGCAGATCTTTCCTCTGAAGGGAACTGTAATGTAATTCACCTCGGGTCAAGAATCGTAAAATCTCTTCTTGCAAGACTCTATTTTCAAGGAGACGAAGCAAACTGGTCATGTGACCCTATGTGATGTATTTTGATGTGTAAATTAAAAAAAAACTTTTGCAATTATCTCGGATATCAGCATCTGAAAAACTACTTTTTGCGAGTGTAAAATGTTTGTAAATGCATTTAGTTTTAATGCATTTACTGTAGTAACATAAAACAGTCACCCATAAACTCAAAACTGCAACCAATCCAAATACTGAATGTCGCAGCGTGTGACTGCAATTCAGGTCAATCTACCCACAGATTTAGATTTAATCATGCTTCATTTAATCAGTTGAGCCTTTCTAATATGTTACTATAGCGATAGAGGACCAGACAATGCTCAGCTTACTTTTTGAAAACCCCGCTTTTGTTCACCGATCAGGGTTTACTGCCACGTTGTCATGCAGTCAAACACTTTGTATTAAAATCGAGCAAAATCCCTTTGTACGCAATCTACAAAGAAAAAAGCTTCTCCTTGTCTCCTAGACAAAAAAAAAGCTAAAACCAAAAAAACAAAAGAGGATGCGTGACAGACAGAGAAGGTCATGGTGCTGCCGGAGCAGTTAATGAGGACTGATGACAAACCCGTACACGCGTGTGCGTGTGTGAGGGCGTGAGATAGAGCTGCAGGGAAGGTTTCCCTTGTCTATAAGACAGAAACGCTCCAGCAGAGTGCTACTTATCGACCGGGCGCTGATCTAATTATGTAACTTAATAGTATGGATTTAGAAAGAGTCGTCCAAACTGTACAAGAGCGTGCAAATGAGCCCAAGTGTGTGTGTGTGTGTGCGTGCGTGTGTGTGTGTGTGTGGGTGCAAACGAACGATCGGGCGTGCGCGTGAGTGACTCAGAGTAAGACGGAGAAGAGCAGGAAGTAAGTAAGTGAGAAAAGGATCGAAAGGCGAGAAGAGGGATGAATGGTCTGGAGAAGACAGAGGGAGTGACGTGGGGTGTGAAGAGAAGAACAAATGGACAGACGCGAGAGGAGGAAGAGACGTAGCAGGAGAGATAGAGGGAGGAAGAGAGAGAGAGAGAGAGAGAGAGAGAGAGAAGTTCTCAAGGGAACTGGCCTATTTTTTCAAACATGGACGCGGAGCATACGTCACTTTTACACGCTCTGGAATGCTTCGCCCGAATAGGTGAAACCCGCAGATTGGATGTTCTGATTCACGGCTGTGCACACACACACACACACACACACACACACACACACACACACACACACACACACACACACACACACACACCTCAGAGCACAGCGTAGCATCTGCAGATGTCGATCATCATCACAGTTTGCATTGACGGCGAGAGGAACGCGTGTGTCACCCATAAGCATAAGGCGAAGACGAGGCAGGGAAAACACCACACTGGATGGATGCCATTTGTGTTCCCTGGGATGTTGTTGTTGTTGTTGTTGCCAAATCCGGAATTGCTTCTGGTTTAGGGTTTGCTTAACCTGCTTGAACCTGATCTCTCTCCCTACCTGAGATTTTCCCCCTCCCAGAGCTTCGAGACACTTGTCTCTGAGCGTCAGAAATCAATTCAGGTGAACATCGACAGGCGAATCGATGCTATTGACCAACAGTGTCGACAGCCCAGAGAGCGGGGCGGTGTGAAATGAAAGGAGCTGATCTCCTTTCATTTCAGTCAACAACACAGAATAAACTGCTCTGTCAGACAGATAGGAAAGTGTGTTTGACTAAATTACTTGAATTTATTATCCTGTATGTAATTAAGTCTGTTTCTGAGGCAAATAGCCGCTTAAATTATGTTTTGTGTGGTTATGGTGACCTTGACATTTGACCTCAACAACTTTATTTATAAAGCACTTTAAAATCAGCCACAACTGGATTAAAGTGCTGTACATAATAGAGTACAACGCAAAGTTAAACTATAACAAACAGTAACATCTCTGATCCCCAAACTCTAATATCAGTCTTATTATTGAACTTTGGTGAAGATTTGACCATTCAGTTATCCCTCTCATCCCTATATAACCCATTTTCTCGAGTCAAACCTGTGTGCACAGGTGTTATGAGTGGCATCTGCAGCGCGACAAAAGGTGTCGAGGGGAGAAGAACACACCTGCAGACATTGAAAACACTTGTAGAATACAAACTGGCTCCAAAATCATTATTTCCGCCCGCTTATTTTACGATTAGTCCCCCTGCGCCTCGTGGGGTTTGTCCCTATTACACAAGACTCGACACAAGCCTGAGTGCCATTCCTCCTAAATAATAAGCATGCTTGGCTAATCACATCTTCCTGTATATATCGAGCAAATGAGATGTTTGCGATGAAGTGAGCGGCGCGCATTTGATTAGAGGGGGAGAATTAGAATATTTCTCATTAAGAGGATCTCTGTTCCACGGTGGAGGAGGCTGGCACGGTTGAGCCGAGCAACGCCTGAAAACATACTGTACGAGCAACACGCAGGGACAAAACACAAAAACTGATTTGGGCATTCCTCCCAAATCACACACACACATGCACACACACAACAGAGCGAGCCCTGCCAGCTCCTTGTGCACTTGCCAACAGAGTGACCATGTAGAAATTGGCGTTTTGTGACATTTCCAACGTGACATTTGTCTGCGGGACCATCTGTGACGGCCAACTGGCCCGCCTCGACAACACAACATCAAACTGTCCCCTGACACCTCAAAAGAAAAAAAGTTGTCACATATATCACACATTTTATCGTACCACATATGTGTCACGCTATATACAGACATCTACAGTCCTAGAAATCGCTGTACCTTACATTATCACCTAATAACCCTCCAGAATTTCATTTCTGTCTTATTCCACCTTTTGGCCTGAAATTGCTCAAGATTGAATGGCATCACCTTCACCACCTTTTTTAGAGATGATTGAGGGAAATAGCTCACTCCTGCTCAGAATAAGAATAGGAATAGGAATTACTTTATTGATCCCCTACCCCCACCCCCAAAGGGAAATTCATTTGTCTGGCAGCTCATCTACCATTTCTTCTAGATCTCTCCACCCTCGTGAATCCATCAGGATTGAATTCCAATGACGTTATCAAACTTCATATTATCATCTTTGAGAACTCCACATGGGAGGGGCCTTGGGCGGATGCACACAAGTATTGTTATGAAGACTGTTATGATCTCCAGCTCATCACTCTGGTCGGACTGATGACCTAAACAGCCTGAATCTCCACCTCCAACCAGGAAAACACCTCTTCAAAACTCCTCTCCCCACAGCCCACAGAAGTGCCCATCAGTAGTTCCAAAAAGTTGAGTAAAAACTACCCAACCCCCCCCCAGTAATAGCAAATGACGAATGAAGCCAGACTCTAATATTCTGCCTGTGAACGAGACCTCAAAACACTTGAACTTCCTCCTCTTGAGGTGGGCACTCCATCCATGATCTCAGCTTCAGAGATGCTCCTCCTCATCCCAGCCTCCTCACACTTGACGCTGCAACCCTTCCCGCTATGAGCAGAAGGTTAAAACTCCTTCATATCTCCTTCATATCTACAGTCACCACTCAATCTTCTACACTCAAAGACTGTATGCCTTCTTTGTGGGTTCGTCTATCCAGTTTTCCACTACAAGAAACTCAAACCATCTATAAAAGACCCTAAAGCTTGTTCATTAGACTCTATTCCTTCAGTTTACAATAGTCTAAGATTGTTTTACCAGCTAAGCCGTATTGTCTTTTTCTTGTTTTATATAGTGTAAAACTTTTATGCCGTCACTTTATTTTTCGTATCTGCTGTTTATGCTGCCTCTAAACAAATAAACCTTTCGACCATGAAAAGCAGAGACGGCATCCCGAGGCAAGTGAACCTGACACTTTCGTGACACCTTCCGCCACTCGGCTGCTTCTCGAAACTCTGTCCATAAAAATTACGAACAGAACCGCTGACAAAGGGCAGCCTTACGGTCAGAAACGTGTCAAAAAACACATCATTTTTTCGCCACATCCGGACTTCTCCCCCTGCAATCTGATCAGGCACTGCTCCTCGAGAGATCAAAAGAGCACAAGATGATGGCCGAAGCAGAGAAAAAGACACAAAATGAAAGTGTTTTCCCGCACTGTGTGGGATTGTTTTCCCTTGGCTGCAAAACAGCTGATTCCACTTCTGCTCAAAGCCTTTGACGCGGCCGGCCACGAAATGCATCAGAGGGACAGCGAAAATGAAAGACTACAAGCTTGTTTCCTCCGCGGCTCCCGCACTCGATATTTCTTGTCCGTTTTTTCTGTCCTCCTTTATAAATCTATCTTCCCCTCCCTCTGCCTGTCATCCGCTTTAATCCCGCTCCACGCCTTCTTCCTCCACCTCATCACCATCAATGTCATCTCCCCCTCCGCCTCCCCTCTCCTCCCCTCTCCTCCCCTCTCCTCCCCGATTATTTGTCTCTTTTTTCACGCCACCTCTCCGGCTCTATCCATCTCTTTCCGTCTTCTTTTCCCTCCTTTTCTCTCACCTCTTAGTCAACACAACCCACTGACCCGGTCTGACAGGATTCAGGCACACACACACACACACACACACACGCATACACACACACACACACACACACACTCACACACACACACACACACGCATACACACACTAGCACAGCGGTCGCCACCAGCTTGCTGTGACCTTTACATGCGAGATTGTGCGGTTAATTGAATCAAAATGATCCAGTAGCTAATGCATCCGATTTGACCTATTGCTATGTCACGTTTTTCCACGTTCATGCACCAAAAAACTAAGAACAAATAGAGTCGGGCTGAGTTGCGGGACTTTTGCAGGTCTGTCACCCTTTCTCCAGCTCTACCTTGAATTTTTTACTCAGCTTGCTTTCATGTTGATCCCTCTCCAGAGGCCAGAAGTCTGATTCAATATATATTCAGTCTATGGCCATAAAATCATCTATGATATAATCACTCACATGTTTAGAAATGTACAGGCTATGCGTGTGAAAACCTTGTAAACTGTCTGTGTAAAGCGAGCCAGAGGCAGGAGAAACCTATCAATCTGGCTACAGTATCTATGTAATCAGCGCACCTGTCCATTATAGACTGGAGATGCATTCAGGGACACAAGCAGAGAGCAGGAGCAGACAAACCTCCTGACACTTCTTTGGTTCCTGAGAGACGAGTTATTGACCAATGTCTCTCATCACACCGACGGCTCTGACAGATCACGATAATGTGAGAGTTTGAGAGTGCCTGCCTCTGTGCGTGTGTGTGTGTGTGTGTGTGTGTGTGTGTCAGGCCTAGAAGGTTATCCATATAAAGAGCAGTTCCCAGACACTGTGTACCAAACGTGTGGCCTCAAATCAATCTTCTGTGAAAATCAGTGTCGCGTGTGATCATGTGTATGTACTCTCCTACCTGTCGTTCCTCTTCAGGTCTACAGTAAAAAACCTCTTTGATGTATAGCAGACAAGAATCTCTTGGGCTGACCTGCCTGTTTCTGCAGATATTTCATCATTAATTGCTCGACCTGCTACCTATTGCACTCGTCTCAAGAATGATTGCAGAACTCAGCGGCGCGATGTCGTGGTGGTCAGCGCAGCAGGATGAGAGGACGACCGAGGCAACGTTCAGCTCAGTCTCAGTCTCAGACGCAAGAAACACAAGAAAGATAAGGAATGGAGGCATAACTGACACAAATTTACCCAAATAAAACTGAAAACACAAAAAAATAAACAATTTTTCTTGGGAGATTCTTCAACCGAGGAGTTTCTCTGAGCTTCCTCTTCTTGCTCTCTGACTCTCACACACACAATATCCATCAGCAGTACAGTAAGTGTGGTCCACATGCAAAGTCTGGGCAGAGAGGATAAACGAAACCTTCGATCATGGTTTAATCTTATAGTCTAAAAACGATCATCAGCTTCCAGTCAAGCAGCACAAATCATCGATCCAGGATAATATGCGACTGCTGAGCTGAATATCCGTCCCGTCAATCATGCAAACCGCACCACCTTAATCGTTACGTAATCTTAATGAATCTCTTCCCTGCTGCCTCCACAATCTTTGCATCTCCTCCTTTGCATCTCCTCTGACGTTCAGGCCTCGATTCGATGCAGGGCAAAAGCGTTATTTTTTGCCGGGTGGTCTCCTGGGTGTTCTGCAGAGCTCGCAGCTCGCAGTCTAATGATAGCACCCCGCGATTTAGTCGAGAATGTTTAGACTGGCTGCAGGGACTGCTTGCATAATAATAACAACAATAAACAAAGAACGGAAGCCAAGAAGAGCATCAAAAACAATGTTTGTGCAAGTTAACAACTTGGCTGTACGTGCTAAGTTCATGAGTAATCATGCATACATTAAAACATATATATATATAGTGAATGTATGGAATAAACACAGGAATGATTTGTGTGGATTCAGAGGTTGCATGTTCATCTGAACTCGTCTGCATAAATGCATGCGCTCTGACAGCCCTGCTGAAGCTAATTAAGCAGAGTGAGCGCGTGACGTGGACCTGCACCGAGAGCGGTTCAGTCTGCCGAGCGAATCTGCTGTGGAACGCGGCCCCACGGAGCGTGGGTTTATGTCGAGAGTAACTCAATCCATCTGACGCGATTACGTCCCCGTTTGGCAGCCGTTAATGAGCAGGAACGTCGTGTCGATCATGCGTGACAGAAGAAACAGAACAGAAGGTTTGAACCAGAACAGGGTTTTTTTAGCTTGTCTTAGCAGATTGCAGCTGTGGTAAATTACATAATCGCACGGATGCTAAACTCACGATTACTTAACCTTAACTTAATGAAACACCTAGACTCATATCATAAACACTCTAAACTGGCAGGAGGAAGACAAATTCATCTCAATGTTAAAAAAAATACACAAGCAATCACATAAAATAGTACTATTAGTAATAGAAATAAATTGTGCAGAAATAAAGTAAAAGCAATGAAAGTACATACAACTTCTACTACTCCTGTTACTGCTACTAATAATAAGAGTAGACTAGCCTGGCTGAGTCAATATAAAACATACTTCTCATGCATTTTCAAGCATTTTACCAGATTTGCAAGCCATTTGCAATTTGCAAACACACAGGTGTTTGGTAGGGTTTCAACCACTCGTTCAGCCCTGAAAGAAAGAACTGACTTCTGCTGGTTTCTGGGCACCACAGGACCTCTGGGGTTCACACCACTCCCCTCAGAGTGGGACCACCACGGCCCGGCTCTACTTCACAGCCTCTGTGCCACAAATTTCTCCAGCTCTGACAGTTCGCCACACTTTCAGCACGCCTCCTCTCTCCCTCCGTGCACCTGAGCCACCCAATTAAACACATCCCTGACCTGCGAGCGGGATCGAAGCGAACCCCTGCCATATTCATGTAATAGCGAAAAAATAATCAATTATCCTGGATAATGTGCTTCAATAACAATGAAACAGTAAAAATGTCACATGAACTGAAGAGGAATCAGTTCTGAATCCACTTTCCATAACGCTGCCCACCCTCGCTTGTCATCCGCTGTTTGGCTGCTGCTTTGATTGAATAACGTGGGACTGAACAAATTACTGTGCAGATCACGGCGACATATGAGTAGGTCTTTCAATCCTCGGTGGTATTTGGATGACCGAGATTTAGATATACAAACATTTCTCCGAGGAAGAGAAAGAGTGAGTCAGATCTGAAAGGGCAGATCTGTGGGATACGTGTTAGTTAACCATGTTATGTCAGCAGCTTGAGTTCATCTTTTATTCTGTTTCCCTGCGACCGCCTGCTGGAACTTTTTACTCCCAGGCTCACTGTGGAGACGACTTTAAGTGCTAATGTACCCTTTGTGTGAGCAGATTTGGCAAAAAAAAAATTGAAAAATCTGCAAACTCTTGTCGATCCGCTCCAGAAACCGGGCTGCTAGGGCACGGTGACAGACAATATGTGCTTTTCTAGTTTGGTTTCGCTTTTTTGTTATGTATTTATTTCGTTTTTTTCCTCCCCCAGTCTGCCAGCTTTCTCCTCATTGCCCCTTTTTTTTATTTTTTTTGTTCCTTCCACCTCTGTGCCAGCCCGGTGGTTTAATCAGGGAAAGCAGCTGGGGACAGGCAGAGCCGAGCTCGTCTCAAAGCCTCGGCTGATTTACCGGCTCCCCAGACCTGCTTTATACCGCGCCCGGCTATTAGACCGAGCCTGGCAGCTTCACATGGGCACAGACAGGCAGGCTGGCAAAGTTTACAGAGGTACGAAAAATAATAATAAAATAAATAATACTAATAAGAAAAAACAGAAAGCTGTCCAGAATGACTAAAACATACAGCACGCTCCACTCTGTCTCATGCCGGTTTTCGCTTAATGCAGGGCGAGTTTGAGCCCAGAATAAAAATAGAAAAGCTTTTGTTCACTTACTCAAATCAGCCTAAATGAACCTTTTTGCTGTCTACCAAAGGCTTAATGGAAAGCAGTTCTTGGCAAATGCCTGTGGATCGCAAATTCCCTCTAATGCCACGTGAAAAAACGCTCACGGTACAAGGTATGTTGATAGAAAAAGTGAAGACGTTGCATACCTGCTGTTTCGAATCAGGTGCAAACACGCTGTGATGATCTTTTCTCTACCTCATTGACCGCACATGGAGAAATAGTTGTTTCTACTTATCGAAAGGTAGTTTCTGCCACAGAAATGACTGCTTAATGACTGATGACTATTCAAATGATGGAACAAACCATTGGTAGTTGTTTTCTGACTACATATTCTGTCATATGACTTATGTCATATGTCATATGTCATATGATTTATGACAGCATGCACTATATTTAGGTTTAATTCTGTCGATGGCTGTTGTGAAGACAGATGTGGCATCAGCTGAAGACTGTACTGTAGTTTTAGCTCTTTCAAACATTTTTTCAGTGTATAATTTTAGCAGTATGTCTGGGTGTGATTGTTCTGATGCATCGTGGATCTCGGCTCACCTGATTACCCACAGTCACTAGACACACCTGTGTAGGATGTTGCACACTTGCAGCAGCAGAAAGCCGAGGAAATGGAGCAAAAGGAGACAAACAACTGGGACATTATTGTCAAAAATTGATTGTGAGCAGGATGAGGTCCTTAATGTCAGCTTTAAAAGATGTAATTATCCCCAAAGGACGCCACTGAGTTTTTTTTGCTTTTTGCAAATGAAAGGGCAATCAGATTTCAATTTGCACGCTGGAGACGCGGAAGCGTAGCGCAGAGCTCGGTGAAAAATGGGGCCAGGGCTGATATAAGATAAACCGACAGAGTGACAGACTCCGCACAACAGCCACGCAAAACCAAAGAGAGACAGAGAGGCAGACGGGGACAGATTCAGTCTGTCCTCCCCGCTCTTCGTGGCTGCGAGCAGCAGGTGAAGATGAATCTACAGTAGGAGAGGAAGACGCTGAGCCAACGGGACAGAAACGAGTCTTTAAAGAGATTTCCTGACAGATCTAGCGTGTCGCCGCTCCCGCCAACAGCCGAATGTCTCCTCCATCTCACCTGCGCTCCTAATCTCTCTGCCCGCTTGTGTCTCATCACACAGGCTCCCACACATATATCTTTCACTTCACACACAGACGCAGCCTGGTTCAGACCTGGTGGACCCTGCGAAGTCACGTTTCGCGTATTAAAACCACACGACAGACACAGAAATGCGGTCGCACGAGGCGTACACTTATCCTATTGCACTCCCCGCGGTTGCCAGGCAACAGCACATATCCACAGATTGTTTACGGAGCTCGTAATGTAGTTCATCTCAAAGGGGAGGTGAGACAGAGACAGATGACACAATCTCCTCGGATGGAGGGATGAAAAGAATATAAGAACTGAAGAGGGGGGGACTGTCCCTCCACAGGCAAGTGGGCAGTAATGTGATGAGGACGCAGGTCCCCAGTGTATGTTGAGCTATGGAAGATGTAATAAATGCTCTGTCATTTGATAGAATACCTCATATATTTCTTTATGTTGACAGGGACAGTGACTCATTGCCCTGTCTCATAACCTTCTGGGACAAAAACATGAATGTGAAATGCCAATAGTGTATGTTTATCAAAGTATCAGTAGCAGTTGCATGTACTTTTGCATGCAGGAATGTGTGCTCTGCTTCAGAGATGGTGGATTTGAGTGAGACATCTTTGGGTCTCATGCTAAAACAATGCAAACCAGTTTATAATGGGTCCAGTTTATAACTGGAAAGTTATCATGATAGCTATCATGGTAGTGGCAAAAGTTGTAATGTGACACATTTGCATGTACAAGATGTTTTTCTCTTTGCAAGGACAGATTTCGAAGGTTTGGAGCCAAGGTTTGAAGAAACGGAAATCAAAAGCAAGTCATCAGAATTTTATCCAAGTTCAATATACAGCACAAACAAATGCAATGTGCACTTTTTCAGAAGCTCCAAATCCATTTAAACTGACACTTGTATGACTGAGTTGAACATATCTTCACAGTTCTTTAACATCTTGAACAACCACATGGTTCCCGACGCCAAAGTCATTTTCTATGCGGATGACTCCAGACAATTTTCGACAAGTCTGCAGTCGCAGACCTCCCACCTGAGAGACTAATTTGTCTTGGATGATTGAGGCATATTCATGGTCGGATGGTCTCACTCACATGACCGTGTTGATCCCTGAAAGCTGCTGGAACATCTGAAGACCACATCCCACCAGGAGGGCTCGGCGAGTCGGGGGGTAGGTCAGCATCCGCCAGATCACCAGGCCATCTGGAGTCACAAGCAAAGGCACGGCGCAAATTCATTTCAAGCTCAGCGTGACTGAAATTACACAGACATGAAGGGATTTACGTTCCAAAAATAAGCAACCCCACGTTACAGCGAGAGACAACAACACCCCTGACGCTACACAACTACTGTTGGCGGGATGGGGGTGATGAAAATCAATGCCGTAACAAAGCCTCCGTAATGGAGCCCAACAGGAGGGTAAAAGTTGATCTCTCTGTCAAGAGATGAATAAATCAAACACTGCCAACAAAGGCGACTTCATTTTTAGTCAGCATGAGTCACTATTCACCACAAAAATCCCACTGAAACCACTTTTTAAACCATTTTGGCAAAAAAAACAAGCTAATGACTTACTTTTACACAGAGCAAGGCTGCTTGAGTTGCAACGAATACTTGTTTCATCATTCTATTAGTGTCATGGTAAACTGATTGATTGTTTGACTTATAATATGGTGGAAAAATGGCGATGAACATTGTTCCTACCACGGAAACCATACAAGAAGCCGATATCCGGGAAATGACTGCATGATTATCAGTTATTATTATCAGTTTTGTTCCTCAGTATTTTGTCTACAGAAAAGCCAGGGTAATCATTTCTTTGTTTTGATGGAACCAAAACAGTATGTGGAGAAAATCAAGGTTGAAACCTCCACACAAAACCCAGTCACTTTAGCTTCTAACCTCACTGTGACACTGGAAAATTGTAGAAAAGAAAATTCCCTCATGACGATAAGCACGGGGGCAGTGGCCGCCTTTTGTTATTTTCCCTGCACTTGGGATGAAGACGGATATTTGACGGCCGGCTTTAGCCTTGGCGGCTCAGCTCTGCAACGAGACTGTGATCTCCGACATTTACAGAGAAGCAGAGCCTCTGGGAGAAGAAGTCGTAATAGGCCGAGAGAGCGGCTGGACAGGCATCGAGCTGTCGGATAAACAGGGACACGCACACGCACACACACACACACACAGTGCCAAAAGATCAGATCAACAAGCGTGAACACAAAGAAGCGTGCAGGTAACATGTACGTCTTTGAGTCCTGGGCGACATGAGAGACGAGCACATGTGAACAGACAGGGAGCTCTCTGAACCTGCACATACAAAGTGACACTTTGGCAGGCGGACTATTTGGGAGCAGCTGTGTGTGGGAGGACTCTGGACCAGCGAACACTCTCTTCTCGCTTTCTGTCGGCAGAAAAGACTTTGTAAAGGAGGACTCCACGGAGACACAAACACTTCCTTTGGAGACCCGGCATCTGTCAAACTTCTGAGGGAGACATTATCACCTTTGATTCCCCGCGATTATGATACTCTGAAAGAGGCTTTTGAAATTGCATTACCAGCGGAGAGACCACTTTCCCATCCTTTTGAAGAGCGGCAATTTTCACCAAAGTAGTCAAACATGTGGCCTCAAGCATCGCTATTCAGCTAGACAGTCGTATCTATGGTCATATCTTATGATTAGTCATTCATAGAGTGGTGTATAACATGTTTACAGTGTGTAGCATCTCAGCTGGGAGGAGTTCATAGCTATTTTTTATCTGTTCATTTTAGTTTTTTAACTATTCATTATTATTATTCGTGAAAAATAATTAATAATACTTGTCAGTATGATTTCTAATTGTTTTCACTTGCTTTTTTGTTGGTTTGTGAAGAGACTCTGAATATTGTTGGGTGATGTGGAGATGTTTCGTTTTGTCATCTGTGTGCCTTTGTCTGCCTGATTCAACAGTTTCCCTTCAGAAATGAATTAAAATAAAGATAAAGAAGCACTGAGTTACTCACAAACCCAGGACCAGTGCTTTACCAAACATTATGTGGAAAAGTCCTGTTTAAGATTCAGAAATTTATGACATTACACACATTTTTTGGAACACTCCACCTACACACTTCTGTATTTTGACTTCTACATCTATACCAGAGATTAACAGCCAGGATACTGCTGCTCTTTTCTGGTTCTTGCACATCTATATGTTCAGAAAGCTGTGTTTCTGAATGCAAGCGGAGCTCGAAACCTTAGACAGTGAAGAGGAAATGGTGCATTTATGGGCTGAGCCATCTCCATGGCGCTAACCTGGTGGAGTGTGATTGGCCCATCCCCTGAGACCAGAGCAGAGGACTGTTATCTGATTAGCCGACAGGGAAATCAGGATTCATGGGCCCGAGTCAACTAGCTTGAGAGTGGAGACCTGATGGCCGCCTGGAGAGCTAGAATCTACTCGGCCAACACACAAACACACTCAGATGCAATCAGTCGGACACACGCACACACTTCATCCTGTGTTCTTCTTTTGAGTTGAATAACGTGGCACATGTGTGCATTTTTCTCAGCAAAAAGAAAGAAAAAAACAATCTAAAATGCAAATTGACGCTCAGACACGAGCTCACAAATCACGCAGCTTCATTTCCTCAACTGAACACCACCCAGCTGTAATTTAATCATGTGAGATATTGAAAAAGAGGGATGGCTCTGAAAAACAAGTCAGCGAGCTCCCAGCAAAGCTCACGCACAGACCAACACACACTGAACCCTTTTTTTACAGCTCTGTATTTCATTACATTCATTTTTTTCATTTTTTTTTCAGTCTGTGCTGCAATATGTACAACTTGAAGATATTATGCGCTCATTTGTAGCATTAAAATACACAAAATCATTGATGTAGCAGTTATTATGTTGCAAATGTGCCTCGAAATGCATTATACACCCACACCCACACCCACACACACACACACACATCTGAGGCCCACTACAAAGCCTTGACTTTTCTTTCCTCATGTCAAGCTCGGCATAGGGAGCTCTGTGATCATGCCCCGCCATCGCTACCTGCTTTGATTTCACATCTATTAAACATTCAATCCAGAACGCAGTAATCACTTCACTCTGAGACCATAATATGGTTTGTTTGTCCAGTGAGGAGGGGGATGTGTGTGTGTGTGTGTGAGTTTTTTTATAATGAGAAACAGGTCCTTCTTCCTCTCCTTCCTCCACTTCTTTGATATTCGGTGATGGAATCTCCAATTAATCTCCAACCTTCGCTGTCTGTGTCTGGGAAATACCCCCAGCTCCTCCTCAAAGCAACTGGACCCTGCAGCTGTGTGTTTAGGGCCTGTCAGACGCGTTTCTTTATTTTCCATCTCCTCTAAAAATTCGTGCCAGAATCATCTCATTGAAGGACACCTCAGGCTTGTAGTCAGCTCAGTTGGCAGGTTTGCTTTCGAGGCATCCATCTGTGGGACTTATGATGACTGGATACGCTTCTATTTTTATCCGCAGGTCAATACGCGGTCATTGAAGATCGAGAGTGGAAAAGCTGGTGTTGAACAATGGCCAATCAAGGAGACAAAAGACACCAAAGAGCCGTCTGATGGAGGCGCAACAGGAATCGAAAAAACGTCGGCCCCGACTCTTTCTTTAGATCCAATCACGTGTCCGCAGGAAGCCGGGTTTTGATTACGTAACCGAGCGGGGCCGCAATCAAGGACGGCAGTCCTTTCTACCTCAACAACACCCCCCCCCCATCTCTCGCTCTAATTATTCCGTTTCTGTGCTTTCCCCTTCGTCTCACCTCTCCTCCGCTTCCTCATCACGAAGCGGGATCATGGTACTCTCCACTATGGAGATCAGAACAGAAGATTAGAGGCTAGAGGAGAGATTAGATCTGTCATGGCAAAGGGCGATTATGGGACCACCATGCTGCTCATTTTAGTAAATTGCAAAGAAACTTTTTCTATAATTGTTACGTTCCGGTCAAATTTCCACAGTGGTGTGCAATCAAAATCAAACTCTGACACCAAAATAAGTTCATGTTAAAGAGGGAATTGTACAAAACATTTGATTTCTTGCAAAGAATCAGCCTGGGTGAGAGGTTTAAATATGAAGAAATAGTCAGGAGATCATCAGCAAGTGGTGTTTTTACAGGCGCAATTTCCTTATGAAGAACTGTTTTTGACAAGTCGACGGGAGTAATTAGTCTGCTCCCAGAGCATCTCCGTGCTCAAACTAGCCCCTTAAGACATTTTAATCATCTTTACCGACTGCAGACCCGGTAGATTCTTGATCTCTTTGAAGCAATTTTTAATGAACCAAAAATGAGGTTACAGCACCGTGACCCACCGTCTTCAGGCTCCTCATAAACAGTCTGAGATTTTCAGAGATAAAGAGCCTTCCTGTTGCTTTGCCGCTCCCCCCACCTGACTCTGTCTTATTGTTCTCCCCATGTCTGCACCGGTCCTCTCCTAAACATGCACGTTTAGACCAATTAGAGACTCTAAATTGCCCCTAGGTGTGTGTGTGTGTGTGTGTGAGGGTGAATGGGGTGTGAGATGGGCTTCACATAGTCATGTTAGGGGAATTTATTATGGGCCAATTATCTTAAACCTTTAGAAAGTTGAGATCAGTGAGAATCACATTATGTCAACACATACAATGTGATTAGACCCAACATGGGAAGAACGTCCTTGCTTTAATGCGATTGTGACATTTTCCGACACAAATGCATTAATCTAAATCACTTTGTATGTAAATTTGCAACATGATGATAATCTAATAATTTGAAAGCCCATAATATCTGTCGGACCATATTAAGTGCAAGCATTTTATCTGGACAGGAAGAAAGAAAGAAAAAAAGGGGGGAGAAGAGAAGCAAACCCTTCGTTAAGGTAGGAGAAGTCACCTGCAGTCTCCACGTGACAGCTCCGGACCTTCACGACCTGGTAACAACATTACGTATGCGGCTGCAATCACATTACAGATGCTATTGGGGGAAATGTAGCCGAGATCACAGAGACTGAGGATCTTTGGGTTCTTTCTTTTCCAGGGTAATTGAGGATCACTCCGGACCTGTAGCGTTAAGGAATAAGAAATAGCATCTTAAGTGGAGCTGATCAAATCTTGTCGCAGGGCTGAGAGTCTCCCCCCCCGTCTCAGATGGAGGGAGGGAGCAGCTGTGTTTACCTCCAGGGAGCCAGAGGCCAGCGGTTGCCAGGAGCTGAACGTGAAATGGATGAGACGGGGAGATGGATGGATGGATGAATGGATGGATGGATGGAGGAGAGGGAAAGTGTGCGCACGTAGAGACCGACAGAGGTAAATAAGCTGCAAACGCAACACGGGAGCTCAGAGTAATCCAGCGTTATTGTAGCTGATCCAAATGGTGTGCGTATGTTTAACCAGAAAAATGCTTTGAATTATACCCAGTATTACAGTATACAGTAGCAGCAGGTGTGAACATGTCCTTTTTTGTAGCCTACAATTCTGAAATCAGTCTCGGATTATCAGACTTTTTAGCATGAAATCACGTTGCCATAAAGTGCCTGTGTTTTTAGAGAATATAAGACTTTGTATTGACCACAGAAAAAAACATTTAACTGGTTTTATTAAAGGACCCTGGTGCAGAAATAACACAAATGGAAAAAAAACAAACACACAGCAAATGTCCAGAAACCAGCAGAAACATAAAACCTTCCTCAAGGGCACAGATGCAGCTGGATGCATCTACCATTAAACTTTAACTCAGTTTTTGTAAAATGGAAAAAAAAGAAGGAGAATAATCCATTCAACCTTTACTTTACACGGTTGGTGGTTTCAGAAATATATATCTCTTTACATTTCAGCGTTTGCAAATGTAATCCTGTAACTTTTATTCAATTCTCTCCTAAACTTGTACCGGTAAATTCCTCTCTCCTCTGAAACTTTGCATGTTAAAGTTATTTCTTTATAATAGGATCATTCCTCTGTTGAGGTCCACAACAAAACATAAACAGATCACAGCCAGTTAGTAGTTTATATCAATCTGACCACAAGATCAACCCATAGTTAAGACATAAGAAGGGGAAAAAACCACATATATAGTGCATTCCTGTCAACCTGTTGGTGCTCGTCTGGTCCTTTTCTATAGGCTGGAGGCGAAAGACAGAAAACTGCTTGTGCTTACGTAACTGCAGAGTCAGATCATACCAACAGGCGCACAGAGCTACCTGAAGTTGAGAGGAGGACACCGTGAGGAGACGCATTCATTTTTAAACCCCGTCTGATTTCCCAGCTGATGCTTCATTATTCAGCAGTTGCAGAGCTCTTCCCAGCAGACACGCTGTCTGTCATTTAATGCAAAGCTACTGCACCACAAAAAAAAGAAAACAAGTTCAAGAGGAACTTTTTTCTTCTCGGTTTCCTCAGCTTTTCTTTCTTATTTTTCCCAGTTTATGTGAACAGACGTTCCCCTGCTGACTCTGGACGACGACTAAAGGCATAAACAACAAGAATGAGCAGCTTTTGTAGCAGTTTCACTCAAACCTGGTGGGCAGTTAAATCCTGCAGGTTGTGTGTGTAATAAAAACAAGGGATCACCATGGCCTGAGGGAAATACACACACACACACACAAACAGGCGAATCTTGCTGGAAAACACTGTTTTCAACAGCTTGGATAAACTCGATTGTTAAAAAAAACGAAAGCCTCTGATCTAAATATACATACAAATTGCACATACAAACACTTTTTCACGCGTCCTCTCTTATCTGGAACGCAGGGATTTTCTCTGGCAGTCTGGGCCAAAATCTGTCCCGACAGAAATTCATTGTCACGTTTTTTAAAAAAGAAAAACGGCGAAACAATGCAGCTGGTCCACGAAAGATACTGAGTTCTGGGGTGTGAAAGTCTCCATCTATCCTAGCAGGGCGTGTGACAGGCTCACAGGGAGTGGGGGGGGGGGGGGTCATGATAGATACTCCATCGCACTATTCCCTCTCCGCTCAATTATTGAGAAGCTGGTTAAAACCTACAGGGGGAGAGAGAGAGGTGGGGGAAGAAAGCTCTTTTCTTCTCAGCTTGTCACTGTTGCTTTTCCCTGGCTGACCCTCGTAACCTCGACGAAAACAACTTCAAAGAGGTTTTTATGTTGTTGTTGATGTTGATGTTGGCCGGGCAGCAACTTAAACACACAAACAAGATGGTCATTTTCTTTTTCTGGGCTAAAAATATCTCGTGACCGATTCTGGTGGAGTGCCTCAGGGGGCTGTACTTGGATTTCTAAGAATCGGCACAATGAATCCAGTGTAACATGCAAACATGTACTGGGATAACATTTAGCACAATCTCTGACTTATTTACTCACTGAAAAGCTGCTCTAATTGTCAAATTAAGAGCAGGTTATCCCTGTTTTCTCAAGCTATAGTTTAGAAATGCCTCGGATGCTGTTTTGTACAATACAATTTTGAGGGGGAGGTTTGGTTTGCATCACACTCATATTGCTGTCTCTGTTTCAGTTTTTTATCTGTCATTTCAATATCTAAATGGGGACACGATGAGCTTTTATTACTTGCCATAAATATTAGCTGGGAATAGTTTTGTTTTTCATCAAAGCTGAGGTAAACATGTTTTTTTATTCCAGCCTTCAAAGACGTTGATTAGCAATCGATAACCTTCAGTTGAGGAGATCACACAAAAACTGTGAAAATTGTTAGATTCTTTCTCAAAGAATAAGATAAGACCTCGTTTCTCCATCACCTCAATAACATTCAATTTTCCGTCTTAGAGGGCGCAAAAACCAGTAAAACATCCTTCATCATTTTGACTTTTTCTCAATCTAATCAACAAATCGAGCATTAAAACAACTGTTGATTATTTCTTAAGTTGATTAACAGTCAACTATTCGATTCATTATTGCAACTCTAATCTAGAATGTGTCAGAAGACCTGTACAGAAACCATGATAAGATTCCATACCACTTGTTGGAGCTTTTCTTAGAACTTAATATGACTAATATATTCATGAAAACAAACTGTGTTTCTTATCTTTTTAACATGAAAAGTTTCAAAGTACCAAGAAAACCTTCAGGATCAGCATCCTATATGTCACTAAACCTGCTTTCTCATTCCCAGTTTGCTTTATTCCCACCTTGACTTTTCAAGCGATCCTCTCCCTTGCGATCCAGAGGAGACAACCAAGATATTTACACACCCCGAACCCCTGTTAGCATCAATGGACAGTAAAAATAGAATAACAATCCATTTGAAGTGAAGACAGGGCGCTGACAGGAGGAGGAGGGGGGGTGGAGGGGGGGTATGTGATTGCTCAGTCTCATTCCACTCGTGTCAAGAGTCAATCACTAAGCAGATGGCACATGTTGTGATTGCAGACGGTGCGTCCAACCTGCGCACCAATCTGCGGAGAAGACGAGTAAAACTGAGCGTGACTCATGAAAACAGAGTGATTGGCAACGTCGACGTTTCTGAGCGGCGCCCTGGCATTGGAGTCTGAGGAGCTGCAGGAGGGAGAAAAGTGTGATCTGCATTTCAAAAGGTGCCGCGGTGACCTTAACGCGTGACTTGTGGTCTGAATCTGATCCACTCTGCAGCCCAGAGTCGGATTAATTGGTCAAATGTGTTTCTGTGTGAGAGACGAGGAGAGGAAGTAAAGGGGCAGGGTCGGAGGACAGAAAAAGATTGGAAATTAGAGGAAATGAGTGGAGAGAAAAAAAAGTCTGAAAATGAAAGGGCTGGAATGGGGAGAAAGGGGATGGGAAAGGGAAGAGAGGGACAGGAAATGAGAGGCAAGGAACTGAATGGAAACCAAAGAGCAGGAGAAAACTCCAGCGATGGAGAACAGAAGAAAAGGGCAGAAAAAGTAAATGAAAGAAAACAATAGGGACGAAAAGATGAAATGAAAAGCAGTGAAATGAAAAGAAGAATAAGGGACTGAAAAGAACTGAAATGAGGGAAAAGAAATGAAAAAATTCTGAAATCATGAACATATGGATATCAAGAAATCATATGAATATATGAAGGAAAATGTCCAAGACGACTGACGGTTGTTTCCTTCTATGCAGATGATGTCATCATCATAGTGTTGCCATTAGGTGTAGTATCCTGACACATTTGCATGTTTTTTTTTCCCATTTCGTACGGTAGTTTTCCAACAATATCAAAGTCACAGTAAAATATCGCTGTATTTTCAATCTGGGAATCCTGGTACAGACCCACAGGGAGGAAAAACAGAAACATCTGTTGTCACTGGAAGTAACAGTCTGGCGGCTGTCATCCATATTTAACCTGCAGGTGTTTTCACTGTCACGGCGTCTTTATATGCTCTTTCATTTCAGTTTCATTGAGCTTTTGCCTGTCGCAGCTTAAGGGAGCCTTTAAAGTGGCAGCCACCGTATCCACAGGTAATGAAAAATAAGGCCGCTCTCCCTGACGTTAACCAAGAGAAATGTTGGCATGAGGCTTTACCACTTTAACGACACAGCTGCCTTCGCATATTGAACAGCACTTCAGAGTGTTCGGCTTAGCGGCAAAGAACTTCTCACATCTGTTCTTGTCGAAATCTTTTTCCTCCCTGATGCCTTTCCCTTTTTATGTGTGAGCCATTCGAAGCGATTGTCTCGGCAGCCTTGAGAGAAGCTGAGCGGGTTTAGGTGACACCTGTACCCGACACAGCAAACAGACAGTGGTTCCTCATGTGCCGAGACCGGTTTAAAGCAAGACGAAAAGACCGAATTGTGAAATCGATGTCTGATTGATCTGCTTCATCATCTCTGCGTGGCAGAGAAACAAGCAGGGATCAGCAGAAGAGGCAAGATGGAGGGTGAGAGAGAAAAGATCCTTTGAGACTTCTTATCTTGACGCTGAAGTGCTGACTCATGTGATTTGGGAGATGTGTGCATTTCAATGTGAGGGACGGAAACAAATGGACCCTGAAGAGAGATTTCGAAGAGATTTGTCTCCTCAAGGCAATTGGAAGAATGTGCTTCAGAGATGGAAGCTGAGAACAATGAGACAGTGACAAAGAAAGCCCTTTCATGGGGTTTGTGTATTTGACTAATGGAGTCCACAATGGAGTCCAGAACTTTCTCTATCCATTGAAAGGAAGTTCCATTTTGCCATTATTTGCCCTTCAAGTCTACATACAAATGTGTGTGATCCAAGTTGACATTTCCAACTTGCTAAATGTTTGATCATTTTAAATGTTACCAGAGTGTTTGTATCATAAACAAACCAAGGTTATCAAGAGTTTAGCAAAAACAAAAACACATTGTGAATGTATGTGTACTGTAATGGACGTATGTGCCTTTTGTTTTGTGTTTTCTTAAGTGTTAGAGCTCAATCTTATTGGCGCCAACATATCTGGCTACATCAAGCAAATTTACACAATTTCATGAAGAAATATGAAATATAAATATATATATATGTGAATGTCAAAATGAATGATGTGTGTGCCTTAAGACAACCAGGGAAGACATGCAAACTCCACTTTAAGCACTGGTACAAGGTCAATAAGATTAAAAAAGTGGCTGAATGCTACCTGTAATAATTCCAATGACATTGTCCATTGTTGTGGCTGCATAAATGCAGAAAGATGAAATATTTGTTGTGCATCAGAAATATTAAAGAAATCCGATCTGAAGTCTTTGTTTGATCAGATTTCATGGAAGTATTAGAAGTAAAGAAATATAACGATCCAAGAAAGTTTTCTCTTTAAATGTTGCCTCTGCCATCTTTCATAACTGCATGTACAAATTGATGATGCACGCTCACTCACTCACACACACACACACACACACACGCACACACACACACACACACACCATCATCCATCTATCCATTAGTAATAAAATCTCTAGAGCCATTTTGAAGCCTTCTGGTAATCAATCTACAGGGTTATTGAGATTCATGACTTCCCAGCTGCACACCTGTCCTAATGCAAATAACGAGGGTCTTCCTTAGGGATACTGTTCACACACACACACACACACACACACACACACACACGCTCATACACACACTGCACAAGGTGCATACAGGAACAGGCGAGCGAGTCTGAGATGCTTGGGGCAAACAGCAAGCATACTGTAAGCTCGGTAACCTATAGATGATGAAAATTTCTACTTTCCCTGTTTCGAGTCTGTTCAGACAACAATGGGAAAACATTAGGACAAAAACGACAAAAGATAATTTACTAACCTAATAAACCTACAATTACGAATGGCTCATTTGAGCAATAACCATTACTGCGCTTGTTAATTTGACTCAGGGCACACGGAGGACTGAAAACATATCAATTCAAAAAGCAGATTTTAATTGAATACGGCATCTTGGGATGAGTCACCGGCTCACTGTCG
Organism: Karalla daura; assembly: GCA_029224185.1. NCBI lineage: Eukaryota > Metazoa > Chordata > Actinopteri > Chaetodontiformes > Leiognathidae > Karalla > Karalla daura. The sequence continues at coordinate 4,683,107 of CM055209.1, read as the reverse complement.
TCATAATATGTGGAAAATGGACCGCAGAGCAGCGTCTCCAGAAGGATGTGAGTGCGCATTAGAGTGGCTTTCATTTTGATAACTTTCACATTAAAAAAATTCTCCTCTTGTTGCTCCTTTACTCTGTGGACAAGAGAGACTAAAATGGACGAGAAACAGCAAACAAAAACATGTCTTCTTTGAATTCCTCCCGTATGTTTTATTTGTCGTGACAGACAGGTTCACGTCTCGTGTTTTGACCTTAAGTGGCAGAGTACAACCGCTGGAAGAGGTTTCCTAGAAAGGTAGGGCAGTAAAAATGAACAATTGGAAACGGCTTGAACTGAAAACAAAAACAAGAGCTCATCCAGAAAACAGAAAACAGCACAGCTCGCAATTAATGTCCACACAAGTCGATACGGGGTGAGAAACTGCTTTGCTTTCTGTCTTGAACAACCCCTCACTTCAGAGGTGCTGGCAGGTGAACATTTTCAATTTGCTATTAGATGAAGAATGACAAGCTGTTTACCAGCAGTCCCTTTCTATCTAATCAACATGTATGAATGCGGTATTGATCCTCTCATCTATCTCTGCAAGAATGCTAAGAAGCTTATTTACAAACCACTGAACTATTCCTCCCGTGACACCGTTGGGTACAAAGCATGGGAGATAATGGACGGCTAGATAAACTTTTTGTTTAATTTCCATCTTTGTGCTTTCTCTAGTGCTTAAATCCTGTGTTTTTAGAAGAGACATCCATTTTTATCTGGTTCCGGTTACCAATTTCTTATTTTTATGTCTATAATATCTTTTTTTACATTTCTATCTCTTTTTAAAGCAAGATATACATTTAGAGCATATCTGGGGAGATTTGTCCAGGTCAAGGAATTGTAGAGACATGGCAACTGGACTCGATGGAGATTCTCTCCTTGGACTCTCTTACAGGAAGCTTCTTCTTCAGTCCTGAATGGCTGGTGGGAAACCTTAGATTTAACCTCCGGGACGTCGTTAGCATAGCCATCGTGACAGCCAGGCTGTAGTTAAGAGTCATTAGGGTCACCTGGGGTCTGATGATGGTCTCCATTGAGGCCAATGCTTTTGAACGGTTGGCTGCCGGGAAGGGATGCTAGGACAGCAGTCCATTTTTGTTTAGATAGTTTCTCTATATTGACATAGATCTTTGAAACATCTCCGAGAATCTATAACAAGTCCAGTAGCCTCGACTCTTGAGCTCCTGGTGTTTCCACAGAAAGCAGCTCATGCCTGCGTATATAGCATTACAAAGTCAATGAGTCTGAGCTGGTTTTCTAGGGGATTAATAGTAATAAAACACTGGATGACAGGGATCAGGAGCCAGAGCCATACTTGTGTGATTTCACTTATAAGATCTGAGGAGGTCTAGACAGAAGCCAATTAATGAAGTAAAGCGAATAATTCCCTAATCTCCCCTCTGTGCTTTCATCAGGAGCAGCTTTCCCTGCTTTGCATCCTCTGTTCAGACTGCCTCCATGATAATTTCCCAGTTGGGGCTTGGCGTTCCCGCTCTACACTCCACTGCTCCGACCATCAGCTCATTGTTGCTCAAACTGATGAGAACGGGGCCAGAAATGTGTCATTTCCAATCGTCTTATGTGGAAATATTTGCCCATAACACTCTGGAGGGCATTTTTTTGTCAGACAGCCCATTTGGATTTGTTAATGCACAAACACGAGAGGTGGAACAAGAAGTGGGAATGAAAAGCACTAGAGCAGAAAGCATTTTTATTGAAAAAGTAGTTTAGCAGGGAAGACAATGCCTCTAGCATGTTTAGATTCAATTAAGTCTTATTTGAGAGAGGAACAGTGAATCCGGCTTATGTGAGTAAATACAGATGCTTGGACACGAGCTGACTGCTCAAGTTACATTACAGTCAAAGGCGAAGAGGTTCAACGACCTCCATGGTAAACACTATGGATGTGATCTTTGAATAAACAGTTTGTCATGTTTAATTAAAAAGAGATGTGTTGTTTGGTGACTCCAAAGGCTTTTCCCTTGGTTCAAACCCCTGCTTTAATAATGTTTTCCTTGTGGACTCAAACAGACCCAGAGCAGCAGGGCAGTTTCATAAAATGTTCAAATATATTGAATAATTAATGATCAGCGGGAGAATTAGGATGGGACCGGCGGTTTAGGCGCTCGTACTCCCTCAGAGATCCATCAGGTGTATCCGCAGCCTGTTTGTGTGTCGGTGTCGTCGTATGAGTGAGGCAAAGATAATAACGGGGGAAAATTAATAATTCAGAGATGCACTGCAGGAACATAAATGCAGCGTGCTTTTGTTGATAGCTCACACAGCGAACAATTCAATTACCTGGAAGCAGATGGTTAAAAAACAAGCTCGAGCCAAACAGAACAGCAGGTTAGACGGGGAGGAGATTGCTTTTTTTGTTTTTTATCTGCAAATAAGGTGAAAACGGTTGTCTTCAGACTAATAGGAATACATATATTAAATTGAAACCGGCTTTACATAATGCTAATTTGTTTGTGACTGCGGTACGGCGTCTCTCTTAAAGTCACGAAAAGCATTCTCTGCTTTTCAAATCAAGCATGTATTTATTCTTAAACAATAAACCCATTCATTTTGATGATTGACTGAGTCTGTTTGCCTACCCAAAGCGTCTTACGTAAGGCTGTGATTGCAGTGTGCTGAGCTGATGTGAAAAGTGCTTGACATTGAGCAACTTCTGTCATTTCTCCCCTTCAAATGATGAGAAAAAAGTGATTGGTTCAGACTGAATAATCACAGACAAAAGCAAACTTTCTTTAAAGAGATCCTGCCAAGTGACAAGAGCAAATGCCTTTTAAGACGCTTTACTTTGTATTTTCACATTCACAGTTCTGACTTAGTGACTTTCGTCTCTTTGTTTTGATTTTGTAGCCTGCCTTAACATTCTAGAATAAGATAAGAAGATAACTATTTAGAATAATGTCAACAACTGCTTGGCAAATCTGCAAAGATGATGATTGGCTCCAGTTATCAATACTAAACATGCAAAATTGACAATCTGACAATTGACTGGACTTGGACTGACATGTCAGCACCCTAATTTCAGTCCAAAACATGCTCTCATACACTCATACACTCTCACTAAGATGCTGAAGTTCACAGATAATTAAAACAATAATAACAATGATGGCAGCAATTATCATCATCATCGTTATTGTTGTTGTTTGTTATTATTATCATTTTGAACTTCATGCTCTATCACCCCTGAAATTCATACCTGGGAACACAACAAAAGTGTGAGCAAAACACACTTGTGTGTGAGGTCGGATGCTTTTATTTTGAAAAATGATCAAACATTAAGTTAATTCATTCCAGCTACTCTTGTACTGAATGTTGCTCAATTGCCTGCAAAAAAAACAAAAAAAAGGAGCATATCCAAACTGGTCCTAGAGAGGAATCAACAGTGGTTGCCTGAGTGCTACTGAAGCCAAATATCATTTGGTGTATCACTTTAAAAGGAGCAATAAAACCTGGTTGTAGCCATCTATAAACCTCTCTCTATCTATCTCCCTCAAAATTGAACGACACGAAGCCTCGCTTTAACTTTGATTGGTGTAGAGTAAAAAAAAACATCTCAAATCTCTGTGTTGCAGCCAGATATAACGAAATGTCACGACGAGATAAAGTGATCTACTGGCGGAGAGACTGCCTCCACTTTTCAGTCTCCACGCCTGACCTTTGTTTTCGTAAGGTTACGCCTGATACTGTTCGGTGTCGGCCTCAATGAGAACCGTCTTCCAAAAGAAATCGATGCATTTGATACAAGTTCCTCATGAAGAATGACAATGTAAACGCTGACAGAATTGGCCCCTTCGATATTGCCACGGTATTGCTTCTCCATCATAATTGCTGCACCAACACCTCCATTTTCCACTCCACTCTCTCTTTGTCATCGACCACTCCTCGCCTCCTCCTCTCCTCCCATTCGTCGTCCTCTTCCTCCCACCGTCCTCTCCTCTCCTCCCCTCACCCCTCTCCATCTCTCTGAAAGGCTGAAAGGACAGCAATCAGAGCTCATTGACTTGGGGCTGACAACACATCATCATCGCGTCTTTGAGCGCGTTTGAAAAGATGAAGTAGGTGTTCAGAGTTTCCACATCCTTCCTTTCATATTAGCCCAATGTTCAAGAGAGTGGGGGGAAACCACGGATAGAAAACCCATTATCGGATATTGGAGCAAAACAAGGGACTCAAATGAAACCTACATTGGAGAAACAAGGAGGAATTAATATTTTGTATCACTCTAAAAATTAAGCTCCCATGAGCTTCAATTGGGTTCACGAGTGACAAGAATCTCTTATTTGCACTGAAAGGATGTACTTCTGTCAAGTGGATTCCTGTTCCCACTGAACAAATGCCTGTACACACACTTCTGGCACATGGTGTTGAATGTAAAATCAACCAACCAACTCAAACAAGACGCTGACAGGATAATATGAGGTGATGATCACCGCACCGTATTCGTTTGTTCACTGTATAATAATCCTTATTATCAGCTTTTGGACCAACGGGCCTTTTATACCTCTGGAAATTCATGACGTGTTAAGTGTGTGTGTGTGTGAGTGTGCGTGTGTATGTGTGTACGTAGAGAGAGAGAGAGAGAGTGAGAGAGAGAGAGAGAGAGAGAGAGGGAGAGGTAGAAGGATAATGGGAGAGAAAAGGAAAGTCCAAAGTGGTGTTTCCATGGTAACCGACATGTCAGCGAAAGGAGCACGGGTCTTTGTTTTTCCAGGTGAGAAAACACACACACGCACGCACGCACGCACACACACACACACACACACACACACACACACACACACACACACACACACACACACACATACACACACACGCGCGCGCTACAACTACAAGGCTCAGAGTAAACATCTATATCAGTGGAGACACTGACCAGAGGGTCAAGGGCCAATCGTGGCGGAGTATTTCAAAGCGGAGGACCAGGTCTCTCCAAAGAAAAAAGGTTAATTATGGGTCTTGAGGACCGGACCGTGCAGTGTTCCTCCTTTGAGAATCCTCAGCTGCAGCCTAAGAGCAGACTTAATGAGAGCCCCCAAAAGGGTAGCCAGGATAAACTGATGGAACACCTTCATAAAGCCTCACGACCCTTAATGTTCACTGCATTAACAGTCATATTTTACGCAAACTGTCTCCCAATGCATAGCCTGCATACATAGAATAATCCCCAGTGATCATTAACATATCTCATAACTGTCTGTTTTAGGGCACAAATCTGGATTGTGCTGAATAATCCAGTAATTCCACGTTCTAAATGGTATTCAATCTGGTCACTGACAGTATATATTTGGTGTACCAAGGGCTTTAAATGTAATAGAAGATTAATGTGTTCCTCTTACTCACTCATGAGGGGGAATCAGCATCTTAATTATCTCTTCCGGAAACTCTTATTTTAAGCTATTTGTTTGTTTTTAAATCAATGTTCAATAGAAACAACAGGTTCACTTCAATCACTCGATTGCACGAATCAAAACAGGGGTAAAGTGCAGTCTGTGGCCTGTTCATCTACTCAAAGTTAAAAAACGTTGTTGTTGTTGACTGCACTTTTAATTATTTAGACTTCTGAACGACTTCAAAACGTCGTCTCTCGTCTCCTTTGCCATCAGCCTCATTTTTCATCATGAAGACTCAATAAAAAAACCTCAGCCCCCCTGACTTGCTGTCAACTCAAAGTTCCTGGATCAATCTGGCGTGGATCCGACCGAGCCAATCAGGATCACCCGCTAACCGGATAAATCATTTTCAACCCCTGAGAGTGTTGTTTTTTTTTTTCCCCCCTGTTGAGGCTCACTTCATCTGTCTGTCTACCAGTCTCTCCATCCTCTCCATCTGCCTATCCTGGCTGGTTGCTAGGCGACAGCTGGTCTCCATGTCGCGCGTTGGCCCTAAAAAAGAGCGTGCAAATTGACGACGTGCTCGCCGTGCAGGCATGGAATGATGTGGCGCAGACGGTGGTCACATGTCGAAAGATCCCTCGACTGGAAATGGGTGGGAAAAGTTTCCAGAACGTTTAATAAGTAAATATGTTAGCCTGTGATCTCGGCTGGATCAGGAATCAACCATCTGTGTTTTTGTAGGTAATCAAACATCTTTAATATGCAGCAATATGGGCCCCAGAGCGCAGGTTCCAGAGCAAAGTTGCCTGTAGAGAGTTCAGGGGGAAGCGCTGTCATTACACATCTCATTTGGTAAGTTTCCAGTTAATGTGGCAGGGGAATGCTGCAGACTCCATCTTACAGCTCCATCATCACCTTAACAAGCAGCAAATGAAATATCCGCTCCAGGTAGTGTATAATGAAAGAGAGAGAGAAAGACGCAGAAATATTCAATTTTCTGTCAAGTTATATAACCTGAATCACAGAGAAGCAACATATTCCCAAAAGTATTTAAGCTGGGTTCATTACATACAATAATCATGTTCTACATGTTCCCAGCTTGACCTTAACCACAAGGTTAGGTTTAGGTAGAGATCGTGGTTTGGGTTAAAATCGCTTTATTAGTCACGTTTCTCATGTTATGAAACTGCAGATCTGCATATTTCTGCATATTTCTCCACTTCGTTAAAAATGTCCATTTGCTGTTTCTGTTGATCACTATGAAACAAAAGAAAAAGCAATGAAAAGCAAAAACATATCGTAAAGTCACACAGTTAAGTCTGTACTTCCATTATATACACACACACCTGAACTACTTGGGAAGGTTTTGCTAAGATGCTCTTTGTGTTTCTTGATTTTATGTAAGGTGACATAAACCTCTCTCTCTCTCTCTCTATTCAGTTTTAAAGGCCAAATGAAGGCAAGCAAAACAAAAGCATTCCTAAATGTCTGCACATCGGGTCCCATTACACAACATGTAATGTCGAGTCAAAGCGTAAACCACTGGCTATGAGATAACGAGCCGTGTGTGTGAGGAGGCCTCCTGCTGAGCCCGGGCTCGTACCCAGCGACTGATGATGACTTCTGGGATGAGTTACGGGGACGAGAGAGACACTGAAATGAAAAGGAAACTGCTGGAGTCCCACAAGAGAGGCTCTCCTGCCTGGGTTAGTGGTTTTACACATCACTGTGTGTGATTATATATATATATATATATATATATATGTGTGTGTGTGTGTGTGTGTGTGTGTGTGTGTGTGTGTGTGTGTGTGTGTTATGTGAGACAGGCTCTTGTCTTCGCTCCAGGCCACGTGGACCCCGGGGATCTGTGGATGCCACTCCAGCAAGAGACACGACGTTCTGTGTTGTCAAAGTTGATTAGTTGCAAGATGAAACCAATTTCCTCTCCTCTCTTCTCTTCTCCTCCTCTCCTCTCCTCCTTCCATCCTCCACCTCTTTTATAGCTCTTTCTGCCGTTTGCTCACGTGTCGTCCCCTGCCCGTTAATCGACTCCGTTTTCCCGCCTTTATACTCTCCAGGCTGTGTTCAAAATAGCAATACATCCTGGACAAAACGTTGGAAAACACAATCTATGGAGGTGACACCATAGCATGAGACTCCCAGAGGGCCCTATGGTATCATGGTCAGCTCTCTGGACCTCAATGATGAATCCAGTCTTGGTGAAGCTTTCTCTCTAGGTAGCTTGAGCCCTTCTTCTTCAAATCTGAACTATTATAGAGCCAGGATCGAGGTTTCTTTTTCCCCATCTTCCTCCTCTACCTTCTGCTTGGTTCTACAACAAACACACTGATTATTTATTTAGTCCAGAGCCCTGAAGAGGTAATGTTGTGCCCCTGGTATACAGAAGGCAAAAAAAACTGTTTCCTGGAAGCCTTGGTTCCAGGAAAACATGCCTGTGAGTCCAGTGATCTGAGCTCAGACCTCTTAAAATGTGACCCGTCCCAATGCAGTCAGCTTTCTTGATAATTTCATGGGTAGCTGCAGTCTATTTGTTTCAAATTTGAGCTTCAGGTCACAGTGGATTTGGTAAGAAAATAGTACCAACCTCCTCCACTGTGATGGTAGAAACTTCAGCAGGCCAAAAATAAAGCGATCCCAGTTCAAGTCTTCAATCTAAATGTGGCTCCTTTTCTAGTACTTGTGTTGAGTCAGATCAGAAAGTAGTTAACCAGGATCAGACTCCCACAGACAGGAAGTGTAGCCCAAAAAGTGAATTTAATATTTTGAAATAAAGCAAGCTTGTGTTACTCCCCTCATACTTCAGACTCCTGTGATTTAGGTTCTAGGAGAGACTAAAAAGAGAAAATTCACCTCAAAATATCTATATACGTAATATATATGCATGTATCCAGACTCTGTTTTCCAAGCCCGCTCCTGTTTCACATCTTCTCAACATCACTTACTTTGATGAAGCAAAAGGACAGCCACTGTAAATTTCTCAATATAAGAGCAGAAGGAAGAGATGGGGAGGTTGGTTTGTGGAATCAAAGACATAGCAGCGATTATAACAACATAATATCTACAAAATACTGCTGTGTTTGAGTGTGCATCATGTCTTGCTTTTGAGGACTTAATAGTACTTCACTTTTGCTCTCTCTCCATCGCGTACACAAGCATTAACAGATGGTAGATAAATAGCGCATCAAATGCTGGTATCAAGTGTGTGTATGTATCTCTGTGCATCAACATTTATCTAAGAGCAAAGATCCAAAAGAGTAAATAGAGGCTAAATACTTGCAGGATCAGACTGGTGGTGGTGGTGGGGGGGGGTAAATGTCATGATTGCTACTCACCACATAGCAAAATAGAAGTATGAACAAATAAAACTCAGCTATAATCCTGACAGCTCATTCGATATTCAGCTCGTACCTGCAAAGCCTCATAACAAACAGCTGCCTGCGAGTGGTCAAGCAAAGGTCAGCTCCCACAAATAATTGAGCGTGAGGAAGAAAATATTTTCTATCCACGCTCAGGCATTAACCTCGCTCTCGCTCTCTGTGTGGTTTACTGTCTACAGCAGCAACCTCGTTGAATGTGAGATGATGCCGAGTTTATAAACGCGACTGCTTAAAACTGTAAGCCTCGGCCGTGCATTTCTTTCCAGTTTGAACTTTTGGTTTAGCCGAGATCAGGCTGGCACACGGCTGTTGATATGGATCGGGATTGATTGGATTTAGAAGCCAAAAAAAGTGTGCACTGACACCCAAAAGAGGTTCCATGGTGTAATGGTGAACACTCTGGACTTTGAATCCAGTGATCCGAGTTCAAGTCTCGGTGGGACCTGTGGCCCTGACTGAAAGTGGCACTGTGAGTTTGGTGTAATGGTAAGAAGTCCAGGCTTTGAACCCAGTAATAGTAGTTCAGTTTTGGTAGGACCTGCTCTTAAACACTCACTGACCACTGTAAAAGCTTCCCTCCTTTGTCTATGTCTCTCATCTTTGACCTTTGGAATAGCCGAGCTCAGGCTGGGTAACAAATTTTTTTCCATGTGAACTTGAAACCTCAAACCCAGTGGTACTGGAACGATGACGAGCCGAACAATGGGTACAAAGGGAAAAGCCGAGGTTCCATGGTGTAATGGTCAACACTCTGGACTTTGAATCCAGTGATCCGAGTTCAAGTCTCGGTGGGACCTGTGGCCCTGGCTAAACGTGGCACTGTGAGTTTGGTGTAATTGGTTAGAGCTCTAGGCTTTGAACCCAGTAATAGTAGTTCATTTTTTGGTGGGACCTGCTCTTAAACACTCACTGACCTCTGTAAGACTTCCCCCCTTGTCTATGTCTCTCAGCTTTGACCTTTGGAATAGTCGAGCTCAGGCCAGGTGACAAACATTTTTCCATGTGAACTTAAAACCTCAAACCCAGTGGTCCTATAACGATGATGAGCCGAGCGATGGGTACAATGACAAGAAATGTGGTTCCATGGTGTAATGGTTAGCACTCTGGACTTTGAATCCAGTGATCCGAGTTCAAGTCTCGGTGGGACCTGGTTCTGAAACGTTTGCTTGCTTCACTAAAAACTACTCCCTTGGCTTCAACCCATCCATCATGGTTTGAACTTTGGTATAGCCATTCAGGTTGGCGGGCAGTGGATTTGTAAAGAATAAAAAAACAACTTCCTGTTTAAACTCCAAACCTGAAACCCAATATAACTTAACACTGACAACTGTGTACTGAAGAAGATGTGGTGGGATTGTCTGGACCCAACTCTGGTTGTGAAATAATAATATATATACTATTATCATGAGAGGCAAGGGTCATTCGCACGCACACACATTATTGATTTTCATAGACTAAACAAAATGAATAATGATTAAGTAGCAGGCTGGAATGCCCCTCATTTGGTCAGAATCCTTCCTAGCAAGTCTTAGGTAAAACCTCGGACTTTGAGTGTCTCTATTTCTGGTCTCTAGCCAGAGTTTTTGTCTACAAAGTGTTTCCCAGACACGCAAAGTAAAGCCGCAGGTCTACAGCTGGCGTGACGGGAGATGCTGATGCTACGGCTGACAGACATCCTCAGACTGGCAGGTCACTGTCTTCGTGACGGAGCGGCCGAGCGACCTGCTGTTCCGAGGATGGACTTGGTCACGCCCGCAGAGGAGAGCGTGAACCGTGTCATCAGCCCCGCTGAGAGAGAGACGTGCGAGCGAGTGCAGACGAGGCTCAGGGTCGTGACTCTGTCAGGTGAGTTTAACAACCAGAGTCTCAGGCTTAGCCGCTCCTGTTTTCAGACACACACGTCCCTTAAAATCCCCCGATACCAACAGCACTGTGTGTCTGCACATCAGTAAAATGCCTTGAACAGTAAGACTCGTGATCCCATCTGTTTCCTTCCATTGGTCAGCTTTGTACAAGGAAATAAAGAGCAAATTTATGAAGCTATAACTAGAACTTATTACCTGTATCACAATCTCATTTATTTGTTTAGCTAGCATATTTATTTAACCAATTATCTGTCGACTGAAATCTATAATTTCAGGAGAGTTTGGAACAGAAATCTTGAACCAGTACTTGATGATAAAATATGTATTTTACCCAAATTTTGGGGTTTGGGTATCAACCTTTCCAGAGAATCCTAGTGCAGAAATGCTGTGTCTGTCCTGTGTCTATCACTCTCTTAAAGACCCTGTTAGACAAGCCCTGACCCCTCCCACACCTCCCTCTCCTACCTCCTCCGCTGTCCTCCTCGTCGATGCTGTTCTTGATGCTGTCGTACTCCTCGTCGATGTTCTGGTTGCCTCGGATCTGGCTGAGCACGCGCCGGGCCTTCTGGGTCAGGCCGCGCTGGATCAGCCAGCGAGGGCTCTCCGGGAGGAACAGGAATCCCACAAACTGGAGCACAGCCGGGAGCACCGACAAGCCCAGCATGTACCTGTGGAGGTGGAGGGGGGGGGGGGGGGGAGAGAGAGAGAGAGGGAGAGAGAGAGAGAGAATGAATCGGGAGGTTTTCTTGTCACAGAAAAAAACTGAAATTTGCATTTTCCTCCAGATGTCACAGGTTGCCCCGGTGTTTAGTTTATGTCGGACTAATTGCTGGGAAATATCAGCTGGTTCAGTTCATTAGAAATGAACACCAGGAAATGGAAATGTCAAGGCTACATTTGCATTATTTGCATTTACATTTAGCATTTAACTTTAACCCTGAAGATAACAAATGAGGTGCAGTACAAAGGGGAGTTACACATATACAGGTACATATATTTGACTATCTATCTATCTATCTATCTATCTATCTATCTATCTATCTATCTATCTATCTATCTATCTATCTATCTATCTATCTATCTATCTATCTATCTATCTATCTATCTATCTATCTATCTATCTATCTATCTATCTATCTATCTATACACTGTTATACAGTGTCATTATGATTATGTTTGACATTTTTGTTTGGGAATCTGTGCGTTTCTTTGGGATTCGACAATTTTAAAATGGCTGTTCAACGTGTCAGGAGCACAAAGAGTAAGTACAAGAGAAGAAAAGAGGAGATAAAGACTGTGATTGCGGTAATTTGTCAGTGTTACCTCTATCGTTGACATAGAGGAAGTGAAGAGGCAGCAAAGTCGCCGTTTTCATACAATATTTTACTAAAGTGAGCAGCCAGACATGTAGAGCGCTGCCTCTGCAGCTCAGGCCAGGACGACAATCAGACATCTTTCTCAGTCTTAAGCTGCTCACAGAGGCTGTTATCGTGAATGAATCGGGGCAGACTTCACAAACTGAACTGATGGCTCTTATCAGCGCTATCTCACATCCCCTGCCGGCTCCAAATCCTGCATCCAGCAAGAAAGGACGTACGGAGCCACAGAAAAGAGCGAACAGAAGAGAAAAGGGGAGATGAGGAGGAGGAGGAGGAGACATGCAGTATGTTTTAAACATACAGGACGTCTGCTTTCAGCAAATGTTAGCGGGCGACCCGTGCATGTGTTGACATTTTGGAATGGGGGTCTGAGCCAAGGCGACTTTCTCTGGTCTGACATTTCCTATGATAAGAACCCGCAGAAAAGACGCTAATATCATATCTGACTCTGTGATCGTCCATCACACAGCGGGGGACACAAAAAGCCCACGTGGAGCCCTTGGAGAAGCGTCTAAAGTGCGTTTAGACACACACGTTATGAGGTATTTCTGCTTCAGCCCTCAGCGCTACGGATCGGGAATCAAGGCTGATCAATTTTAAAAGGATCGGAATCAGCTGGATCTCTTATTTGTCATGAGCCATTGTTTAAAATAGCATAGAATACAATAGAACAGGATAAGACCTTTAACTGCCATACTCATCTCATAGTCAAATTTCCAGTTGTATCTGAACACATTTCATGTGTCAACGCACCTCTCTTACTCTCTCTTCTTGGGTTTAAAGTATATTTACATTATTAAACAACTAAGGAACTTCCATTGTGCAGCAGTTTTACGTTTATACATAGACTTATACAAACACAAACACCAACAACAATAACAACAAAGAGATGCTTATTTTGTGTGATAAATGACCTCCTGGCTTTTACACATTTGAGCAGATGGTTTCTTCTGCATATCCGACTGACTGCACTGACAAAGTATCGTATCGAGCGGCTCAGTATCTGCAGATAGTCAGGGCATCCCTATAATGAGGACCGTGTCTGTGTCTGTCTGACCTCCACCCGTCGCGCTGCAGGTAGCTGAAGGCGCCGTCGATGAGGCTGGCGGTGAACTGTCCTCCGGTGATGAAGAGGGTGTTGACCGTCACCAGCTGACCCCTGAGGTGAGGAGGGGAGGCCTCGGCCACGTACACCGGCACCGTCATGGAGGCGATGCCTGCACAGCAGGGAGAGAGAGAGAGAGAGAGGGAGAGAGAGAGAGAGGGAGAGAGAGAGAGAGAGAGAGAGAGAGAGAGGAGAGAGAGGCAGTTAGCAGGGGGATTAGAGAATGCAAGAAAAAATGGCAAAAAAAGTTTCTCTAATTATGAAGGAGGAGATAGGCACTCTACAGAGAACGTTTTAGAAGAGTGTGGAGGCAGGGACTTTCAGGGTGTATTGGTCTGGAAAGACCCAATTTACTAATATTGCTGGGGTGAAAACAGAGTTTGTTCATCTCTGGGAGACAAAAATGTGTAGAATCTGGAATGTCTATGTATTTATTGCTTTTATGTCTCTATGTTTTCATCAAATTAGATATTTAATACGCTGAAATGTATTTATCTGTGTTTAGTCATGTTACTGATTGGGGGATTGTTCAAGTCTAGTGTCCAGTCTAGTGTGTGAATGATGTCTACCTGTGAAAAGTGTTGTCATGGTTTACAGTATTATAACATATTATATTATTAGATTGTATGTTTTGTATTATTTTATAATAAATTGATACATTTGTAGTTTTTCTTGTGTTTGTATATGAGGTTTTCCACTTTTGTGTTTTGTGTTTCTGTGATTAGCCCAGCCCCATTTATGGCGTCTCCCTCAACCAATCAGCACCTTTCTTTTTCATAGCGCCCTAGCTGCCTCTAGTCTCTATAAGAACTTTTATAATGGTATTTTAAAGCGACTAATTACTCCAATATTTAAGTGACTTATTTGATCTCACCCTGACATGAACACCACCAGCTGATCAGCGACGCTGAGTCTTTGTGAAGTGACAGAGGAGGTGACTTGTGCATCTCAGTAATGGGCTCCTGCACTAGGCTCTGATCTGGGAAACATCCATTTCCACAAACCGTACGATCACAGAAACACAGTCACATGCACACCTCTGCACTCACACACACACGCACACACACATAGCAAACAGTGTGTGTGTGTGTGTGACCAGGATCCATCTGACGAGGTGACATGGGACCACAGCTTTCTGCAGCTGGCTCCTGATAAGCTCTATTAATAGCCTGCTTCTGCTTTCTATACACACCCCTCTCCTCGTCCTCCTCCTCCTCCTCCTCTTCTTCCTCCCCCTCCTCCTCTTCCTCCTCCCCGCTGCCACCACCCTGCCCTCCACGAGCCGCCATGACTACGTGGCTACCTGTTGCTATGGCAACCACTTGCTGGGAATTAAAAAAAAAAATGCAGCTAGTTCTGCCGTGTCGGAGCGGGCACCACACTGTGGCAGCTCTGGGGAAAAAAAAAAGGGAAATCGATAACCGAGAGATCTACAAGAAGCCCTCTGGGAAAGAAATAAACAAAACTCTGCATCATCTGCATTTCAAAGCGCAGTTATGTTTCTTAGAGGTGAACACGTGACTTCAAAAAGTCTGGCAACCACGACTTGGAGAGGCCCAGGTTCAAGTCTGAGTCGTGTTTACATAATAACCAGAGGAGGAGACGTTTCTACAGATCTCCGCTCTGCTGCTACGACCCAGACGAAGCATTCCCAGCTCTGACATTTCGATTTAAATTGATTTCTCGGCCCGTGCAAAACATACCCCAAGGAATTGGAGGCAGAGCCTTTGTCTTAGTTAGTCGTTTTTAAAAAAGGATTATCATCTGATGGCGGAAGTCCGAGATCCAGATCACCGGCCGAAATCTAATCAGCTGCTCTTTGGCATGAGGCCGGGCTGCTCCATCCACTTTGATGGAAATCCATTCATAGGCTTATGAGAGAGGCAGACACAAGAAAAAAAAAGAAGCTTTTACTTTGGCTATTGTGTAGAAGAACTGAATGTCCCACGTCTAACCCTGCAGCTGCACGTAAAAGTGTCGTTCGTGCCTATAAACACACACGTCGCTTCTCACCTTTTCTACTGTTGTGATAGCAGAAAGCGGCACATTTATATTTGATATATGGCCTTTGGTGGAAAAAGGGCAGAATATATTATAGATCAAAAAAGATAGGGCTTGTATGGCAACGTAGCATAGTTTCAGAAATGTACGGCTCTCCTCTGTGTCCTTGTTTCATCTTTCTCAGCCATATGTGTGAACAGCCTGTTTGCCGCAGACGGCCCATATATCTATGAGAGAGATGACCGACTACAGCTGATATTGATGCGTTTACTGGATAATTGAGTCTTTTTCATTTTGTACCTCGCCACAGGTGGTGATGGAAGAAATATGCCTGAGCCCATTAGAGGGTAAAACCATAGAAGGATAATAATAATCATAGTAAGGTCAAAGACTGCTCGAGGTTGCCTCAGTCCAACACATTTATGTTATTTCATCTTGCTTTATTTTTTTATATGCTTTGTTTATTAAGCTGCTAAAGCTTCAACTTGACTTTAAGGTATCATTTGTGTTTAAAATCATCGTCAAGTTGTGGCCACGGTCTAATTAGTTTGTGCAAAACATGCAAATGATTTGATTGTGAATCGTGCCTCAGCTTCAGTTAATCCCGTCTCCCGTGGTTCGTATTTGTCTTTCTGTGACTCCTGCCCGGCCTGCTTTGCCACCTGCTCTCAGTTCATGCCACACTGACCTCCCACTCCGCTCCGACATCTCCCCCGTTGGCAGCCAATGCCCCACGCTTCACCCTTTTACTACCTCTGCTGTGTCTGAGCTTCCACCTTTGGGTCTGGTCCAAGTTTTCACGCTGTGTGGAATGATGCACGTCTGCTGAGAGACACTGTCAGGCCTCTGCCTTGGATTATTGAATGTTTATGAATATTTACAGTAAAAGGAATAGAAGAATGACAAAAATTACATGAAGGTGATTGAAATGCCTTAATTCTATCTTTATCTATTTAGACAGAATATTATCACAAATGTAAACAACAGAAAATGTTATCATAAGATAATCCAGTCATTGATAGAAGTCATAGGGTAGATAGTTAGATAATAACATAGCTGGCTAGCTAGCTAGCTGGCCATAACATAGTGTAGAAAGCAAGTAAAACCACCCAAGCTCTGGGTCATGATTTCTTCTCTTGCTTGTGAATTCCATACAAACACAGTGGCAGTGTGTTCCCTCTCTTGTTAATGAGCTCTCCTTTCAGCACAAAAGACAACTCTCCCTCTTTCATTCTCTATCTCTCTCTTTCTCACACACACACACAAACACACATTACCCGCACAAATAAACAACTTCTGAAGTCACTGTCTGGTGAGGCTCAGCCTCAAAGCAGCACAGCGCTCTTAAACAAAGGACGTGTCTGGCTGTGCAAAGGCAGCCGCGAGGCGCTCACTACAAAGCTCTGGACCGAGTCACTCCATCAGAGTAGGAGGGAGATACTTCACTGGTCTCTACTCCGCCGGGCTGTGGTGGGAGGGCCCTAAATCTGGCCCTAAATCTCGGGTTGTGATGGAAGACGCTAATTAGAGGCTAATGAGGGAAAATGCCAAAATGGGAAAAGAGAAAAGTTCCTCCGGACAAAACTGTTGTTTGCTTTGAGTTGTTTGAGTGCTGCTTAAAGGGGACCAAGCGTGAAAACAACACTTTTAGCGTACAATGTCCAATAACAACGTCACAACTTCTTTCATATGTAACTTTAGGAAATTTTGCCTCCACCTGCTCCTCTTCAGTTTGGTAAAGTTTCTGGACAAATGTCAGTTCGCAGGCTCCTATCTGACAACTCAAATAGCATCCGACGCATTTCTGATTTCTTAGCTTCTATATTAGCATCAGTGAGCAGGGATATATACCATGCAACCATAGAGAAATAAACATAGAACAAAGCACACACCAGAAATGAGTCATAAAACCATGAGAAAATGTCATTGCAAAAACAACTCATTTTCCCAACACTTGACATTTGAGTGATGTGACTTCCGCAGTGCAACAATAATATGCGAATAAACAAACTCCTCATTAAGGCTTCACCTAGCTTCCACCTAGTTAGGGGAGACAATTGTGTCTTAACCGTATAAACCAACCAATTAATCATCCAAGCCTCCAGGTGATAATTAAATGTTATCAAAACCTAATTAACGGCTCAATTTTAATGCAGCCGCTTCATCTCAAACTGTTTCCGAGGACAAAACAATTTCCTATGCGAGACAATTTAGCCAGAAAACGTGATTATACACATTCAGTGGCTGCATTTGTTTGTGCCATGTGTGAGCCAATGGATGATGACTAACCAAGGCTGAAAGCATCGGAGCAGATTTTTGTGTGTTTTTTTGTTCGTTTTGACAGTTAAATTCCACAGCCACAAAGAGAATCAAATATTGTAGTGCAGCAGAGAAACTGCAGGGCCAAAGTCATCAACAGCCTGACTGTTTTTTCTAGCTGTGATAGTTTGCCTGCTCTTAAAAATATGCCCTTTGTGAGTCATTAAAACTGTGAGAACACACTGAGTTTGGCCCCTTTTTGGGTGTATTTGACGAGGGCATAACCAACAGTTCCAAGGATTATTCTGATATAAATAATGATTCACCTATCTGTGTTATATCACACCATGCAACAGATTGCTTTTTAAAGCCCTTCATCTCCACTATTTCTGTTCAGCCTCTGTCTTACTCTCTCACAGGCGTAGTGTCACCTCCAGCAAAAGATTCCTAGTGTCTAAAAAGACAAAATTAGCAACGAACTGGTGCTAGTGTTTCACAGCCTAAAACGACTTTTCTTCTAGGGGATGAAAACAAAACTGAACGGAGATCGAATATTCAAGTTAGATTCATTATGGTGCCAGAAACACAACTGAATGAATGAATACTAATGCTCTGCCTGTCGGATGTGTAGAAAAGCAATTAATAAGCTATGATAAGTAGAGCTAATAAGCGCCTGATAACTCGGATATGTCTGGCTGGGAAATAACATGGCTAAAATATTAATGTTTACCAGCCAATGAGAGAGAAATGTTCAACTTTTGCAGCCAATTAACAATAAATTTGTTTGTGTTTGATATCTAGTAGCCACAGTTTTATCAGTATTTAGCTAGCGGCTAACGCTAATGTTCGACACTACACAACAGAGAGTAGAGATCGTTTTACAAATTGATAAATTTATTAGTTTGTCTCAATACCTTACTGAAAAACACATTTAACATCAAAAATAACTCAAATAGCCATCAATGGAAAACTGTCATCGCACAATTTCCCAATCCAAGATGGCTGACAAGCTTCTTCTCATATCTTCCACCAGAGATTGAATCATCGGCCTGCAAATATCCCATTTGACAATGTGTTTGTTAATTGCCAAGATATGTAATAAATCCCTGTCAGTCTTGACGGCCCGGTTCAATACTGTCCTCTCCGCTTGCTCAGAGAAGTCCCGGCTCGTTTCACACAACACACCGCGTGCACAGGCAAAGGTCAGATCAACAATAACAGGGCCGGGAGCAGAAAAACCAGAAACTTCTGGGCAGATTATAGAGAGAGGTGTGGATCGGCGGCGTATGGCCTTTCCTGGCTTGACAAACAGCTGCGATGACCTTTCTGCAGAGTTCAGTCCAGAAATGTAAAGTGCGAAGCGCGTAGGTGACAGGCACGGCCGTAGTAATTGCACACGGTGAAAAATGTTGCCTTGTTAGCGTGTCGGACAGCTAATTGTGGCGCCACAATGTTTTTCATTATCTATCGGGAGCCGGCACGGGCCTGCCTGTGTAATGAAGATGACTTTATGGGGAAAGGAGAGAGATGGCAGAAAAGGGGAAGGGACACTTCTAATGAAACAGGCACTTATAACGTTACAGCTGAAATGACCCGAGTAATTAGTTTCTTCGCTGTGTTAGAAATCAGAGCCGGTGTGTGTAAACAGCAGTTTGACTGCAGCGTTTTAAATCCTTGTCTCACTTATCCAACGTTGGGAAAAGGGCATTTCATTTCCTGAGCTTGTGTTTTTCAATATCAAAGCCTTATTCTTTCACTCACCTTTTAACATTAGCTTATGGACATCATGTTTCTATGCGATTCCGCCTATTCACTAATGAACTGTCAGCTTTGTTTGTCTATCAAATATTCACATAATTGACTAAATGTTTCTCTGTATACCTATTATTCTTGGCCCCTGCAACAGGTGGATTCATAAGCTCCTGTGCAGCATCTGTTCCTGTCAGTTTGTATAAGACTTTCTCTGCCATATAAAGCTTAAACTTGTTTCCATTTTATAATACAGGTTAAAAAAAAGGACAACCTCCTCCAGAGCCACAGGCAACTATGCCTATAATACTGAGCAAAGCTTCAAAACACATGCCCAGAAAGTAAAAGGGACAGGAGGGGTCAGCAGTTTTTAAAATATAAAAATATACATGCACATGTTCATATTTCTGCACCACAGATTTGTAAAATTGGAAACGAGAACTCTCCAATTTACTGGCCATACAAAATTGCACAATCCATTTATGTTAATAGGAGGACGTGGCAGCTGTTTGTTGTCACCAACTGAACCCTTTTTCTGGCAGGACTTGTGCTTGTTTTTATAAAATTTGGTGTCATTTCTTTAATCTGTGGCACTGGCTTGGAGAACTACATAACAGGAAAGGAGAGAAAGAAGAGCCTACACAGTGAAGCTTTGCAGAATTCGCCTTTGCTTACCAACTGTTACGATTAATATGAGTTTTTGGTCAATGGTGTTTTTGCGAAGGCACTCTGAAGATGATTATGGCTCATTTTCAACATTACACAGGCCTCATTAGTCTCGAAATGGCACCATTCTCATCTCAAACAACTCTTTTTCCACAGACTGCAGCATAATCCATCACAAAAGGCAAATTTAGATAATTCATGTAGCTCTTTTACAAGTGATTTTTTGGTCATCGTTGACTTAACAAGTGTTTTTATATCAGATCCTCTAACAACCAAATCAAACACTATTATCATAATCCAGGTTTAAGTCTTTTTCACAGCCAGAAGATACATTTGTTCTGCATTCAAAGTGCATTGGAATACGAACACTGGAAATGTAAACAACCTATTCTAACACTATCTCAGAGGGAAATGAAATATTCAGACTGCCCATCCATGATGCCATCATAATCAGTAGTTGCTAATTAAAATGTGGTGGATAAACATATCACACAGAAAGAATCCAAATTACAGCCATTTATAAGGAATAGCATTAGAAATTAAACTAAAAAGGTTGTTGGAGGGCAAACAAAGGGATTGTGCTTGTGGAATAAGTAAACATCAAGCTCTTACTTTGTTTATTAAACAATTAAGCTCCTCTTCTCTCTCAGTGGTTGACTAACTGGAGAGGGGATGGTCTGCAGTTCCTCCACCCGAACAGAGGGGAGAGCGATGCTTCTCTCAAGAGAGATGAGGGAAGGGCATCATCAGTGTGGCACTCTACGTGCAAAACGGCACTTTTCTACAGCGGATGTGACTCATGAGTTACAGCAGCCGCTATGAATAATTCGGGCTACATTGAATTGTGATCAAAAGCCGCATGGCGTGCAGAGAGCTGAGGGATGAACAGACCAAGAAAGAGAGAAGAAGATGATTCAGGAGTGGAGAAAACAGGAAAAACAGTCTTGAAGGAAAGGAAGCGGTTCTTCCCCCAAAGCGGAGGGGTTTAACTATCTCAGGGTCTTGTTCACCATGATGCAGGCGATATATCAGACCGCTGAGGTGGGGAGAAGAGCTGAGCTGGTCAGTTATGGGCATTGATCCAATAAACGAGATCTGGAATACAATGAGTGTTTTCTGGCCCAGGGCAGATTTCGAGCCAGGAGCTCAGACATCAGTGAGAGGTTCAAAGTAAAGCTAGTGCTCCTCCTCATCGGCCCTTTTCCCACCTGCGTGGTTTCAGTGCTTGTTTTCGGCTTTTGCTTCATTTGGAAATGGTCTTTCTATTTCCACTGCCAAAGAACTGGCTTTGGCTGTTAAAAACTGGTTCCAGTGGAGCATAACCTGTAACAACAAAGACTGGGGGCTGAGTTACTGAAACCAAACAACAAGCCCATCATGCAAGAGAAGCCACCATGGCACATAAACCTGATATGGCTCAGGGGTGGAGCAAAAGTGACTTGTTCTCAGCTGGTTTGCAAATTAAACCAGCTCCCAAGCAGCACTGGAACTGTTTTGGTGGAGAAAGGGTAAGACAAGACACCTCCCGGGTGAGGTGTTCCAGACACGTTATAGAGCAGACCCGGGACACACTAGAGAAATTACATCACTAGGCTTGAGGAGGTTTGGGATCCTGCTGGAGCCACTGATGGAAGTGGTCAGGTAGACGACTGCCTGGAATTCTCCTCTGAGACTGCTAATGTGGACCCAGATAAGCGGTGGATAATGAAACTGAAAGGAGGTGGTAGAAAAGGTGTGCGCTGAGGTGCATTTGTGGAGGAAGGCGCAGATGTGAGGCTAGCGGATCAGATAAAAGCAACTCCGCCATCGGTGTCTCGTGAACGCAGCCTTGATTATTCCTTCCTGCTTCCTACTTCCGTTTTCTTTTGGGTGCTCTGCGATCGATGTCAGCCTCTAGCTCAGGATGAGTCTCCCCCTCATCTCTTAATGGTACCCGACCAAATCTAATAATAATCGTAATGGTGGTAATAATAAAGGCTGCAAGTTGCCTAACAGCCAGTGACGTGCAGCCTGAGCAAGCAGAGAGCCCCCTCTGTGTAATTAGAAGCTGTGAGTAATTGCAAATACGAGTCCAGAGGCACAGAGGGGCAGAGAGGGGAGAGACACTAAAGCCAATCAATGCGTGTGTACGTGTGTGTGTGTGACAGAGAGAGTGTTAGAGCGTGTGTGTGCAGAGACAGAGAGGCGAGGGTTAAAAGTTATGACCCTAAGGTGTACTTAGACTGATTCTGACCTCTGGGAGCTAGCACAGGTAAAATGTTAAGGCGAAATCAATAAAGTATCTCTTTACCATGAGTGGTGCCAGTGAAGTGAGATAATCTAACGGGTTTCCAGGGAACTGCTTTGTAGTTGTAATGAAGTCTGGCAAATAAGACTACAATAAATTATTATTTTTCTGGTCAATTACTCTGTTGTTATGTAAGAATGACAGACTGAAGAGACTAAACATATGTAGCATGCAACTATGATTTGATAGTCCAGTTTTGACTATATAAAACTAGGCAGACAAGGAGTCTGCTAGTACAATATTGACAAAATGAGAGTAAATAGTTAAGTAAAAAGGTGCCTTTATGTTAATAAATAAGCATGCAATTTAGCACGTTGCACCTGCACAGGTTGAAAGTGGAGTTTCGACCTTGGAAAACTATGGAATCAGCACAATCAAACATACAGTTATGGGCAAAAACTTTTGTGATGATCCTCTAGTGAGTTGAAAGTCCAATTTTGGTTAGATGAAAGTAAACTACACAAGCAAGTATCTGAGCTGACCATGATAAGCAGAGCTGAAAGTAGAAAACTATCCACCCTGCACAAGACAGTTTGGAGTTAAGCTGCACATGTGCAACCATGATCTAGGGAGTTGGAAGTGCAGTTTTGACTAGAGAAAACTATCCAACCTGCGCAATCGAGCACGTAAAGGGGCAAAAAAACATATGAGATTACGAGAGGAGCTTCTACTTGTAAGTAAACGTAAGTAAACCTGCAGACACCAGAACCACCGAAAGCACAATTTTGCCAAAACAAAAGTAAGTTGAGACAGTGTGTGTATCGCACACGTGTCTTACCCAGCGCCACCCCGACGATGATCCTCCCGGCCAGCAGCACCTCCTTGCCGGGCGCGGTACTGAGCACCAGCCCCCCCACGGTGAAGCAGAAGCTGGCCAGCAGGATGCACACCCTGCGGCCGAACAGCCCATTGAGGAGGCCGCCCAGCAGGGCGCACAGCGCGGCCGCGGCCACGGTGCTGGACACCAGCAGCTCCTGCCACAGCGCGCTCAGGTGCATCTCCTTCTTCAGCAGCAGCATGGCCCCGGAGATCACCCCGGTGTCGTAGCCGAACAGAAAGCCTCCCAGGGCGGAGAAGGCAGCCAGGACGTAGACGAAGCCCGGGGTGACATCCTGCTGGAACTGCTTGCGCGCAGCCCTCTCCAGATCCCCGGTGTTGGATGCTGCTGAAGACGCTGATGCTGAGGATGCTGCTGCTGCTGCTGCTGCTGCTGTGGATGCTGCAGCCGGAGCGCAGGCGGATGCGCCCTGGCTGCAGATGCTGGAGCCCGAAGGAGCCTTGATGAGGCTCCTCTCCCCTCCATCGTTCACTTTCTTCCCCATCAGGTTGCTCATACTCCGGAGACTGTAGTCATGGTCCAGCTGCTTCCGAGACATCTGAGTTTTGGTGATGGAGATGGAGATGGAGGGGCGGGAGGAAAATTTAAAAAAAAAAACTTTACTGTTATTACCCCCCTCTACCCCTCCCTTAGTGTGGTGAGCACTTCTCCTCCTCCTCCACCCCAGCCGACAGATCCACTCTCCAGGTGTGTGAGATGCAGGCTGCAGGGTGAAGTGCCTCACACACAGAGTTCAGGAGGAAAGGTAAGAGAGGAGGAGGAGAGGAAGGGTGTAGTGGGGCGTGACGTCGGCGTGACGCAAAGAAACATCTGTTTGGGAAGGCTGATTCTTCAGTCTGACATAATTCACCGTTGGACTAATAAAATGCACTAAAACGTAAAGTAAACGATAAATACTTCAATACAACCCATTCACTTGAACGTCATCACTGTAATTTTATGACCATTGAAATAGAACATTTATTGCATCAAAGTAGGTGATGGTGTAGGCTGTGTTATTGCAACAATGAGGAATTTGACTTGTTGATCGGGGCAAAAGACAACAAGGCAAATCCTAAAATATAAAGTTTATAAAATATAAACAATACATTACTGTACACATGGTCTATACGTGTAACCTGTGGAGGTGTGGTGGGATTTTATGAAAGTCACTCAAAGACGAGGAAATCCTAACAAAGTCTCGTTGAGAAATGAGGAATTACTCTCTCGACGGTGAATTCTTAAAGGTGAGGCTCATGTTTTTCACCTGTAACTGTGGAACAGGCTGCCTCGGGCATATTAGGGAAGGTGCTGCTCTCTGTAGGATCTGCACTGGTATTACAGATCCATTTTGACGATCGTTGACTCGCTCACCAAGGCAAGACTTTAACTAACCAAAGGCAATAAAATTAATGGGAGATATGTTATTTGTCATTGCACAAATAACTACAAGAACACACAATTATAAAAGTTTTTTTTGTCATTTTTTCTTGGAAAATCCATTTTAATCAATCAGTATATCAAAATATCTGCCAATACTTGAACCCAAGCCTCTTTACCATTTGGATGAATTTGAAGTCCTACCATCACTGCCTTTTTGTTTTATCACTGATCAAGTTGAAAGAAAATCTCTGTTAACACCTTCCTGAAGCCCAAAGAAATGGCATGTTTGTAAAAGCATTCATGTGTGCACAGGATCAATACTGTGCACGGTCAGACAAAATGGAGGATCACTAGACCCTCCTAATGACCCGTAATTGAGCCAGTTAGATGGGAAGGAGGGGGACATGCTTCCTGGACATTTTGTTGAGTAGGTGGTTTTAAGGTTAAAACCTTTTATCTTGTAGTTCATTGTAACTCTCATACTATGATTATAATGATAACAGGGGTATTAACTCTGAGCTCTTATTTCTGAATGCACGCAAATATCCTGAATTTTCACTCAGCCTCACTGTAAGCCTATGTTAGCCTTTATTTTCCACTTCATGGTGTATTACATGAATCAAGGTTTTTATGATTTCTCTTCTTTGACTACATTAACAGGTATATACTATTTGTTAAAATAGAGTGTTGTCAGAAGTGGGATTCGAACCCACGCCTCCAGGGGAGACTGCGACCTGAACGCAGCGCCTTAGACCGCTCGGCCATCCTGACTACGTACTTTGACGTAGAGCGTAACAAGATGGCGGCCATATTGCAAGTGGCAAGGAAAGTTCCTGACTGCGGACATCTCTGCTTCGAACCGAGTGTGGCCGCCATGTTGCTATTGGCATAAAAAGTTGGCCGTGTAATGATGATGATGCTTAATCCACGTGCTGCACAGGACTCACCCTTCTTATTTAAAACTGAGCGACACCTCAGTTGTATTTGTCAGTTATTATATCTTGTTGTGATCTATTACTGTGAGTAAAGCTATGGGTTCATAGCTAAGCAGTGTACACATGGTCTATACGTGTAACCTGTGGAGGTGTGGTGGGATTTTATGAAAGTCACTCAAAGACGAGGAAATCCTAACAAAGTCTCGTTGAGAAATGAGGAATTACTCTCTCGACGGTGAATTCTTAAAGGTGAGGCTCATGTTTTTCACCTGTAACTGTGGAACAGGCTGCCTCGGGCATATTAGGGAAGGTGCTGCTCTCTGTAGGATCTGCACTGGTATTACAGATCCATTTTGACGATCGTTGACTCGCTCACCAAGGCAAGGCTTTAACTAACCAAAGGCAATAAAATTAATGGGAGAGATGTTATTTGTCATTGCACAAATAACTACAAGAACACACAATTATAAAAGTTTTTTTTGTCATTTTTTCTTGGAAAATCCATTTTAATCAATCAGTATATCAAAATATCTGCCAATACTTGAACCCAAGCCTCTTTACCATTTGGATGAATTTGAAGTACTACCATCACTGCCTTTTTGTTTTATCACTGATCAAGTTGAAAGAAAATCTCTGTTAACACCTTCCTGAAGCCCAAAGAAATGGCATGTTTGTAAAAGCATTCATGTGTGCACAGGATCAATACTGTGCACGGTCAGACAAAATGGAGGATCACTAGACCCTCCTAATGACCCGTAATTGAGCCAGTTAGATGGGAAGGAGGGGGACATGCTTCCTGGACATTTTGTTGAGTAGGTGGTTTTAAGGTTAAAACCTTTTATCTTGTAGTTCATTGTAACTCTCATACTATGATTATAATGATAACAGGGGTATTAACTCTGAGCTCTTATTTCTGAATGCACGCAAATATCCTGAATTTTCACTCAGCCTCACTGTAAGCCTATGTTAGCCTTTATTTTCCACTTCATGGTGTATTACATGAATCAAGGTTTTTATGATTTCTCTTCTTTGACTACATTAACAGGTATATACTATTTGTTAAAATAGAGTGTTGTCAGAAGTGGGATTCGAACCCACGCCTCCAGGGGAGACTGCGACCTGAACGCAGCGCCTTAGACCGCTCGGCCATCCTGACTACGTACTTTGACGTAGAGCGTAACAAGATGGCGGCCATATTGCAAGTGGCAAGGAAAGTTCCTGACTGCGGACATCTCTGCTTCGAACCGAGTGTGGCCGCCATGTTGCTATTGGCATAAAAAGTTGGCCGTGTAATGATGATGATGCTTAATCCACGTGCTGCACAGGACTCACCCTTCTTATTTAAAACTGAGCGACAGCTCAGTTGTATTTGTCAGTTATTATATCTTGTTGTGATCTATTACTGTGAGTAAAGCTATGGGTTCATAGCTAAGCAGTGTACACATGGTCTATACGTGTAACCTGTGGAGGTGTGGTGGGATTTTATGAAAGTCACTCAAAGACGAGGAAATCCTAACAAAGTCTCGTTGAGAAATGAGGAATTACTCTCTCGACGGTGAATTCTTAAAGGTGAGGCTCATGTTTTTCACCTGTAACTGTGGAACAGGCTGCCTCGGGCATATTAGGGAAGGTGCTGCTCTCTGTAGGATCTGCACTGGTATTACAGATCCATTTTGACGATCGTTGACTCGCTCACCAAGGCAAGGCTTTAACTAACCAAAGGCAATAAAATTAATGGGAGAGATGTTATTTGTCATTGCACAAATAACTACAAGAACACACAATTATAAAAGTTTTTTTTGTCATTTTTTCTTGGAAAATCCATTTTAATCAATCAGTATATCAAAATATCTGCCAATACTTGAACCCAAGCCTCTTTACCATTTGGATGAATTTGAAGTACTACCATCACTGCCTTTTTGTTTTATCACTGATCAAGTTGAAAGAAAATCTCTGTTAACACCTTCCTGAAGCCCAAAGAAATGGCATGTTTGTAAAAGCATTCATGTGTGCACAGGATCAATACTGTGCACGGTCAGACAAAATGGAGGATCACTAGACCCTCCTAATGACCCGTAATTGAGCCAGTTAGATGGGAAGGAGGGGGACATGCTTCCTGGACATTTTGTTGAGTAGGTGGTTTTAAGGTTAAAACCTTTTATCTTGTAGTTCATTGTAACTCTCATACTATGATTATAATGATAACAGGGGTATTAACTCTGAGCTCTTATTTCTGAATGCACGCAAACATCCTGAATTTTCACTCAGCCTCACTGTAAGCCTATGTTAGCCTTTATTTTCCACTTCATGGTGTATTACATGAATCAAGGTTTTTATGATTTCTCTTCTTTGACTACATTAACAGGTATATACTATTTGTTAAAATAGAGTGTTGTCAGAAGTGGGATTCGAACCCACGCCTCCAGGGGAGACTGCGACCTGAACGCAGCGCCTTAGACCGCTCGGCCATCCTGACTACGTACTTTGACGTAGAGCGTAACAAGATGGCGGCCATATTGCAAGTGGCAAGGAAAGTTCCTGACTGCGGACATCTCTGCTTCGAACCGAGTGTGGCCGCCATGTTGCTATTGGCATAAAAAGTTGGCCGTGTAATGATGATGATGCTTAATCCACGTGCTGCACAGGACTCACCCTTCTTATTTAAAACTGAGCGACAGCTCAGTTGTATTTGTCAGTTATTATATCTTGTTGTGATCTATTACTGTGAGTAAAGCTATGGGTTCATAGCTAAGCAGTGCATGCAGCCTAGCTCACTTGAGGACGCTGAAAAACCTTTTACACACCTTTTGCATTTTTACAGAAGGCCAAATTTTGAACCATTTGCATGGCAAAAACATTAATGGAACAAGTTGTTACAAGCTTGTTACACAATGAAAATAGCTTATGTAATATGCATTCCCCTTGTTAGTCATGATTGCATGCACTCAAGGCTTTTCAGTGGTAGTACAAGGTGAGTGTCAGGTTTTGATGGATCTTTTTTGCCTCTTTTGTCACCCTCTCTTTTGCCACCTCCCTGAATTTCAGTCAGTTCAAAGTAAGTATACAGCTGTTGCATGAAAAGAAACCTGAGAAGCTGCGCAACGTTTTTAAACGTCATTTGGTTTTTCCCCCCTCAGCTCTCAATGGAGAAATACCTAACTACTTCCTGGTTCATGAACCCACTTCATCTCATTACCCACTTGTCCAAGTATTGTCTGCTCCACAATGCTAATGCCAAACTTAAGCATCCGTCTTTGTTCTTCATGCCGGATTTAATATTTTACCCATTATGTGCATGATTGTTATCAAGGAAATGAGATTATTACTGGAAGCCAACAAACCAAATGAAAGAACAGGCTCATGTCTCTAATTCCCCCCTTGCTTTTGTGATGACATGTTTTGTCCTTTTGTCCATCCTCACCTCTAATCAAGATCTCTGTTACACCAACACTCCCACAGTGGGTATCAAATCACTGTATCAGATTTATGGCCTGTGAAGTACATTTCTTTCCATCTAAATGCAACAGCTTTTAAACTGCTTCAGTAAAGCTGCATCCCATGCCCCCCCTCCCCCTCCCCCCCTCACCACCACCACCACCAACACCTGCCTCCCCCTTTGTGTCTCACTTCCTGGTTTCACAGAAGCTCATATGTATGTGTCTGCGAGTGTGCACATGTCTGAACATGGGATGGGTTGATCTAAGCCACAGATGCTGCATATATAAACCCTGAGATGGGATACTGGTGCAGTTCCTCAGGATCTCATCAACATTTCGACCAGACAACGTGACCATGGAGCGATGGATCCTGGTGGTCTGTTTTTCACTGGCCTCAGGTACTTTCCAATTAATAAGTTGTAGTTTTCTTTATTTAAAATATATGAAATGAAATATTAAAAATGAAAAAAATATTGTTTTTTTTTCATTTTACCATTTAGATTTATTTTTTATTTCTAGTAAGGATTTAGCTGCTAAATATGCATACTTATTCTACTTGAACTATTCTACTACTACTACTCTGAACATCACAAAGAATCTTTTTTTTTCTTTTGACTGTTTTTATTGTTGGCACTTTAGATTACTTTTTATTAAAAGTCATTGGGGAATTCATGATTTATCTATGAATTATGCTTAATATGTAGTTTGTCATTTTATTGATGGTCTTCAAAGTAACATTTCTGCTTTGTTCAAAGTATTTGTAACCCTATATTTTGTTCCTGCAGTAATGAAGGAATTAATGATTGATGCTATATTCCTCTCTAAGTTTTAGGAATTGGGGAATCAGTCACAACAAGTGAAACTCAGAAATGTGAGTATAAAGCTATTAGTCTTGATCAATCTATTTTGAATTCAATTGGTCTACTACTTCAGTATTGATCACATTCACGTCTCCGCCTATAACTAATTCACCTCTGTTGTTATCAGACACTTGCCGGACGTTTGGCAGCGGGGTCGTCCAGCTCTTCAACGGTTCCATTTTCTACGTGCAGTCCACCTGCCCATTCGTCCTCACCCGATTCACTCACAATCGTGTAGATTGTGATATCATCATATTGCGAGACAGCAGCGGGCTCCTGGTCCGAGTCGAGATCATCATCAACAAAGTCAGGACGGTTCTGCAAAATGGAAGCATCCTGGTGGAGAAGAAAAGGTCTGAACCCGATCCTTTAAGAATGAAAAATCATTTTGTTTTGTTCAATGATTACCATACCTGGATGAAGATGTACAGCATGTCTAAAAACATAATCGGTTTCTCATTTGTGTATCAAATGAGAAATTTTTATTTTTTGAAATATTTTGAAATGTAGCCAAAAAAACAGGAATAATCAATTAGCGTATAGAATTAGAGTAAATGAGGACACAGAACTACTTGGTTTCTGTGAAGTTTTCAGTGAAATGACATGACCTTGGCTTTTCTGGCTCGTAACTTTAAGTATTTACTCACCACTTTATGTGAGAAGAAAGTTGCTAAGTCACGTAAACATTTATGTGTAGCCAGTAAGCTGCCAGAAAGTCAGAAATTGTATGGTTGCCAGGTAAGTACGAAAAGACACCAGATCTGTGCAGGAACAGGCTGTAATATTTCTACAAAAAAAAAATGGTATGAAATAGCAACTGAGGAATGAAAACCAGTGTCCCCTAGCTTCTAGATTAGCACCACAGAATAAGGATAAATACTCCAATCAGTCAAGGACCTGTTTAACTCGTCTTCCATCAATCCATCACATCAAGTTGACATTCCAGCCAGACAGAAAACAAAATATCCACTTGTGCAAAGTTTGCTCGCTTCACACACCCTCTAGGTCTATATTTGCTGAGATTATTAATTAGCAGGAGAAGTCTTGTCTGAGTGGCCAACAAGAGTTTTTTTTCCCCACAAATCATTCACCAACTGCCATTCAGGTTTTTATGTATTGTTAATGTGATCTGTGTTGGTTGTTCATTAGCTATGACTTTACCAGCTGTGGGAGTGTTATTAATGGTTTGTCTCAATGGTTAAGTTATATGAAAACAATTTATATTGTGGCGGGTTGTGACATTGTGCAAGGTGAAATACAAGAATAGTGTAATAATAAACCAGTGTTATCACTTATTTTAAAGGTTGAGGAAGAAAAATAAAGCTGTGATAGTTATCCTCTATCCCTTTACCAAGATCTGTGTTTTGTTGTTTTATTTAACAGTGTTTCCCTCCCATATGACCATACATACCAACACATCTTTCGCTACGGCATTTACACCAAACTGAAGAGCTCCCTGCTTCCTCTGTCTGTCATCTGGCACAATGTACCTGATGGAATAGACACGCTGTGGGTGAGTGGACACTGACAATATACAACAGGGCTGAAAACAGGCAAGTAAAATGTTTTATGACGCTTTCATTGGAGCATTTGCAAAAACATGTTCCACAGGTGGAGCTGGAGCAGGAGCTGAGCAACGACATGTCCGGACTGTGTGGAAAACACACAACGTCAGGTATGTAAATGAATAGTTAATAGGGAAGCATTTGCTGTGTAGGTGAAAGTAAACTTTTGTTAAGTTGGTAGGTGTTGAGTGTATTGGTGTATTTCAGTATAAAATGAAACAGTGGCTCTTGGAGAGTCTTTGGCAAAGTTCTGATCACAAATGTGCTTTTCTTCAAATGAAATCAGCCACCGAGCAGCAGCTAATTACTGACAGTGTGCTTGCTGACGACACATGCAAAACCAGAGATCCTGTCAACGTTCCAAGTATGGTAAGTTTGCCAGCTTCCAGGCTTCCCAGCTACACATTCTCGCTCTGTCTTTTTATGTACTCAGGTCAAATTTAAAAGGGACCTAGAATGAAAAGAAACTTCTGCCTTTATGTTAAGGGCCCCAGATCTGCAGTAGTATTCCTACACATAACTGTAAAAGGGCTCGTCATATAGACCGGTGTCCCATAGTTCATGTGTTAGCACCTCTCAACCATTCCAGATCCCCTTTAAAAGTGAAAACAACTGGTGGCAGTTCTTCAAACATAATTTTTAATTTCTCTTTTGATGCTTGCAGTCATGTATGCAGTTACTCTCCCACGCCGTGGACTGCCTGCAAGAAAGTCTTTTACTTTACAAAAAAATTTGCGAGCAGAACATTTACAGTCATAAAGAAGGCAAGTACGTCGCTTGTGCTTTCGCCAAAGAACTTGCCCACAAGTGTGGAAACAGCAGCCACGTCTGGACCAAATGGAGAACAGTAACCAAGTGTGGTGCGTGGGCTCTCTTTCAGAATGCTGTCACAGGATGCATGCCTTTAACGATGATTCATTGAAGTTTGTCTTGTGTTTATTGGGTAAATACAGAGGAACCCTCCTGTCCTGGAGACCTGCTTTATGTCGAACAGGGTGCAGCTTTTGTTCCCACCTGCTCCAACCCGAACTACTTACCTTACAGCTCAGATCTTATCAGCTCCTGTGTCTGTCCATCGGGTAAGCATCCTCTGTTATTCTGTTGTGGTAGGGCCTCTTTAGCACCCCCCCCACCCAAAAAATTGAACTATTTTGTCCTCCAGGTAAGGTGCTAAACGATGCAGCGAAGGGTTTCCGCTGTGTGAGCGTGTCCAGCTGTCCCTGTGTGTTTGCCGGCAAGAGCTACTCCAACGGAGAGACACGCAGCACCAAGTGTCAGTCATGGTACGTGGTCGCAAAGTGTGTCTGTTATTTTTATCTCTGCAGGATCAAATTTGACCTGTTTTCTTTATATGAATCTCAGTGTGTGCGAGAGAGGAAAGTGGCATTGCTCTGCCAACTTCTGCCCCGCCAGATGCCTCATCGAAGGGCAGTTTGCC
Source organism: Karalla daura (assembly GCA_029224185.1). Lineage (NCBI taxonomy): Eukaryota > Metazoa > Chordata > Actinopteri > Chaetodontiformes > Leiognathidae > Karalla > Karalla daura. The sequence continues at coordinate 4,650,586 of CM055209.1, read as the reverse complement.
ACAACGTTTGATGGAAAACAATATTCTGTTCCCAAAGAATGTGAATATGTGGCCTCACAGGTGAGTCTCCAACAGCTACAATCGGCATCAAACAATGTTGTCTGTCTCATCGTTTTATTACAATTTTCTTTTGAAATTATTTTTCAGGGCCTCAACTGGACCATAACAATCAAGTATTATGGAAGGTCTCTGAAAATTGTCTCACTTCAGCTTTTTCAGGTACCAGCAAATGTTCAACAAAACATTTCATCAAACTAGAATCGACCCATTCAGCAGAATAAATGTTGAAACTTAATATTTCTTTTTGGTTATGAATGTGCTTCTTTGTCTGACTTTCAGGAAATGTATACATTTTCACCTGACATGGTGAGAATTGGACCTAATGAAATCACTGAACTTCACCAGTCTGGTAAGAACAAAGTGAATCTGTACTGTGCCTGCTGGCTGAGTAGTCCCTGATCAGTCACTAACTAACTTGTATTTGCCTGTCAGAGCATGCTCTGGTTTTCTGGCAGTCATCCATGTACGTCCAAGTCCACACATCCTTTGGCCTGAAGGTCCAGGTCCAGATGTCTCCAGAAATTCAGCTATACATCACTCCACCTGCAAACCACACCGGCACACTCTCAGGTCAGGATGTTGTAATCACAGAAAAGATCTGCTCTTTTATTTAGATTAAGCACTCGTTAAGAAGAGAGTGCCAGCAAGTGCAAGTTAGGAGAGGGGATACTCTTGGAAGAGTTCCACTTCATCCCAGTAGAGATGATTTAACATAACGTAACGTAATGTTTGATTTGTACTAATGCCAAGTGTGTGTTTCAGGTCTCTGCGGCAACAGCAACAACGACACCACAGATGACTTCACCACCAGCAGTGGAATCATTGAGAACTCAGCTCAGCTTTTTGCTCAGTCCTGGAGCATCGAAAGTTGCAGTGTTGACATTCTCCCCATCTGCATGAACACAAACAACGGTAGCTATACCTATGAATAATGTGTATTTTGTGCTTTTGTGTAATTATTATTAATTATTTTTGAATACTCAATATTGGCATGTATTCTAACAGAAAGAAAGACACATTAAGCATGACCTCAATGTGTATTTTTGCAGAAATATTTGCAGAGCAAACATGTTCTGTTTTGAACAACCCCACTGGGGTATTTGCTGCATGCCACAGTCACATCGCTAGCGACTACTACCACACGGTAACAAGACTTTCACATCAAACTTTTTTTTCTTTCTAACAGCTCTTGTTAACCTGAAAACCTTCCATTTTCAGGCTTGTGTCAGAAGAGTATGTAACTGCCGCAGCAATCTGCAACAGTGCCTGTGTGTCGCTCTGGGCAGCTACGCCAAAGCCTGTGCCAGTCAAGGGGTTGTTGTTGGCGACTGGAGAAGAACCACGAATTGCAGTTAGTTTACACTCATTCACTTATATGATTCTGTCTACATATTCCTTCTTTCAGCATCTCAAAATATCTTTTAAGGTATAGTGCAGAACTTCTGTTGTACATACAGCCGGCAGTTACATATGACATAACCCCTTAACTATGTCACTGTGTTATGCCATCATTGCAGCTAGATAGTCAGTTATATACTGTAGCTAACTAGTTGCAGTAGATAGATCACCAGTAAGCTAGGTAGCTGGTTAGATAGCTTGTAAGACAGTAAGTTACTTAGCTAGCTATCTAGTGGTAGTAGTAGTGACATAGAAACGCACGCAGAGTTACACGATAAACTAACTTTATGTCATCATTGCTTAACTTGGCAGTGGGATATTTTGTTGTCTTTCAGCTCAGAGATGTGAAAAGAACCAGCAATTCTCCTACGAAGTGCAAACCTGCAACCGCACTTGTCTCTCGCTGTCGGGCCCTGACCCCCGCTGTGGACTGGAGGATGCCCCGGTGGAGGGATGTGGCTGTCCTGAGGGAACTCACCTGAATCACAGACTCACCTGTACCCCAAAGTCAGAGTGCCACTGTCGTTACCAAGGTGGCACAACACCACCGGGGCCAGTTGTTCTGGATGGACGACAATGGTAAAATTAACCTGTTTATTTATACATTTTGGATTTTTAATCTGAGCTTAAAAACAGTCACATCTGAATGGAGCATTTGCATTCTGGCCTTGTTTTTCAATTGAATGACTGGTCCACTTTGTGCCTGATCTCAATTCAAGTATCATGTCTTTCACAGCCTCTGTGAGGATGGAAAATTGCAGTGTTCGAAAGATTGTGGTACAGTATAATTTTGTTTTTCTATCACAGTCAAATCAGTATGACTTGTGTCATATGAATTCTGTCTGACATAAATTTAATGTGTGTATTTAATGTGTGCGTCAGGGTGCAAAGATGGGAAAGTCTGTGTCCACTGTGCTGAGTTTAAGATTAACACGGCTCAGAGAACGTGCGACAGTGTCAGCAAACCTATGGTAAGTCACTAAATCATGCACAGTTTAATAACTGTTTGAAAACAGTTTGGCCAATGAGGATTTCTCTGTGCTGTGATCTTCAGGGTCCAGGTCTGACCTGTGAGAGTGGCTGCTACTGCCCTCTCGGGCAGTACGAGGATCACAGAGGAAACTGTGTTCCTTTGAACAACTGCACCTGTGTGTACGGCGGAAAAGTGTTCAGCGCAGGAGAGCGCGTCAAAACCAACTGCAAAGCCTGGTAACACCCGCTTCAGAGCTGTTTTACCATTCAGCCTTAATCCAGGTGTTAATTTAAAGACTCATGCTCTACGTTACAGTGTCTGCGGTCAGGGTCAGTGGCATTGCCAGGATCAGCCTTGTCCCGGGAAATGTCAAGTTTATGGAAACGGACACTACCAGACTTTTGACTCCAAATGGTACCGCTTTGACGGACACTGTCAGTACACACTTGTTGAGGTGAAAGCAGGGGTTTGAATTCCCACTCTTATTATCTTAGAGATGGATGCATATTGTAAGGATCTGTTGGTTCCTGTCTCCAGCACATATAGGGTGAAGGCAGGGAATACAAGTCCATCACAGGACACACACATACCACTCTAAACATGTATCTATCTACCTTCCAATACAGGATGACTGTGGGATAAGAAACAGCACTTTCTCTGTTAGAGTGGAGAGTGTGCCTTGCTGTGACGAGGCGCTCACCTGCTCTCGCTCCATCATCCTGGACCTGCAGGTAGGCAGCTGTTCCTGCATTTCCTATAATTAAACAAAGCTATGCAACTATTCCGTTACTAACTATCTTAATCCCATATCTGTGCCTACCTATAAGGGCGAAGCCACCTTGACTCTGAGTGACATGCAAGTGACCAGACGCCACCACGATGGCTGGACTCTGCAGCCAGATCCACTTTACTACACACACACTGTGGGACTCTACATCATAATCTCAGTGCCGAGCAGAGGGATCACACTCATCTGGGACAAACACACTCGGCTCACCATCGAGCTGCATCCAGGCTGGAGGGTTAGTGATGAGGCATTTGATCACAGTCAGTTCATTCAACTACCTCAAAACTAGTCCAACTTCAGCGATGTGTGCAACTTTGTAGCATTTTACAGTAGTACAACTTTGAACTTTTTTTCCTGCAGAACAGAGTATGCGGTCTCTGTGGAAATTTTGATTTCAATGAAATGAATGACCTGCAGACAAGTGGCTCAGCAGGTACGTTGTTCCCCTGACTTGCACACAGCAGTGCCACAACAGGCATCATCATTAAAATAACACCCAATAATCTGTCCGTAGTGGCATCAAGTCCGATGGCTTTTGGCAACAGCTGGAAGTCTGCCACGCCTCCCTGTTCTGACGTGACACAAGAGATATTTCCCTGTGAGCGTAACTCCTACTGCTTAGCCTGGGCCCAGCGGCGCTGCATGATCCTCAAAAGAGACACATTCACGGAGTGTCACTTACAAGTATGCAATCACAGAGCAATCATCACAACATCTAATAGGCATTGAAAGGGACCTAGAATGACTTTGAGAGTAATATATCCTGACAGAGAGTATGAATAAGAGCTCTTTTATGGGTGTTGTACTAACCTCAGGTGGATCCAGAGCCCTACTACCACGCCTGTGTGCAGGAGTCCTGCTCCTGTGAGTTTGAGGGCAAGTTCCTGGGCTTCTGCACAGCTGTGGCAGCCTACGCAGAAGCCTGCAGTGACCAGGGCGTGTGCATAAACTGGAGAACACCTGATTTGTGTCGTGAGTCGATTGCTTGTTTTTCCATGTCGTGAGTAGTTATCGACTGCCGTCCTTATGGCAAAATGTAAAAAAGTTTGTATGAGAAATGAATCGTTACGCTGACTCTTCTACTCATTTACAACACAGCGGTCTACTGTGACTACTACAATGAGCGAGGCCAGTGTAGCTGGCACTACGATCCCTGTGGTGAGATTCTGACCTGCGGCAAAGGAAACTCCTTGGCCCACAAGCTGGAAGGTAACCAGACACTCAGAAATGCAACCAGCAGGGAACAACTATAACTTAATCTTGTGTCATTTGTCTCTAGCGCTATCATATGAGTAAAGCCAGCGTCAGGAGTCACACACAAATAACTTTTCTTTGTCTGAATTCATGGTCACAAAAATGTTTTGTGTCTTTGTTTTTCTTTGGAATAGGCTGCTATCCCAGATGTTCAAAGGAGGCTCCGTTCTTCGATGAAAATACTGGCGAATGCACCAACCTGAGAAACTGCACTTGTTATTTGAACGACACTGTCATTCAACCTCAGGCAGTAGTGCTGATACAGTCTGCTGAGTGGTGAGTTAGCCATTTGGTAATATCGATACAAAGTATGCCTAGATACAGTAGGTCTATAATGGGTGCAGTCATAATATGAAATATCATAATTTCCTTGTTAAAGGAGACATGTTATGCAAAACTGACCTTTTTTTTTATTGATTTTATTTTTTGGACCAAAGCATGTTACTGACATTATTTTTAGACATCAAGGAACCATGTTAAAGAATCAGCAATTAGCACAATATTGCAAAATTTAAATGTATAACTGGACACTTGTTTCTTAACAGCCTCTGTATAAATGGAACAATCATCTGTCGTAAGTCCACATCACTATGTCTGTTTCTATCACAGATACAAAAATATGAACAATATTTTCAGGAACATTTTGAAATTTTTAGTAGACTTTGTGTGCCTTCACAGAAGAATCACCAAAAATTCCTACCATCTTCCCTCCAACAGCAACCCCCACCCCAACCACGACTGGTACCACTCCTACGTCAAGTACTACCACCACAACAACCGTCACCTCCACAGCAACTACAACTGCTTCAACTACAACTGAAACAACTACACCTCCCACCACCCATACACCCACCACTGAAGCAACTACACCGACCACCACCCATACACCCACCACTGAAACAACTGCACCTCCCACCACCCATACACCCACCACTGAAACAACTACACCTCCCACCACCCATACACCCACCACTGAAACAACCGCACCTCCCACCACCTTTACACCCACCACTGAAACAACTACACCTCCCACCACCCATACACCCACCACTGAAACAACTACACCTACCACCACCCATACACCCACCACTGAAACAACTGCACCTCCCACCACCTTTACACCCACCACTGAAACAACTACACCTCCCACCACCCATACACCCACCACTGAAACAACTGCACCTACCACCACCCATACACCCACCACTGAAACAACTGCACCTCCCACCACCTTTACACCCACCACTGAAACAACTACACCTCCCACCACCCATATACCCACCACTGAAACAACTGCACCTACCACCACCTTTACACCCACCACTGAAACAACTACACCTCCCACCACCTTTACAGCCACCACTGAAGCAACTACACCTACCACCACCCATACACCCACCACTGAAACAACTGCACCTCCCACCACCTTTATACCAACCACTGAAACAACTACACCTCCCACCACCCATACACCCACCACTGAAACAACTGCACCTACCACCACCTTTACACCCACCACTGAAACAGCTGCACCTCCCACCACCTTTATACCAACCACTGAAACAACTACACCTCCCACCACCTTTATACCAACCACTGAAACAACTACACCTCCCACCACCCATATACCCACCACTGAAACAACTGCACCTACCACCACCTTTACACCCACCACTGAAACAACTACACCTCCCACCACCTTTACAGGCACCACTGAAGCAACTACACCTACCACCACCCATACACCCACCACTGAAAGAACTGCACCTACCACCACCTTTACACCCACCACTGAAACAACTGCACCTCCCACCACCCATACATCCACCACTGAAACAACTGCACCTCCCACCACCTTTACACCCACCACTGAAACAACTACACCTCCCACCACATCTTCACAAACAACTACAACCACATCCACCACCACTGAAACAACTACACCTCCCACCACATCTTCACCAACAACTACAACCACATCTTCCACCACTGAAACAACTACACCTCCCACCACCTCTTCATCAACAACTACAACCACATCCACCACCACTGAAACAACTGCACCTCCCACCACCTCCTCACCAACAACTACAACCACAACAACCACACCTCCCACCACCACTGAAACAACTACACCTACCACAACCTATACACCCACCACTGAAACAACTGAACCTCCCACCACATCTTCACCAACAACTACAGCCACAACAACCACACCTCCCACCACCACTGAAACAACTACACCTACCACAACCTATACACCCACTACTGAAACAACTGAACCTCCCACCACATCTTCACCAACAACTACAGCCACAACAACCACACCCCCCACCACCACTGAAACAACTACACCTACAACCACCTATACACCCACCACTGAAACAACTGAACCTCCCACCACATCTTCACCAACAACTACAACCACAACAACCACACCTCCCACCACCACTGAAACAACTACACCTACCACCACCTATACACCCACCACTGAAACAACTGAACCTCCCACCACATCTTCACCAACAACTACAACCACAACAACCACACCTCCCACCACCACTGAAACAACTACACCTACCACCACCTATACACCCACCACTGAAACAACTACACCTCCCACCACCTCTTCACCAACAACCACAACCACATCCACCACCACTGACACAACTATATCTCCCACCACCTATACACCTACCACTGAAACAACTGAACCTCCCACCACATCTTCACCAACAACTACAACCACAACAACCACACCTCCCACCACCTTTATACCCACCACCGAAACAACTACACCTCCCACCACATCTTCACCAACAACTACAACCATGACAACCACACCCTCCACCACTGAAACAACTACAGCTTCCACCACCTTTACAACACCAACAACTGAAACTTCAACTCCCCTCACCTCACCAACTTCTAGAGAAGTGACCGGCACAACATCTATACCAACTACCAGAGGTACTACTCATACTCACTCATACCTGTCACAGTAAATCACTTTCAGTATGGGGTTAACTTTTGCTGAAATGGAAAACAGTAAATCTCACTGTTTGGCTAAATGTCTGTGTTCAAATTCACAGGGTGCCAGTGTAAAGATCTGAGAAGAAACCAAACCTGGAATTGTGGAGAGACATGGACAGAGGACTGCTTTATTAAGACTTGTATCGATGAGAGGATAGAGTTGACCACGGTGAAATGTCCAGAGTCTCCAATTCCAATTTGCCCCAGAAATCAGATCACAAAAGTATCAGATGGATGCTGTGAGACATGGAAGTGTGACTGTGAGTGCACTGTCTGCCTCTGTTTTTTGTGTTAATTACTTAACACTGAACACAAAGCGAAATTGGTGATTAATTGGTGATTTGAAAGTCAGTGATGTAATCTACTCAAATCATTTCCTATCTTTTGCAATACCATCTCTAGGCCGCTGTGAGGTGTATGGAGACCCACACTACATCTCTTTCCAAGGTGTAAACTTTGATTTTATGGGCCAGTGTACCTACACCCTCGTAGAGGAGCAGTCCCCAACTCACCATTTGACCATTGCTGTGGACAACTTCGATTGTATGCCAGGCTTCGACTTGTCCTGTGCCAAGGGCATCATCTTGAGATATCAGAACAACGTCGCCACGCTCAGTATCCATCCTCATTTGTTTAAAGTGAAAGTAGGGAATGCACTTCTATTATCAATCCTTTTCCATTCTACCATACATTTCTGAATAGTAATAGACGGTTGATTTAATGCTGTTCTTAACTGCCCTAGGCCACCCTGAACAATGTGACCATACAGCCGCCATATGAGGAGCAAGGGTTGAGGTTCGATACCACAGGCTACACAGTGTCCATCAAACTCCCAGAGATTCGCTCTTACGTGACACTCAGTCCCACTTGGACCATAGTGGTCAGTCTGGCCATGGAGTATTTCCAAAACAATACTCAAGGACAATGTGGTAGGTAATGGGATGAAAATGAAAGTTCTGGGTTCTGTTACATATCATCACCACCATTCCCTCACTGAAGCTTACCTCTCTCTCCAGGGGTGTGTGGTGTCGGGTCATGTGTCCGTAAAGGAGGGCAGATCGAGGCCAACAGCTGCTGCGAGAATACAGCTTATGACTGGCTCTACACAGATCCGCTGAAGCCATCCTGTTTGGGTGCACCAAGGGATGTACCCTGTCAACCCAAAACCACCCCACCACCACCACCCTGTCCCAAAAGCCAACTGTGCAATCTGTTAGATGACCCGTAAGCTCCACATACACTTTATTATACTTTTTCTCAACTACCTTTGTGTCAAGTGTTGTCAGGCGCAATATCAGAAACTAAATGAAAGCAGATGATTGTGTCAGAGATTGATTCAAAGACAGTTAAAGAAATAAAAGTGAATCAATGTGAATTAATAAGAATCACAGTGCCTATAGGCAGCGTATTGAGTGAAATAGGTTGGGTAGAATGCTGACGATGGGGAACAGGTAAAGTTTTGTTTGGTGCCTGAGATTTTACAACTGTTTCCAAGTGTATTCAATCCCCTTAATTAAAATCTAATCAGAAAATCATTAATGAGATGATAGTTTATGAGATATATTTCATGCATAACATGGCAGTTATGGCTGGGACCTTCAGGCATCTCTGCCACCATTGCTCCAAACTCCATGCAACTATTCCCTCCTAACACCACCAAGCAGGGTTAGGACATCCATAACGTCTTACATCCTATTTTTCTCTTTGTTGCAACTCTGTGGTGTGTAACTGGCTGCTTCTCCCTCCGTGTGTTTTGAGCTGTATCATGTATATGATATTCCACTGTATCATGTTTCCTCAGAGTCTTTTCAAACTGCAGCCATCACGTGGACCTGAGCACAGTGAAGAGGAGCTGTGTGTTTGATTCATGCAGGACTGATGCGTGTGCTTCACTGGAGCAGGCCGCTGGGGAATGCAGGAATGCTGGTTTCTGCATTGAGTGGAGAAATCTCACAAACGGACAGTGTAGTATGTACTTGTTTTCCTTTCTTATCCTTGATAAAGTCTTCCGTAAACTGATATCTGATGAAATTAAAGGTCCTGCTTTGTGTCTCAGATGTGACATGTGCACAAGGGCTGGTTTATAGAGAATGCTCCACCAAGCATGACGACTTCTGCTATGGAGGGTTTGTTGCTGTCCGCTCTGACCAAACAACAGTCTAATAGTTGTTGAGATGTTTGTTCTTTGCTAATTTGTGCTTTGGCTGCACAGAGCTCGTCATACAGGAGCCTCATTCGAGAGCAGCAGCGCCGGCTGCTTTTGTCCCAACGGCCTGGCCAGGGCAGGAAATCACTCAAATGAATGTGTATCTCAATGCTGCTGTACGTACAGGACACTTGCACAAGACACTTACCTACTCACTCATCTGTGTTTGAAATCTTACACTAAGCAGTGATTTTTATCTGGTGACATTTATATTATAATCCATGTGCTTGTTGGAACCAATCAAGTTGATTTTATTATTGCTATATCATCAGATTGTAAAGGACCACTTGGAGAGCCCAAAATGGTAAGTGTCCTTGACTCTCTCAGACCCCCTAGATTAATTCCTTATTTTATTACGGTCCAGGTCTTGTCTCTTTGTTTAGTATAACTTGGAGCCTTACATTTTGTCACTCTGTGCACTTGGCCTGTACCACTATACTTGCTGCCCTCACAGCATCTGCCCCCTTCCTTCCTAACCCTAACCCCTAACCTTCACCTTCACATGTGACACCACTGTTTATTCAGGAGTGTCTTCTGTTTCTGTCTCGCAGCCTGGTTCGGTGTGGCGTTCGGGCTGCAGCCTGTGCACATGTAACAACCAGACTTTTGCAGAGGAGTGCGCTCCAGTGCCCCCTCCTGAGCCACCTACCTGCGGCCCTGATGAGGTGATGGTTAACATGACATGCTGTGGAGATCAGGAGTGTGGTAAGCACTGGTAACATGCTAAAATGATGAGTTCAATATGGTTGAACAATTTGTATAAATACAGTTTTATAGTGGTAAATAATTCAGTTTTGTACTTACTTACTTATACTTGCGTTTATCTTGGTTTAAGGAGTTTATTTTGTGTTATTTATTAATTTTTCGATGTTTTTTGCAATCTTATTCAGATTTCTTTCACTCTTTCTCATTTTTGATTGGTTGACTTTCTATCCATCAGTATGTACTTTTATTGTGTTTCAGGTTTTCTTTTTCACTCTCAATATTATTGTATGCAACCATTTTCTTATAATTGGACTCCAAATGAAAAACAAATCCATCTGCGGGTACAAATAAACGAACCTGAACCTGATTTTGTATTATTTTTCAGTTCCCAAGACATGCACCTATTACGGGAAAACGTACAACGTAAGTTGATTCTAACTTCATCATAATTTATGCATTTTGTGCGTTGCATGGGTTTAGACTGAACAATTGTCCTATTTTGTCTCCATTCCTGATGTCTGTCTCTTTGCGTGTAGGTGGGGGACACATGGACGAATGGCAGCCACCCCTGCATGTTGTTCACCTGCAGCCTGGAGGGGATTCAGAGTGAGACAAGAGTGTGCCCTGCACAGGACTGTCCAGAGGTACTGCAACACCTTTGGTACAGAGAGCATGTTTTGCATTGTTTTGCTGAGTAACGTCCTCTTTCATGCACATGTATGAGTTTCTGTAATTTCTAAAAGGATTAATCTGAACAGAGATAGATTATGTCTGTTATGTCTGGCACTCTTTTAAAAAGCTAATGCCCAACACTATGCAAATATCATTCATATGTTGTGGTTTATTCACCAGGAGGAGAGAATTTGGGATGACCAGCACTGCTGCTTTACCTGTAAGCAAAGTCAGATTCTGCAAAGCATGAGATTCAGTTCAATGTCAAACTAACCCATTCTTACAATTTGTATTTATCTTTTCCATTTCCAGGTGAACGGAGCTGTGCTCCAAAGATGACCACTGTCAACTTCACCGTGGAGAACTGCACTGCTGCCATTCAGGTGCCTGTGTGTGAGGGCAGCTGTCATTCTGAGCCCAGGTGAGAGGAGAAAACATGTCGACAGTAATTCAATTTCAGAGCTGTTTTCTGAATTCTAACCTCCTGTGCCTCCATTTACAGCGTAACGTTAGAGGGTGACCTGCGGGTGAGGGAGCCGTGCCGATACTGTGTGGAGCAGAGCTCGGAGAGGAGATCACTGACCCTGCCGTGTGTCCACCTCACCTCCAGACTGTTCACCTACAGACACGTCACCAGCTGCCGGTGCACAGACTGCGTCGTACTGAGCTGGAGAGAAGCAGGCACACACTAAAATCCTCCAAAGCACAATCACTGATCATTCATTCATACGTGGCAGAATCACATTAGGGCCACGAGTAGAAGCGTCGAGTTTGAGTATGATTTGATGAGAAGGAAGGAGAAAGAAGAATTGGTGCTTAACAAAGCATCGGTTTGAATGTCTTTATCAAAAAGGTCTTGATTTACAAGAATGTAAATAAAGTCTGTAACAGAGAAAACGAAACAAAAAAATGTCAACAATCACAATGTATAAATTATGTATAAATATATATATATATGGAAAATCTATATGGTGAGTATATCGGAAAGTATCAGCTTTTATTCAGCCCACAAATATACTGAATCATTCACCAATTGCCTGTTTATATTGTGAATTTTCTTTTGTTGTAGTGATTTAAATCCCCTTTATTCACAGTTTTTCAATTAAGAGGCTCTTTGTGACCAAACTGTAAACAAATGTAAAATACAGCTGATTAAAGCCCTGTTTTGCCCTGTTTTGCTTTCCATGGTTTTTTTCAAATAGTTGCACATGCAGACACAACGTTTACAATCTGCAGATAAACAATGCAGTATACACACCAGGCCTGTAGTTGGCGCCACAAATCTAAAAATATACATGCATAGACACTTTGCTCTGTCACTACTCATGTAGGGCAACTGACAGACAATGTTACAGTGCATGACCCTTCTCAAAATGCTGCGTTTTCATGGAAAACATGGAAACAGCATCTCTATTTGTTTTTGCATGGAGACGTAGACGAATGCAATTTTCGACTCTTGACACCCTGGAGCGTTGTTCTATTTTCAGGCACCAAAATGGCATTTTCATGAGGACAAACACAAGAGAAAGTTTTACATTTTCGCCTGAAACGTTGTTGTGTAAATGAGCCATGCCATAATGAAGAATTTCTGAAAAACCTCAGGAATTTTGACCATGGCAGTGTATTCAGATCGACTTTGATTTGCTCTGTTTGACCGGGCTTATCAAATGATGTGATGCACGACACTGAGCTGCTACTGAGGACACTGAGAGAAAGCCATTGTTAAGTGGCTATCAACAGGACACAGGAAGGCCTTTGATCAGGCCTTGGAAACACCCCGCCTTAACAAAAGCTGAATTTCTCCAGGAGAGGAAAGCATTTCATTCTTTGAAAACAGAAAAAAAACAACAGAAACGGCAGCGCTTGTAAAATAAGCTTTGGCCAGCTTCACGCTGCTGCTGTTTGTTGTGCATTCAAAAGGATGGATACTTGATGTTCAAGGGGAGGATGTGCGAGACTGCGAGCGTCTGTGTGTGTGTGTGTGTTTGCATTCAGTGAACCTCTGAACCTTCCGGTGCTGCTCGGACTTACATCCCCACTGGACCTTACCCAACAGGAGCGGTCACGTTTGGGTTTGCGTGCGTGCGTGTGCTCGGACGGGGCCGGAGGGCTTTTTATTGACATGATCAACAAGTGCACATGAGTGGCCGGGTTACTGATTACAGGTGATGTTATAGTTTGTTTGTGATAAGGCTCCTGCCTTAAGCACAAAGTCCTGCCAGATTCTGCAAGCCTTCAAGCTACGTTACCAAATCATTCCCATCCCTTGAAGGACCATCACTGCCTCTCAGGTAAAAACTTTTTCTAGTTTCTTCACTGGTTCTTATTTTTCTCATGTTTTATCCAAGATGCTCTGATTGAATTGTTTATGAAATGACTAGAAATCCACTGCATTTGTGTTATATTATGTGCATTGTGAAATTGACTTTTTGTCTAATTCTCCCAAATGTATGCATCAGCATACATGACTGGAGTGTGGGCAATCCTCTTATTACTTTAATGATATTCAATTCAAAGAAGAAGAGTTAGAATAAAGTACTGACATAAGATGGATGTGAATGCAGAAGGAGGGTTAGGTTAGAGACCCTCAGGAGAAGAAACATCTCTACAGTAAATATGGTAACCTCAATCTCTGCAATTCATCATTCCTAGATGATGTTTTACAGTCATTATACTTATACTATAGAGAGAGGGTAACGTTAAAATATTAAATGGTAATAAAGTAAGAAAGAGAAGAATGGAATTCGAGTGAAAAATTGCACTTTTGCAAAAGATTTTTTCCTTTATAAATGGATAAAATTCTCTTTTATTATTCATTAGGATGTTATGATGTTTTGCTGAAAATAGACTGGCTCAATCAGATGCTCTATGCTCACAGTCTTCTATTTATGTCATATGGCTTGGATTACAGTCGTGTTTCTGCAGGTCCTTTGGTGACGTGTCCTCTGCTTCCCTGCATCTGGCTACAACTCAGCAGCATCATGAGTGTGGAGACTAAAAAACCACGTGAGGCTTGCTGCTCCAAGCTCAAGGTCGGTGAAATTCACCCCACCTCCCTGCTTTAAAAACTGTTTTGGGAGCATCTCTCACCTCCTCGGTGCACGATTTCATTCTCCAAAAGCCTTGTCAATGCAAACAGATGAGAAACTGTGTCAGGACTAGATTGTAAAACCCCCTTTCTTTTGCCTTATCGCCATGTGTTTTTCCTAGTTTGACATTTCTATGTCAAGATTATCTATGTCTGACTAGAGATACGTTTACTGAGGCAGTAAAAGGCAAAGTATTAACCAAAAAAAGCCTCTTTTTACTCGCAGACAGATAAAGCCGAGACTTTGACACTAATTTAGAGTTCGAGTTCAGGAAAACTGTGTTTTTGAAGCTCGGGGTAAATGGGACAAAGACGTTTATGAGCGTCAAGTCAGGTTTAACCACACACTAATTACATACAAGCATGCAGAGATAAGGTTGATAGTGAGGGGGCTTTTAATAGGTCATGCTATGACCACGCCAGCCTGACACATGGGTGGCACAGTTCATATCAAGCTTTTCAACATCAGATTTTTCTGTTAGAAAACAAAAACATCAGCCTCTGGTTACCTGTGAAGCTATAACTGTTAGGTAACAAGCCTCTGTTATCACGTAATACTCACATAATAGTCTCTGACCTAGTACCTACAGCCCAGTGTGATTCCCTCTCAATATTTAACTCTCTTTGTAGCGAGTAGGATCCGAGCCAGTAAAGTAAACAAGTTCCACAAGTTGAAGGTCTCAATAACTAACGATAATGATCTAATTCTCATAAGCAACATATAGCAAGGACGTCTGCCTTGGTATAACTTTCCTCCTTTCCTGTGTACTTGACTTGCGTCCTGTTGTTCCAGTATCACTGACCGCAAACACGTAACAACGTTTTAAAGATAACGTTTAAACTACTCCAGTCTGAATGAATGCAAATCCCATCGATGCCCAGAACAGGTGTGAGTTCAGTGCTCAAGCGTTGTGTATGTATGAGCCTAATTATCATGGAGAGTACGTGATAACAGTGATTTAGCCTCACTGCACCTGGTGTAATTTCATCCCTTTATCCTTTTGTCGTGGAATGAATAAAGTGAATAAACCTGCTGTTTAGGAGGTAGATTAATCCTCTCACTCTCACCTCGTACATATTACCAAAGCTATCATTTCACTCATTGTCTCGGCAGAAGCTCAGTCCGATATAATAAACTCGAGCCAAGATGTGTCGACATTGTTTTGGTTTGTTTTAATTAGAAGTTTAATGTTTGTTTATTGTTTTTTCCGTGTGTTTCCAGCTCTTCCTGGTCTCCATGTCCTTTGCATACTTTTCCAAAGCCTTTGGTGGAGCCTACATGAAGAGCTCCATCACGCAGATCGAGCGGCGCTTCGACATCCCCAGCTCCCTCATCGGCGTCATAGACGGCAGCTTCGAGATGGGTATGCGCCGTTTGGAGCATTATTACCGATCGGGATTCAGGATCTTTGCAAGGCAGCGTTTAAAAGAATGAAAGAAGAGAGAGAAAGAAGTACTGAGGGCACAGCTCTTCCTTCATTTGACTGTTTCACTCTCTTCCCAGTTCTAGGACAGTGAAACAAATCTATTCTATTCTATTCTATCTATTCTCTCTAAATTTGATCAAGCAAACACGCTCCCTTTGTTCCCAGTCTTTATGCAAGGCTATACCAAATGGCTGCTGACTCTTTTGTCATATTTACCATTCAGTAAATTTACATATGATTCATTCAAGGCTCAACTCATCCCTTTCTTTCCTTTGTTCCCAGGCAACCTGTTAGTAATAGCCTTTGTGAGTTACTTTGGGGCAAAGCTCCATCGTCCCAGACTGATTGGTATCGGCTGCTTGATCATGTCACTGGGATCCTTCATCGTAGCCCTGCCGCACTTCTTCCAGGGACTGTAAGTACACATATGCTCAGCTCATTATGCATAATAATGTAGTATATGCTAATACTAGACTGGAACTGTATGGCAGAGTTGCTGTGGATGCAGGGAAAGTTTTTGACTGAACCTCAAGAAGCAGAGACCAAACAAGGAGTTTCATAAAAGACTTTTTTGTAGCATGGTAGCCCAAATCAAATCTTTCTCGTTGCCTTCAAGTACTGTATAAAACTCAGAACTGAGATGACTTAGACATAATGAATGACATGCAAACAAAGTCAATATAACTGTTAAATATCAATTCATGCTCTGCATCCATTTGCACATTGTTCTTTTTCAGGACATTCGTTTTAAACAAAAACAGATGTGTAATAATTTTCCATGTTTTACAGGTATAAATATGAGACCAGTGTGTCACACAGCACGTCAGTCAACAGCAGTGAGAGCACTCTGCCCTGCCATGCCAACCACAGCCTCATCGATGCAGATGAGACGCCCGATTTAGAGGCCAGACTGGGTAAACGCACTCAGCCACATTCACGGACAGACAAAGTTGTTCCTCAATAGTAGACAGTAGTGTTGATAATATAGCTAATTTCCAGGTTTGGCCCAGTTTGTCAGAGAGCAGAGCCAGGTCAAAAGTCAGGTTTTGACAGACCTGCACTCAGTTGTAGGTTGTAAGATAAGATAAGATATCCCTTTATTAGTCCCACAATGGGTAAATTCACAAACAGCGTCTGTTTGTCCCAAATAGTGATAAATACTGCAGTGCACATGCCAACATCCACAAGACAAACATATAGTTCTTCAGTTTGAAGTGTTTTATTCATTTTATTCCTGCTATTTGTCTTTATCTGAAAATGATGACATATCTGAACTCCCCCCCCCCCCTCAGCTTGTGAAAAGGCTGCCGGCTCTTCCATGTGGATCTATGTATTCCTTGGAAACATGCTGCGTGGAATTGGAGAGACTCCCATCATGCCTCTGGGCGTGTCCTACCTGGATGACTTCTCCAGAGAGGAGAACACTCCTTTCTATTTGGGTAAGATACTTCCAGCTCTCGCTACTTCATTATAGAAGATTCTGCACACTTGGACCATTACATAAGTCCTGCTACACTTACTTTGTAATCTAGATAATGCTCTATCTGTGTAGATATACGTACCAGAGAACCTAACCTTTCTTTCTTTCTTTGTCTCCATCCACCAGCCTGCATCCATACAGTGGGAATCTTGGGACCTATGTTTGGGTTCATGCTCGGGTCCTTCCTGGCCAAGATTTACGTAGACGTTGGATTTGTGGACTTAGGTATGGGACCTCTCTGTGTCAGGGAAGAAAAAGTACAATATATGAACTAAAGATTGTGCTTTAGCATCACTGTAGAACTGTTTTAAACAGCCCTGAAAGTGCAAACCCTTGTGTACCCTTGAGTTTAGTTTTGCAAGATGAGAGGTCTTCCATTTTTTTCATCATGTTGTCATCGGTGGTCCAGTGCGTGATGAATGATTGTTTTCTCCTGGCTTGTCTCCTGGTTCTCCCAGAAACCATTACCATCAACCACAAGGACTCCCGCTGGGTAGGAGCCTGGTGGGTGGGCTTCATAGCGACCGGCACTGTGATGCTGCTGTCCAGCATCCCGTTCTGGTTCCTGCCCAAGTCTTTGCCCAAGCAAGGGGAAGAGGAGAGCCGGAGCAAAGACACAGAGCTGGCCACTGTAGCAGAGCAAGAGAACTTCCTTCCTGAGGAAAACCAGGAGCACGAGGAGAAGGAGGTGCCAGTCACATTCCAGCAGCTGGCTAAAGGTACAGAGCGCTATCAATGACAGACAGACAGATAGATAGAGGTGTTGACATACCAGAACTCTAGATTCAAGGACAGGTCATCACAAGAAGACATAGACAATTACAATTATGAAGCTGAACCTCCATAAAGCTCAAAGAATGAACCTTTGTGAAGTCTTGATGCGTGACTTACTTCAGACGTTTTTAAAGGCAATAAATGTCCCGCCATGCAAATAGTTGTCAAGTTTGATGCGTTTAATCGTTAACCCGGAAAAACAGAAACTCCATGTCACACGATCGAGGCTGGGTTGAATGACACAGCAGAAGCAGACGCATGTGTCAGAAGTTGAGGGTCAGTCATGCCACATGACGTTACGCAACATTTGATCAGAGGAACAAATAGCTGGTCTCCAATATGCTTACTTTTGCAGGCTTTTTTTAACGTTCAAGACAGTTTCATTGTGATGTACGTCTGTGCTTTGCACCTCACCAGACTTCCTCCCATCGCTGAGAAGACTCTTCAAGAACCGCATCTACACGCTGATCATCCTCACCTACCTGGTGGCCGTCAACGGCTTCATCGGCATGATCACCTTCAAGCCAAAGTTCTTGGAGCAAGTGTACGGCCAGTCAGCCTCCAAGGCCATTTTCCTCATAGGTACAGACGACTGCCATTCACAGCGTTAGCTCGATGCAGCTGAAACAATGATGTTGTTGAAGGGAAGCGTGATTGTGAGCGATAAGGTCTACTAGAAATGTGAGCACTGGGTGGCCCACTGTGGGCTCTTCTTTTGTGCGTGCCGGTAAAGTAGCACCCCGAGCTATGATTAGCTTTTTATGACTGTTTACCAGCATGGCTAACTGTGTTATTGTTGGAATCGAGAAAGACAACAATGACAATGTTATGCTGCTGAATAGAAGCACAACCTCAATGCAAAAAAAACCAAAAAACAGATGTATTGTGTCTTATGGAAGCCATGCGTGGAAGGCTAGCCCAGACAGTCTCTTTGAAGCACTTACAGTAAATGCACCATGAATGTAGTAAAAGGCTAAATGTTTAACTCAAAGTATATTTTTACAAGTGTTTTGCTAAAAGCAGTTTGCTATTTAGTGACAGGAAGTGGATAAATATTAAGCTAACAGTAGTGGCTAAGAATAAATGATTAGCAATGGTAATAGTTAAATGTAAAGGCTAAAAAAAGCAACAGTAGTGACTAAAAGTATAGGCAAAGATTAAATATTGAGCAACTATAATGGCTTTCATCAGTCATCAGTGTGAATGGTTATTGCTACTAGTTAAGAGGGTGGATTAGGAGCCTCTGTGACTTGAGGGTTGCAAAACACTATCAACACCTTTTCTCTAATTTTGAACAAGACCAATTGCTAAATGTTTAGTTAAAATTACTGGTTAAATGTTTAGCTTAAGGTAAAGAAGCATTATGCAAACTTGGTTTACAGTATACAACTCTATATAATACATATAATATATGGACTTCAGATGAACCAGTTTGGACTGCGGTTGTGTTTTACTCCTCTGGTACATTGCTTTAATGGGATTATAGCATGAAAATGTAAACGACTAGGACATTTGGTTTACATTCTTGCGTTCGTCCTCACGTCTAGGCATATTGAACCTGCCAGCTGTGGCTTTGGGAATCATCACCGGAGGTTTCGTGCTGAAGCGCTTCAAGCTGGGCGTCATCGGAGCCGCCAGGGTGGCGATTGCTGCATCCATCGGGTCCTGCTGTTTGCTTTTTATTCAGTTCTTTATCCACTGCGATAGTGCAGATGTGGCAGGCCTTACCATGACATACCAGGGGTGAGTAAACGTCAAAAGTTACTGACTAACTTTTAAGCTGAAGCTTAATTAAAGGTTTAAAACACCTAACACCCACACTCACATCCGCAGGGTTCCCGAAGTGTCCTACAACCCACAGACTATGGTGACCCAGTGCAACATGGGCTGCTCCTGCTCTCTGAAGACCTGGGACCCAGTGTGCGCCTACAATGGAATGACGTATGCCTCGCCCTGCCTGGCTGGCTGTCAGACCTCCACTGGCACTGGCAAGGAAATGGTAAGGTTTGATATGGGGATTATCTCCAAAAGAATCCTGTCACTTGATCTTTACTTATTTTGTTCCTGGAGTGAACACAGGAGGGTGTTTTTAAAGGCTTGATCGCTTCTAGCAGATACATAAACTCTTAAATTGGAATTGTAGGGTGTACAGTGAATAACAACAGGTTGCTCCACCACTATTAAGAGTGCAGATTCATAACAATGTAATCTCAAGTAGTTTGGACAAGTTTTTGTCTCTTTTTGAGCATGAATCTGTTTAACTCTGCAACTTCCAGTCAAAGACAGCTGTTGACATCTTTATCCTCTGTTCCTCCAGGTGTTCCACAACTGCACCTGTGTGGACGAGATGCAAATTCCAGGTGTGAACAGGTCCGCAGTGCTGGGCCAGTGCCCCAGGAAGAGCAACTGTGATCACATTTTCAAGATCTACATGGCTCTGTCTGCACTGGGTTCCTTCATTTCTGCATGCGGAGGCACGCCGGGGTACATCGTTCTGCTCAGGTCAGAGACACTCACTACTATTAATTAGTAGCACATCTGAGAATGGTATTAAGTCTGATATGATAATATGTGGGGGTAATGTTTCAGGTCCATACAGCAAGACCTCAAATCTTTGGCTTTGGGTATGCAGACTCTGATTGTGAGAACTCTGGGTAAGTTTCTTTTAGTAGTAATAGTTACCTCACAGGACCATGCAAGCACTTTTACACTTTTTTGCCTCCTTTTACATATTAACTCTGTGTCCTTCTAGGTGGGATCCCTCCTCCGATATATTTTGGTGCCCTGATTGATCAGACTTGTTTGAAGTGGGGTACCAAGCAGTGCGGAGGCCGCGGGGCATGCAGACTGTATGATGCTGATGCTTTCAGGTCTGGTAAAACTGAAACCGTCATCTCCTTATCATAACATCCTGTCTGTAATACCTCAGAGATGAAAGGTGTAAGATGCCTGAAATTTAGTCATGTTTGTGATGTGTTTTACTCGCAGAATGAGGTTCTTGGGGCTGATTGTCGGACTCTACGTCCTCTCCAACTCGTTGTGGGGAGTCGTCTACAAGACACTTGTCAAGAGACACAAGAAGATGGCACTGAAGAAGCAGGCCAAAGAAAATGGAGTGGAGGGCAACAACCAGGGCAACGGACACGCGAAAATCAACATCTCCAACAACAGAGACGACACAGACAAGGAGAGCACCATTTAAGGTGTCTGAGGGACGCTAGCAGATTTACCGTTACCTAAGTACTGGACTCCATATTGGACCTGATATCGGTAATGGTGCCTCCTTGTCTTTTTTCGGAAGCACATTCATTTTATGTTTTTTCATGTTACACAGCGGCTGTTGTGCCGTGTGTTCACGTCAAAGGTCAAAGATCCCGAGTACAGCGTAGCTTCAGTAGCCACAACCACCACATATCATGACCATGTCCATAGATCTGCATCCCAGCGAGAACCACTCACACACACATACATACACACACACTCTTCAAACAGGCGAGAACACCATGGGAATGTGTACGGTGCTACATGAGGACGGCGTACGGGGACGGATCACTCACTTTTCACATTTCGTCAGAATGTCAGCGAAGCACAAAACGTCAGACGTTCGCTGTTGACTTGAACATTGTCAGGTCAGGTGATAATCTGATGTAGGGCAGACATGTATACAGGACTGGGACGATAAACGTACAGTACAGTTTGCGGACTGAGACGCACAGTTTAGAATCACTCGTTATCGGGTTATTGTCAATAATGAGTGAGAGAAGAGGAAAAAGACCCAGAGAACATTAGTAAACTCTTTGGGTTGCTCAATAAGTCGACTGAATTTAATTGCATCTGGGTTTTATTTAGAATGTTAAT
The DNA here is from genome assembly GCA_029224185.1 of Karalla daura. Lineage (NCBI taxonomy): Eukaryota > Metazoa > Chordata > Actinopteri > Chaetodontiformes > Leiognathidae > Karalla > Karalla daura. The sequence continues at coordinate 4,628,868 of CM055209.1, read as the reverse complement.
GAGAATGAAAATGTGAAAATAGGAGAGGTAACTTCACAACAAGAAGGTTCTGGGTTCAACTCCTGGTTGGACTGAGGGACTTTTCTGCGTGGAGTTTGCATGAGTTTGCATGAGAGACTCTAAAATCTGGATATTGGATTTACAAATACGCTGCAGACAGATCCATCGGTGCAGATAGTTTGCGAGGAATTGGACAGGAGAGTAAAGGAAACAAACAGGCCAAATCAATAATAACTGACCGCCTGTGTCTCTGAGCACTCTAAGATATTAAAGGTGGAGGGACAGTGCCAGTTTTGTCCATGTGGGGTGAAGGTTGGACAAGTCGGAATAGCAGAGGGGACGGACTCGACCTTTACCCTGAGTTTTTTAGCAAAAGCACCACAGGATTTGGTAAATCTGGAAACACCTCCCCCGTTTGACTTTGAGCACATTTCCCATTACATCACGTCTTCAAAGGTCATGAGCGTTCATCAAATCCTCTGGAGAAGTTCACCCAAAACCTAACTCAAGAGGTTCAAACTCAAACTTGATTGTAGTATATTACTTTATATTTTTAGAATATAGTTGTCAATTACAGTGTTATTATCAATTAACATTTTCTGTAAAATTACTGTTAATAATGGCAATTTACATACTGAGCGAGGTGTTTGTATTATTTGTAGATGTTTTATGTTATCATTTCTAGTCTTTTCTTTCTTTTTTGTACAATTTTGTTGATTGTTCATATCTGTAGGTATTAAAGCCACTTCTTTTTTGTCCTTCAAGTTTGTCATCATATCTTAAATACCCCACTATAACTATCTTTTGACCTCCTAAAATAACTCTTATCAATGCTTTAGTGCTCCTGTTTTTGGTTTTCTTTCCCACAAACTGGCCCCATTGCATTATTTTTGGCTTCAACTCCAGGTATCTTATCCATTAAAACCCTCAATAACATAAAGAACATTATGAGTACAGAGAGTTAGCCACTGTGAAAAATACATGAAGAATAGGAGACAAAAATTAGACACAAATCCAGAAAGGTAACTCTTGTTATCTTTAAACTGTTGTTTCTTGCTACTGTATATGACCTTGGAAGGCCAAAACAGAGTTTTTGGAAAACTACTTTTACCAGTCTATGTTGTGTTTTTCTCAAAGAGATGTCAGGCCATGCTGTTAGCAGGGCTGAAAATGACAGAGATATTGTAAACATGTGGCTTCACATGTCAAAGACAACATAGCGTGCAAATATAACACACAAGGCATGGTCGGGTCAGTGGCACCAGTGATACAGAGGTCGTTCATCGCTGTGCACCTGTTGACTTTTCAATCATCGAGTTTCTCCTCTGCAATGAAAACAAATTCTGTCCTAACACAGCAATGCTGAAAAATGAAGTACTTTAGCATCCTTGTCCTTGAACCCTGCAGTAAGGCCTGTCCACCAGACAGACTGGTGCTAATCATAGCAGAATCGATTCAGCGTTTCTGTTTTTCTGAGTACCTCCAGTACTGCCTCGTCATGAATGCATCAGCTCATCTTGCTTAAAGTTGAAGGTTGTAATTACATAATCAAACTTTGACCGCTCTGTTTACTTTCTACCAAACCGAATCGCCTCTATCTTTGCATTAGAGGAAAGCAGGCGATAGTTAAACCCCTTGATCTTCGTTGTTGTTTTTGTTACCACGCAGAGTAGTAACTATGTAACTGTGCATGTAACTGTTATCATTAACTAGTTTTCACTTTTTTCTTGAGCATCTTGCGTGTAAAACTGTGAGTGCAGTGCCTTCTTTGGCCAGCAGGTTGTGCTCTACAACCACAAATCTAACCTCAAGGCTGTGTCGAGCCTCACTGCCTCTGTTTTGGACAAAAACAAAAACTCATACATTTGTGCGATAGAATTCAAAAGAAAGTTAGCATAAATGTCAAGCATGTGTATATCAATCTGCAGCCAGTGTGTGAACATACCTGCAACCACATAGATACACTGGAAAATGACAGTTGGGCCAAATGCAAGACGGAACAAAAAGAACCGAATGTAGGAAAGTTAGGAGAGGATAAATGAGAAACTATGCCTTGCAGTTGCCGTGCAGGCATGTGAACCCTCGTAATCTTAATCCCTGGAATTTGCAGGAGAACAAAGGTGTTTGTGTGGCCTGCTGCTGTACGGCCCGAGCTCCCCCGTTGGTCACTGGACTAATGGAGAATTCCCTGCAAACACACACATTTTCCACCAAACAACACACATCTAATGCAGAGACTCACTGTGCTGTGTTTTGATCTTCTTTGAAATAAAGCAAAAGATCTGAGTTTAGCAGGAAATATGCATTTAATATCAGTAGATCTTTGATAAGCACTTCCATCTTTCCTCTTCCAACTGTGATTTAAAGATCCAGCAGGCCTGGCGTGCAGCTTCTAATCTGTCCCCCCCTTCTCTCTGCTCTCTTGTTGCTGTCCCCCTCCTGGACTTGCTGGCATGTGTGCGGAATAAAAATGTGCGAGGCCTTTTGTCCTGCTGTTTCCAAATAACCGCTAGGCCCTCAGACTGGAGAAATTGGAGCTCGGAGGGGTGGCTAGGGGGAAGCAGGTTCACCTCATCCCAGAGAGAGGACAGACAGACAAATGGCCGCTTTGAGAAGAGAAGAAGGAGAAGAAGAAGTAGAAGAAGAAGAGAGGGGAGACGCCAGTACTCTAGGCCTGGAGATGCACTAGGTATTTAATCAAACTTATTCAGAAGCTGCTAAACAGTTGTAATTTTGCTATCAGTTGCTCAAAAAGTTTTACGTGTTTACATTTCCAGACACTCCTGACATCAGGGAGTTCCAGCCAGGAAGGAATCTGAAGAATCTAGAAGAAGTGAGATGCAGTTTTGGTGGCAGGATAATTCGGCGGGGGGGTGGAAAGAACCGTGAGGGGGGATTAATGAGCTGTGAGGTGGGTCGATTGTGCTACTGCTGGCCAGGTTTTTTCCGACCCCCTTCTCTCTTTCTCTCTCTCTCTTTCTCTCTCTCTTTCTCCCTCTCTTTCAAACTTCCCAGTGGACAAATGAGTCGTCATCGGAAACTGTTTTCCCCCCTGGCAAAGGTTCAACCTGAAGCGGCTGCGGTCCACTGAGCCCGGAGGGTCGTGGGGAGAAGACGCCGGTGGAGTTTACACAGGTAGGTGACACGGACGTCAAACTCCAAACCAGCTGACACAGATTGTTAAAGATCAGTTCTGTTGAGAGCTTTTGTGCCTGCACTTCATCTCTTCCTTTCATTTTGAGCTTTGATGTGGTGGATAAGTGAAAAGCGTAACCCTAATACTATTAACATCATAGCTGTGCACTGTGTATAGAATCACACAAACTTGCCATTCTGGCACAAACTGTGTACAGGGTTCATAATTCTGCAGGTAGAACATCTGCGCCATGACAAGCTTTCATATCTGACATGACTGAGAGGGGAAATATACAACAGTTTAGGTAAAGAATGAGCAACTTACTGCCTTTCAATGTGTACTTGGTTCTTGGTTTCGTACACGGCCCAAATTCCCAAATCCTGAACTTCAAGTTGCTGCTAAATCTGCACATCAATGTGTGCTTAGCGTGTGTAGTTAACATTACGTATACTGAGCAGGTGGATCCATGTCACCAGTGTATGAATGTGTTTGTGTGAGTGACTGAGCTTTATATGCATATTTACAATCGATTGTTACTGCTATTAATATTAATATACATACTTTTTAATATAAGAACGATGCCGGGGTCGACTGCTTTGAGTTGATGCCTTAAGAGTGTCCTGGGTTCAACTGGGTTCAAATTAGACCAAGTGCCTTTCTGTCTGTGTGAGTTTGCATGTTCTCACCTTCTCTGCATGGGTTTCTTCAAAAACCTGCATGGTCAGGTCGACTGTAACTTGTAAATAAAGTTTCCCTGGGTTTAGATATGTTAAGAAAATTAATGGATGGAGGCAAAGTTACGTTAGCCTCACATCTCTCAGGTAGTGCTGCAGGTAATATCAGCTCTCCTTGGTGGAAAAAAACACATTCCTACATTCATACATGGTCAATAAGGAGCATATTTAGTGTTTCGTGGCCTTTTTTCCTGAATGCCAGGACAGGACAGCAGCTGTGCGGAGCTGTGTGGAGGATGGAGGAGGCGGCAGAGGACGGAGGGAGGATGACCAGTCAGCAGGCTCTGTGCGAGCCTGACAGCAAGAAGGGTGGCCCCGGCATCTCCACCCTCAAAGTATTACCATCCACACACCTGCAACCCACACGGGTCTTACTTAGTCTACACAGAAACATCTATCTACGAAAAGCACAGATCTTAGCTCCAATGCTATAACACCCTTTCAGCATACGACACAGTATAGATGGATGGAGGAAAGTTGTTTGGAGATGAACGCTCTCCCAAAGTAGGCAGAATCAAGCCAAGAGCCGTGTTGAGATCTGTTTTTGTCTTCAGTCAAGAAGACAAAAATCGGTGCAATCGCCTGATTGCAGCACTACATCAGCATGTGCACGGTTAATGGAACATTTCTTCCAAAAGCTCAGCAATCTCAAGCAAGTCTTTTTGCAAAGGCCTCGGCTCAGTCGGCAGATGTCGGGCATGTTATCTTACTTGTCTTGTACTGTAGTGGTGTTTGGGATCAGGGGAATGGAGAGAATCAGGAGAATTGTGGTGAATCCCAAGAAAAAAAGACAAAAAGACTGCAGGGAGCCCACACAGAGTCAAAGCAAAGAGTGTGGGGGCTGCAATGTAGGAGGCAGGAAGAGTTTCAAAGATTTTGTGGAAAAGAGGTGCAGGTGAGATCAGTGAAGCGACATGCTAATAAGGCGGCATTAACTCTACGTCCACACATGGGTTGTACAAGGTTTGAAGTTTGAAGGAATGTCTTGTTTTATGTATTTAATTTGACCCAAAACAGCTGTTTTGGGAGTTTGGCGGTTATTAAGTACAAAAATAAGATGTGGTTGTAGCAGCTTTAGTCATTTCCAATTGCACCTAATATGACTGATTCAGTAGCTGTTAGCATTGATCTCATTGACATTACAGCCTGTTTGATGACTGATTGGTCTTTCACTCTTGCGTTTCACAGCTCTTCATTGTGGCGCTGTCCTTCGCCTCTTTCTCCAAGGCTCTGGCTGGAACCTACATGAAAAGCTCCATCACTCAGATCGAGAGACGCTTCGACCTCTCCAGCACACACATCGGACTCATCGATGGCAGTTTTGAAATGGGTAGCGTCCCTCTATCGTGTTTTACCCGTACGACCTCTGTTCGCTCTGTAGCTCGGGACGATTTTTTCTTTATTTCTTTCGCCTTTTTGCCTTCTCTTTCTGCGGACAAGGAAACTTGTTGTTTCTCGCTGTCGTCAGTCACTTTGGGGCCAAGCTGCACCGGCCCAGGCTCATCGCAGGGGGCTGTTTCCTCATGGCCGTGGGAGCGTTTCTCACCGGCCTCACACACTTCTTCATGGGACGGTAAAAAAACAAAACAATCAGAAAAAAACAAAACAAAACCGCTGCCTCCAAACGTCTCAGAAGACCTTAAACTGACCTGATTTAATTGTTGCTTTTCACAGCTACAAGTATGACACGCTGCTTCAGGTTGTGCAGAATGACAGTGTGAACATTGCGGCCTGTGTGGACCCTCTGAAGACAGAAGACGTTCCCCAGATACAGATAGAGCCGTCACTGGAGGACAACAGAGGTAAGAACGGAGGTATCTCAGCCTCTTTGTACCCAGTGGTGTAGTGGAGAGAAGCCAAGTAGAGACAAGGAGAACATGCAAACAAAAATAAACAGACAAGATGCAAAACATCAAATATAATCTCTGTTTGGTGGAGACCTCTTATGTCCAAAATGGTTATTTTTCAGGAAACACAAAAAACGTTGTATAATGAATGCTACATCATCAATACATAGATTTTACAAGTTACAAGACTTCTGCACTGATACATTTCAACCTATTACTGTAGGACTGTTTTCAACTGAACACAAGGATTAACATTAACATGAGGAATTAACATGAACATTAGGATTATTATCACAGTCGAATGCCTTTGCTGTCAGTAACCAAGAAACATAAGTTAAAGTGGTTAAAACCCTTATCAACCCACTGGCTTTTTCTCCCCCCTCAAACATGCCTGGAATGTTTTAATCCCAGTCTGACCTTCAGATTGACTGACCTCCAGTGCGCCATATCGAAAAAAGCTCCACCTTGTGGGAGGTCAGAACCTCTGAACTCAAAGGCCGAGTGAAACCCGCCCTTCATCCCTGTTTCCAGAGCTAGACACAGACACATCTATTAACTTCAGCTATGATCTATGTGTGTGTGTGTGTGTGTGTGTGGACTGTAAAGCTCAACAACAAGTGCTAAAAATATGGAAAATGAGAAAGTGAAACGAGGAGAGGAGGGCTATCAGGTCTTATGGCATCAGTGAAAGAGCAGAAACTGGCAATATTTATGCTAATACGCCTTGTGTGGACTCGCATCTCTCTGTGTTGTTCGTCTATGTTTTTGAGGCAGAACTGAGCTGAAATATGACGTCTGTCTAGCTATTGTCGAGCCATGATTAATTCCTGCTCTGGCAGAAACAAGTCACGCTGCCACTGAATGAAGCGCATTGAATGCGTCCAGATGCTCTGACGAGACGTTATTTAGAAAAACGGCACAAAGTTGGAGCGTCAGATGATGCAGTGACACTGAAAGAGTGGCACTCTGGATTCAGATGAGGCAGCGGACTCTATTCTCTCTCTCTCAATAACCCATGCAGAGTCGTGTTGTTCCATTCAACGTTCGATAAAGTCAAGGTTCGTATAGACGATCCAAATTAATTTGTACACATGTGGACATCGGTCGCACGTTGAACTACGTGTCTGACATTATTACTGTAGAAGATTATCACAAGATGATCACAAAATAATAAGATTGGCTCGAAATAAAGTTTATGTTATGTTGGAAAAACGTATTGCTATTATACATTCTTAGATGCATGTCACAAGTGCAATATTATTCAGTATAATTCAGTTTACATGTACTGCTGTTTTCATATTCATATTTTTCAGTTTTTTTATTTTATGCATACAACATTTTTATCGTTTCCAATATCCTTTATTGATGTCTGTCTGACTGCAATAATGCAAACCTTCCCACTGTGGGACAAATAAAGCCTCATTTTATCTCATCTTATCTCATCTTATCTCACTGTATTATGCCTCACCTCATGGAGCTTGCCTGAAGGAGTCTGGCTCCAACATGTGGATCTACGTGTTCCTCGGGAACGCTCTGCGGGGGATCGGAGAAACTCCCGTCACACCTCTGGGCATCTCCTATGTTGACGACTTTGCTAAAGCTGAGAACTCACCCTTCTATATCGGTAACATGTTGTTGTAATCTTACGTAGTTCTTAAAATGGACACAGAAACGGAGAAGTTGTAACCTCCTTGATTTTATGATATGCAGCTTGTCTCCAGACCATCACTCTGCTGGGCCCCATGTTTGGTTTCCTCCTGGGCTCCTATTGTGCCAAACTCTACGTGGACATCGGATACATTGACATGGGTGAGTGACTAATCACTAATCACAACTTCTTTATTTGTACCTTTTGCATTTATTTACACTTTATTTTGTTGGTTCTACAATGATTTCACATCGTTTTGTTCAAATTTCATCAAAATTCTGAACTAAATTCTGATTAATCTTATCAAATTATCACAATCTTATCAAAACTTCCTTTGTAGAGCCGAACCAAACAGAGTCCGGAGCTTTGGTTCTGGCTGATTTTTGACATGCAGTCATAAAAATAGGGCAGCGCACCTGTCAGGACAGGTTAGCGACCTGGACCTTCATGAGCATCCCTGTGAGGGATGACCCTGACTCCCACAGACAGATCAGGCAAAATCAATAATTAATAGGTCAAACAAACCCAGCGTTCATGTTTTTATAGCTTAAATATTAAAATTAAAGGAGACATCCAGTTTTATGCTCATTTCTGCTTCTTTGACAAAGTTCCTTGATGTCTAAAAGTAAAGTTAGTTAGAGAAAAACCAGAGGATTGAGCACAGCCAGATTCCCTGGACACTGGTTTCACAGCTCTGCTTTAAACACTCAGTTTTAGTGTTTTTTCCTTGAAATGCTAATGAGCCCCTGCAGGCCCCGCCCACAAGACACATATTCTGACTTGAACATACTCTAACTTACAATTAAGGTACCTCAGATGCAAATACACATACTAAAGATAAAGGTTAATGCAGGTTTTGCATAACATGTCCCCTTCATATGTTTTCTGTCTGGCAGAAAGTGTGACCATCACTCCTAAAGATGCCCGCTGGGTGGGCGCCTGGTGGATGGGCTTCATGGTGTCCTCCGCCCTCCTGCTCCTCTCCAGCGTGCCCTTCTGGTTCCTGCCTCGCTCGCTGCCCAAGCAGCAGGGAGGCAAACACAGCGGCACCGAGCAGAGCGTGGCGGAGGACGCCCCCAACAACCACCACAACCTCAAGCTGACCGACATCGCTAAAGGTTCAGAGGAACGTCCTCTCCGTCTGGTAGCCGGTGGATTTGCTTGTTTCACTAACTGGATGTTCTACCTCAGGGTTTCTGCCCTCGCTGCGGCGCCTGCTAGGGACTCCTGCCTACTTCCTGCTGCTTTGCGGCAGCATCCTGAAGTTCAACTCCTTCATTGGACTCTTCACCTTCAAAGCCAAATACATGGAGCAGCAGTTTGGACAGTCTGCATCCAGAGCCAACTTCCTCATTGGTATACACATACAGATAATAACACATTTGCCTTTTTCTCCCAGCATTCTTCTATTGTTCATAAATAGTAATAACAATACTGTTAAGACACTGAGATGTTCTCTAACAGCCACATAAAGGAACAGAGACAATGACTCAATGTTGGAGCCAGGCAGGGACAGTTTTGATACTGACATGTTTGCACAGTAAATATGACGCTATGAGTCATGAGACAGTGAGTGAACCTTTTAGTTTGTGTTTATCAGTGGACAGAACGGATGATCGGACACAGTCCATGTGAATCTGCCGCAGCTTTTAGTTTAACAAAGAGGGCATTAACTCTCAGCGAGAAAGCAAACAGTTCTATGGGGAGATACTAGAGTTGCAACAATTTATTTATTGATTGATAAAATAACGAACCATATTTTAGCAATTGATGCATCAATGATTTTAAGAAATTATCAACACATTAACAGACTTGTTGCAGCTTTAGTTGATAGCATAGTTCAATCAAAGCCAAATGCTTGATCATACTTCAGTAGTCACACATGTTGTAAGACATTGAACAGAAGGGTGAGTTCCCTAAGATTCTGTAGTACTGGTCCCTGAGGTCTGCTCGTGTCCAGACCTGTCTCCTCTTTGTCCTCCAGGTGTGCTGAACCTGCCCGCGGTGGCAGTGGGGATCTTCCTGGGCGGTCTGCTGATGAAGAGGTACAAACTGAGCCTGGTGTCTGGAGCTCAGCTCTCCTTCGCCACGTCCTTCATGGCCTACCTGCTGCTGCTGCTGCAGTTTGGCACCAAGTGCGACAACATCCCCGTGGCTGGACTCACCATCTCATACAACGGGTCAGTGCTGAGACACAAATGTCCCAGAACTGGAGATAAGAACCTCGAGGTAGCACGGTCTAGATCATGTGGGATATGAACCCCTGTTTGACTTGCAGGACTCGGAGCGTGTCCTATGACGGCGACATGCTCTTCTCAGAGTGCAACAGAGACTGTTCGTGCTCAACCAAGGACTGGGACCCCGTTTGCTCTGACAGTGGCATCACCTACGTGTCTCCCTGCATGGCCGGATGCCTCAGCTCCAGTGGACACGGCAAGAACACAGTAGGGCCGCACGCTGCTGCTGCTGCTGAGACATCAATGTGTTCATGGTTACACAGAGGAGAAGCCCTCTCCCAAATAGTTATCTGCCTCTTTAGGAAAGCGACACTTTATGCTAATTTGCTATCACTCGACCAGTAGGCAATTCCTATTCCTATTCCCTTAGCGTTACAAATATGGGCCTCAAGTCAGGCAACTTTATTAATAATCAAAGTATAAAATCATACAGAGAATAGGAAAAATCTAACATCTCCACCTTATACGTGTCACTTGTTGTTTGTCCTACACAGTCCCAAATAGTCCCATATATTACAATCATTCATCTCATTCATGATTTCATAAAAGATAGTTCGATTTTAGCAACCATAAACAGCATGGACGTGTCTATTGTGTTCGCTAAGGTCGAGCTGAAAAGTCTCTTATAAGATGATTAGTGCACTTTTGCTGTTCTTTTCAGTCTCCACAGTTCCTTTCCTTTAATCTGCAACCAAGTAATCCAAAGTCTCTAATCCTCTATTTCAACATATCACAGAGTGGGAAAAGCACTCATTTCCAGCATGCCAGCTGGATCCAAGTCAAGACTCTTCACTTGAACTCTAGGAAATCCTCCTCCTCCTCCTCTTCCTCCTCCTCCTCTGCTACATTGCAGTTTCTCTCTCCTCATCAGGTATTTCACAACTGCAGCTGCGTGTCGGCCTCCTACCCGGCAGGCAGCAGCACGTCGGTGCGGCTGGGCCAGTGTCCTCACGCCAAAGACTGCAGCCGCAGCTTCACTTCCTACATGGCCGTGTCCGTGCTCAGTTCCTTCATCAACTCTCTGGGAGCCACGCCCGGCTACATGGTCATCATACGGTCTGTGCTCAATGGGAAAAGTGCAATAAGACATGACATGAAATGTACTGGCCAAGTAAATCTGTATACAATATCTGTTTTGTAATTCCAGGTGCATCTCACCAGACCTTAAATCCTTAGCACTAGGGATGCAGACCTTGGCTACGAGGACTCTGGGTAAGCAATGTTCATTGTCTGAATTTACAGAACGGGCTCCTGCTTGTCCCCCTCCCCTGGCTCCTAAAAATGCTGCTTTTTGTTCGATGCTTTTGCACATTTTCATATGGTAAAAAGAAAAATGGTCTGTGTCTGCAGGTGGGATTCCAGCCCCAGTTTATTTTGGAGCCCTGATCGATTCAACTTGCCTAAAGTGGTCGGTCAAAAAGTGTGGAGGCAGGGGCACGTGTCGTATCTATGACTCTACAATGTACAGGTACACTTTCTACCTCAAATGTGCAATTTGGTTGTATGCTATTCCTGTGCAAACATAAAAAAAGTGTTTTGTGGTTTTGTGCATTTCGAGGGATAATGGAAGCGCACCTAGAGGAGTGTCTGAATTTACTGCACAATTTCTGTCTGTTTCTCCATTTGTTTTTCTCCTTTTGTCTCTGTTTTCAGAATCATCTTCCTGGGCCTGATCACTTGTCTCAGCGGTTCCTCGTATTTCTTCCTCATTGCCGTCATTATCCTCCTCAGACGTCAGTTTCGGAAACCAGAGCGAGGGACGGATAAGCAGCAGATGAAAACAAAAGCAAAGGAAAAGGAAATTGAACTTCAGGCCTCTTCACATCCAACCGAGGACCACCAAAAAACGCCAAAACTGCCTCTGTCTTCCAAACTGTGTGTGAGGATCACAGCAGAGCTGGAAAGCAGAGGGGACAACAATCCCAGAGCAGAGCAAACACCTGAAAGTGGAGGACCCGCTTCCGCTAACACGCCCCAGGAGAAGCAGAGGTTCAAATCCCAGACAGTGATTTCTGTGGAGCTCACTCCTCTTCCGAGCCGAGAAGCAAAGATGCCGTCCGATGTGAGGAAGTTAGAGGAGGAGGCGCAAGAAGTAAAAGAAGACCTTTGCGAGGTGACGAATGCACACGTGGAGAAAGATAATGAATCGGAGAAAGAAGCAATGCACGGCCAAGAAACCGATGGTACACAAAGCTAAGGTGCTCACCACTGTCCTTTCATACAGGGTTGCTAAATTCGGAGCACACTGGATTTTCTTGGATTATCTTGGACCGACTGTTTTTCCTCATGAACTCTAATGTTAGGGTTAGAGCCAATATGTCTCTCTGTGTCGATCATTGTTTCTCAACCCTCCAGGGATATTTGTGTAAACACTTGAGCAAAATTACAATTTAGTTTGATTATAGGTTGAAATGTCTGTAATGAACAAGCCTGGATGATTGGAACGTTTGGTTGGCACAAGTGCTAGACACTGACCTCCAACTGGAGACGAAACCCTGTCTGAGGACCTTCTACCAGAAGACTTTTTTTAAAGCATTCTCATGAATTTAGGATCTAATTTTGTTGCCTAAATGTGGAATCAAGAGGAGATGACGGTATAGTGGATTGAAATCGTAAGACTCAAAGGGGGATGTGAAAGGTTTACAAGCTGCAACATCTGTGAACAATAACATTGTTTTGAAATGGTCAATGAAGAAGAGGCACAACGATGAAAAAAAGACTGATGTGACAGGATAATTTTGTATGAAAACAAAATATTTTATTAAACCAGAGTACCAGCATTGACACGAACTGAGCAATTTGTGTGAAAACTGTCATAATAGATACTGTAGATTACAGATCAAGAAGCACATAAACAAGACACAGTGAAAGGTCAAGTCATTTAAAGATTGATAGATAAGAAAGCTAGTTAGTTAGCTGGCTAGCTAGATATATAATTTTCAACAGTTAATGTAAAACTACAGTGCTGCAAAGTCTCAAATGTAAGACTTACGAACACAGCATCTCACATATGCAAGTCTGTGGTGTCAATGTATTCAGGGTGGAGAGGACAGTGGCCCATTTGAATAATATTAGTCAGAGAAAAATGCAGCATTCCTGACCAAGGAGTCATTAATTCCATGCAAGCAATTAACAAACAGCTGGCAAATTGCCCCCCCCCCCCATCCTCAACTGCAGGTAGGTGTTAGTGACGTTAGTCATTTATTTGTGTCTGTGTCTGTGCATCATGGGCCACGAGGAGGAGAGAGCCAGGGCTCCTCTCCTCCTCGACAGCGACTGCAGGCTGTCTCTGGGAGCCTGCGGGTCGGAGTTTTCTTCTTGCGTCAGGACGCCAGACGAACAGCGGAGGAGCTGTCGTGCAGACGGCTCCTTGGACAGTAGCGGACGGGACTGTAATGAGCAGTCATTACGGAGGCTATGGTGTCAACACCGTCATCGGCTGTGAACCTTCTGATCCCTCGTAAGCCGGGGTCGGACTCCTGCGTACGGGTCCACGTCAGAGGGTCCCCATCGTTACAGGAATACTCATAAAGCTTGTTTTGAGAAATGCTATTTTGTCTAAATACTATTATTTTTCATTTACAAAATAATGCACATCTCTAACCACAGGTACCATACAGAGAATGTGCCCATCTTGTGATCTGTTGAATAACTCCAGTCTATACCCAGCCAAAGATGTAGAGCAGGTCCTTGAACATCATCAAGTCCTCATTCGTACATTATCAATCATTAAAATAGTTCCATCTTTGTTACAGTAACACCAGAGAGCAAAGATAAATACTCCATTGAACCATTCTAGGTCCCCTTAAAATGGTTTTTGCATTAAGTAGGCTTAAAATAGACTGTCATTCATCATGGCAGGCAAGTTAGCTCGAAGACCATCTTCATTTTGACAGGGCAACATTTCACATCCTCATGGAAGCTTCTTGGCCCATGTCGCTGCACTAGATGTGAAAATGGAGATGAATAAAGATGTGAGGAAGAGTTTCTGGTCGGAATCGTTTCCTTCCAGCTTTCTGTAAACTGAGTCAGTTGTGATATCATTCATCCTGTTATGGCAGCAGGGAATTGAGCCACTACCCCATGTAACGCCTGGCTCCTTCACGACGGATAAACTCATCGAAGGGATGAGATAAGAGAAGGATACGCACGTTTCCCCAGCCTGTAGTTTTTTAAAAATAGACTTGAAAATCCTACACATGCCACCCACTTCTGCTTTTTTCTCTCTCTCTGTCTCTCTCCCTTTCTTTCTATTTTCCAGATTGTGTTCATTAACCTTCCTAAACAGCTGCCTCCTATCCACTGGAGTGGCTAAATATTTAATACGTTAATATTAAATCAAGTTATTATATATTTTTTAAAAGATCCAACCTCTGGTAGCCAAACCGAGCCTAGCAGCTTGCCCGGGCAAAGACAAACTACAAAAGAGTTCAAACAAATCATAAATAATCTATGTTGTTTTCTCTCCAGTTTTTCTAGGGAATTTTACGGGAAATACAGGGAGGTGTGAGCTGAAACCTTGGTGGGTTTGGAGGTGTTACGGCTCCATTAGGACTGTGCTGCGTCTCTGTTTGGTGGAGACCGCTAACAGCACTTAGCTGCATCCTGCGGCGGAGCTGACAAATGCTCCTCAGAAACGTAGCGACCGCGTTAAATGTCACGTCGTCTTCTGTTGTCTCTTATCTTATGATAATTACATTTTTACGAGCGCCTCTCTTCCACCCGCGGCTTCGGGTTCATTTTCTATTTAAGCCAAACACAAAGCGACTGTTTCGGCTGAAAACACATTAGGCTTCCCATGCAGCGGGGCAAGGCGGGGCTCGTAAAGAGAAAAAAAGTTGATGTCATACATCACCGCGCACCAATCGCAGAGGAGCCTGCACCTTTGATTACAGTCATGGGGTTGTTCACTCATAAACCCTGCGATTTATTTGATCTTTTGTGCCCACTGAGACTATGACATAGCGGCGAAAAGCTGCATATTTACACGTCAATGCTTAAAAAGTCAAGTGTCGAGAGTTTATTAGACCAGGTCCCTGCTCATAGGAATCTGTGCGTGACAAATAAAGACGAATTAAGACGAGCTGCTGACACTTGAAGGATAAGATAACTGCACTGGTGCCGTCTTAACTGCACCTGAGGGAGTGACAGAGGTAGTAAAAGCTTATTGGAAACATTGTGTTGTTTTGATCTCACCCTCAGTCCTACTGTGGCGGTAGCATCAAGAAAATGGTTGTTCCCATTTAGTTTTTCTTTTTTAGAGTTTTCCTTTTTTTTCAACCTCGATGAGAGCCCGGAGAATCAACCAAAAGAGTAAAGTTGAGTGTACTGAAACCAATTCCTGACAAAGAGATGAAGATGATAACTTTCACTTTAAATTAACATTACAAATGTGGTGAATAAGCGGTAAGCACGGTAGCCTCACAGCAAGATAGTTCCAGGTATGAATCCCAGTCTGACAAAGGGCGTTTACATGTTCTCCCTATCCGCACATGGGCACACAGTCCAGAAATATGGATGCAAGTAGGCTACTTAAAATCCCAAGTCACGTGTTCGTAAAGCGTTAAAGGTTTGACACCTTTGCTTCCTTAATTAGTACTTTAATTGTGATGTGTTCCCCATTTAAGTGTGACCAGGTCATCCAGGTTGTTGCTATGGCAACTGGATATGTTGCAGCTTCTCGAAGAAGTGTCACCTCTCATCAAGTTATAACAACCAGAAACTTTTTAGGGCTCTTTCACCAGAGGCTAAAAATAACATGAGTGAGAGTCCAGAGAGTCCACCAAGTGTCTCTTTAGCATTTACTTTTCATACAGTGTTTGTAGATGTTGCTACTGGCATCTCTCACATTAATGCCATGTGAAAAGTTTGCTCCTAATGTAAACATATATTATACCATATTGAGAGATACAATTAAACTAGTCAGAATACCAGGTCATGTGTGTTTAAAATATACAAGTTTGACCGTTGTTTCCTTAATTTGTACTTTCTTGGTTGTTTGTGACGTGCCGTGGCAAAATTAACGGGACCCCATCCATTATTAATGACAATTCATCTCGTTATTCATTATTCATGGTGGATGGAGCCTGCAGGGAGGTGGCGGGGCCACAGTTTGGTGACCTGAAACTTCAGAGCGTGTCTCGTGATAAACGGGGAGACAGCTCTGCCCTCCCTGGTGCAGGTCTGTGGCGGGTCAGTCCCATCACAGACGCTGATGAGAATGATGACGAAGGTGATGATGAGGATAGTGACGCGCAGAGGTGTGTGTGTTTGTGCCTCTGTTTATGTGTGTGTGTGTGTGTGTGTGTGAGTGGAAATTAGCATTTTTTCTGTGCGTGCACAGGTTTAGGAGTGTACATTAAGGTGCAGCTGCTTGTGCATATGACATATGTAAGACCCTCTTGGTCTTCCTCCTCCCTCCCTCCCTCCCTCCCTCCCCCTCCTCGTCCTACCCATTCTACAGTATGTAAATGAAAATGCACGACTATATTTGGAGAGGGCTGATGTCACAAGTGGTTTGAGCGATGAGCCTATAACTGTTGCAGTCGGTTTGTGTGACAGTCTGACAGACCCTGGACTGCTCCACTGACAGACCGGGATCCTCTGGCTGCTGACTGACACCACAGACAGTAAGTGCTCAGCCTCTTAAATGGACTTATTAACCTTTTGTCTCTCACAGGATCTGAATGTTGTGGTCTTGTAGTTGCAGCTCTCTTGTGTGCTTGAATACTGAGCTCAACGTTTTGTTTTTTTTAGATCTTTAAAACTCTTACTAAGCGTGGTTTAAATAAGCAGTACAGACACACTAAAGCCTCATAGAGTAAATATGTGAACATGTTGCATGAAGTGATGGAGAAGTCAGTGAACAAGGAAGCTTTAAATGCTATTAAAGACACAAAACAACAGATATGGCATGCAAAAGAAATGCATCTATATCTACATCTGGAACAGTCACTCAATAAATGTGTTGGAACTTTTTTCTAGTCAATCGATCATTCAGAGATTTTTCAAGTCATAGTCTGAAGAACATTTGGGAATTTTGCATTTTTAACACGTTCTGAATCATTGTTCTTAGCGTTTTCTGAGACTTTATTAATGTCACGAATCCATTAATGATCAGGAAAGCAATGAATTGATAATGAACAGAATTGTTACAACTACTTGTAATTCTTGAAATGCACAATACGAAATAAGAATATTTAAAACATTGTCTGTGAACTGGTTAATGCATCTGAATACAGGTGCTGGTGGAACATTAGATTATGATTGAATCATAGCTCATATACAATCCTTTCTTCATAGTGTTTTATAATGTGACGGTTCACTATTGTACTGTCTCTACAATCTGCATGTTTCTGCACTGCTCGCGGTTGCTCTGGTTTGTGTAGGTAGAGTTTGATCGATCAAAGATCTGCTGTGTTGCTCCAGGTCATCGCTCTACATTATGTATCACCTGAGGGTGCCTGTGCTTCTCCTCACGCTGCTTGTGCTGCTGCGCTGCGTCACCACCGCCCCAAGTTACAGGTAAGTGTACTAACAAGCTCTATAAAGAGCCTGACTTGTGTAAAGAAAATGAAAAAGGGGCAATTAAAGGTTTTTCCTTCACTGAAAAGTTAATCGGATCACATCACATCAGACACCAGCTCAAACGATTATTGTCTTAACAGGCAGGAAACCAATATAGAGTTTAACCTCAGGTCGGCACTCAAACAGCCGAATATCATGCAGACTTTATGAAGAGAGGCTCTGCAAAGCAGCGGGGCGCTGATAACTCTGGAGGTGGAAGCCAATTGTGCTCGTCTGTGGATAAAGTGCTCCATTGTGCCGCTGAGTGGCCACTTCTTGTTGCCCTCGGGGCAGGTGGTTTTTGTGGAGAGGGTATCATCAGCAATCAGAGTGAAACGCTTTGTACCCCCCCGCCTCTCCCTCTGTGATTCAGGTACTTCAGTCCCAGCTCATCCAGCGAGCAGGAGAGTGCTCTCTCAGACAATGACGACTGGTTAGCCCCGGCGCTAATCTCCAACCCGTTCCTCGGCCTCATGGGTTCGCGGCCGGAGAGGGGGCTCACAGCCACAAACAGGTGACGCCATTTACAGAAATAAATGTCTGTGGGAATCACTGTTTCTTTAAAAAACAAAAAACTTGTGTGAAGGAAGTATATTTATGAACATTTGGTAATGAAAATTGTTGCACTGTTGAAACGAAGGGATTATTTTATGGTATTTAATATGTTCAGTTTGTTGGGAGATAGCAACCATGCTGTGGTTGACCTCAACAACTATTCTACAGTTCCCTAAATCCACCTATACAGACTAAATAAACATGAAATAGTGACATTTCTCAAAAGTTTTCTGATCTATCGAAGTCAATGTCAAAGTGTCAAAAAGTGTAAAGTTATGTGCCACAAAAAGCATTTTAGACTGATCTGGGACATTGATCCATTCTGCAGTCACCACTTAGAGAAGAGGAAGTGCAACACAGCCACCTGCGTCACCCAGAGGTTAGCGGACTTCCTGGTCCGCTCCAGCAACACCATCGGCACCGTCTACGCTCCGACCAACGTGGGATCCGCCACCTACGGGAAGAGGGCGCTGCTGCAGCCGCCCAGCTACCTGCCCCTCTAGTACCCAGTGGGAGGGAGCTCCACCAGCACTCCCAGTGCACCAATGACATAACCAGACATCTTGTATAACGATGATTGTAAGGATGACGGTATTGAGGTATCGATGATGATCGTGTACAGTTTTTTTTCTTTCGTTTATTTTCCAGACTTTAGGAAACAGTGCCTTTGATTTAAAACCCATCGAAATCCCATGTATGTTTTTTCCTTTTGTTTTTTTCCTTTTTTTGTTGTTTTTGTGGCTCTGTTAATGCGGTTCCATGATGTCGTGATGTGAAAAAATCCATCAAAGGTAAATAATAAAACAATGAATAAAAAGAAAAAAACAAGATGTAAAGCCATACGAAATAAATGTTATCCGTTAGTTTTTGATAATAAACTTCTGAAAATATATTTTTTAACATCTTCATGTGTTTTAAGCCACATTATTGTGTATCATGACCATTGCATGCAGGAGGTGTGAGCTCCAACCAGCCACATGAGACTACAAGTGACAATTAAAACAAATGAAAATGCTATATCATGCTCACAACTTGGTTTTCACTGGTTTGCAACACAAAGTTCAAACCCCAAAAGAAAAGGTTTCTCTTTGGGTAAAGGACATTTCCATTAGATGGCACAAAGATTTACAGCACCAGTAATGAGACTGTATCGTGAATTGTGCTGAGTTGCCTGAGTTATTGGCAGAGGAATGTCTTAAACCTAAGGGCCGGTGCATGCCTACTGTAGGGTCCTGCTTGGGAAAATGGACACCTGAGGTAAGCAGATATATGGCTTTTAGATATCTATCCATCCATTATATTACCTTCTTTGTAATGTCACCAGTAGTGCAATGAGGGTCTGCTGGAGTCAATTTCCAGCAGAAGACAGGTCTCCTATCCATAATAGGACCCACACCATTTACTCTTACACTCACACGTAAAGGCAATTCTGTCACTAATTGACCTAAACATGCATGTTTCTGAACTATAGGAGGAATCTGAGCAGCCTGAAATAAAAAAACAAAAACAAAGGAAGTTTCATTCGATTCAAGAAATGATTAAAACCGTAACAACTCATAACAGCAAAACACAAAACAAGTATGTTTACAAGTAATTCTCATTCCTCCAAAAAACAGAGTTCGTGCTATATCACACAACACAGCATACAGCTTGATACAAAATTTGATTAGCATTGTGAAAAATCAATTTGTTTATGCAGCATTAATGTTTTAGTCACAATGTGACTGAGACACAACAGCTGTTTTTCAATTACTCACATGGAGTTGATAACATCTTGTGATAAATTAGCGCTAGCTGTTCTGTTTTACATGTGTTTCTTACGACATGACGTTCTATTGTGCGAAAAGACAAATGCCATCAGTAAGTAAAAACATTGCTGGTTGCATGTGTTGTGCTGCAAGAAGCGAATCGAAGTATTTAATGGTTGTGATTTGGCATTTGAAGAGATTTAAAATATAAATAAAAACTGCTTGTTTCATTTCAGAAGGAGCCTGGTTTGAATAACATGGTCAAGGACTCAACAGTTTATTAAAATGCATCCCCTAAAACATTGAAGAGCTCTTTTACTGATGAAAAATAAATATGATAGGGACACTTGGGGTGCGATCTGTCTACAAAACACACATTTGTATTTGTGGCAGACTTGTGGAGAATCAGAGCACTGTATTTCACAAAGTCATGCGTTGCCTTCCTGCAGGGGTTATTCAGGGTAACGTAATGAAAATCAAGAGGGGAAGTATGACGCACAGCATTAACCTGGGTTTGATTACCAGTGACCTGATCATCTCAGACACTGACAGCAATACTCCCATGCACGGCGAACACCAGCATAAAAGGGTTTTCAAAAATAGAACAAGTGCCAGCTTTTGCTGATGAATCCAAAAACAATGCGGCTATTATGCGCCAAACACCCTGACAGAGAATGGGGATCGTGTCGAGATCTGTCGATTGCCTCATGTAAAATCGCAAATGGCAGTGCACTTCAAGTGTTATCCGGCTGTGGGTTGTTTATCGCTGCATTAATGATGGCTGATGAATGTTTTGATGGAATTTCAGATCTGCTCCATAACCCGATGACCACATTAATCTCTGACATTAAAGACACCGCCAGGATCCACACATACTGTAAACAAGAGGGTTGCCCTGCCACTGAAATTCAAAACAGAGGAGAGTCTCTCTCACCTGCTCCCACTGTAAAAAAAAAAAAGTTAAATTAAATTAAAGGTTTTAATAAAATACGCAACTAGGAGTAGAGAGGTAATAAATAAATTCAAGCTGCTAATATTTTCAGATGCTAGAAATAATGAAGCATCCCATCCTTATTCAATTACAACAATAAAAAACTGCACATACTCAGTCCATCAATGCATGCACATCCTCATGCATCTATTGTCTGCCTCTGATTGCTTGTGCATATTAAGAAGAACTTCAGGAAATGCTTTGTATTTCATTGGAAGGTGTTATTATTACAATATTATTGCTGTTACTATAATTTCGTTACTGTGATGTTGCATAGATTTCAGCAAATATATATTAGTAGCTACTCCTCACTCATTTTGCACCTAATAACCCTGTCTACATATTTGTGATTCATAATTTCTATGATGATGATGATGTTTTCTAATACTAAACGATATACTTCAATCCGGTGATTTCGCGAAACCTACTCGCTACTCGTTCCTTACCGCTTGCCGTAGCTTTTTATAAACACGGAAGTTTCGCTGCCTCAATTCTCTGTTGTCATGTGTGGAGACTACCTAGCTATCACAAGGGGGTTATGAGTATATTCTGAAACTGTTACCTATTAGCTTTGGGTTATTAGGTGTTTTTCAGCTCCGAAGGAGAGAAGAGGAGGTGCGAAGCTGACTTTAATACCTGTATTACCTCATCCCCGGGTCGCAGAATGCTAGCAGTACACTGAGGGATGGCAGATGAGAGAGAGAAAACATTCAAGTTCCTGGTCGTGGGAGGTGGCATCGCTGGTGTGACGTGTGTTGAGCAGGTGAATCTTGATCAGGAAGTTTGTGTGTTTGTGTGTGTTTTAACCTTGTTTCAGAGCCTTATTGTTGATGTTCACTCTCAGCTTTCAGCCCAGGTACTTTCATCTGAGGTGGCTCTGATCACTGCAGGTCCCCACATTAAGGCAGTCACCAACTACAAACAGGTAAGGAGGGTGATTATAATTGTGCTTTGTTACGTAAAAGATGCCTATGTTAACTGATTTAATCTCCATGTCTAGGTGTCCAGGACACTGGAAGAGTTTGATGTGGAGGAGAGACCGTCCAGTGTTTTAGAGGAGAAGTTTCCCAACCTGACTGTCATCCACTCTGCTGTCAAGTCTCTAGACACACGATCACATGTAAATCAACCCATCGGCCTTGGATAGTGCAAATACAATCATTTGTATTCCCTTTATGGACATTTTTGTTACTTATGCAAAGGTGTAATGACTCTACAGATGCAGTAGTAAAGATTTTTGGTCAGTGTGATGAGGATGAGCCCATATCCACAATAACTTTAAAAACCGTCCATCCATAATCTTATTCACTAATCTGCTCAGGGTAAATGCAGGGAATACACTGTGAACAAGTATCCAGTACATCACAGAGCACACACACTATTCACGCTCACATTTAAACTGAGGAGTAATGTGAATGATCCAATATGTGCTCCAAGGAGTGCCAGAACTACCACTATGTGTGGTACCCATGTGCGAATTGGGAAAGCATGCAAACTCCACGTAGAAATGACATGGACCGGGACATAGCAAAAAGAATAACATAGCAAATCACATAGCAAATCCTGGTCAGACTGGAGTTTCCATGTCCTCTCTGGGTCTTCTCCCATAGTCCAAAAACATCTTTAAATGCAAATAGTCCCTAGATGTGAATGTGAGAGTGGATAGTGTGTGTGCCCTGTCCAGACCTGTCCACTGTGTTTTTCTTGCATTATACTTTGTCTACATTTCGAATACTGAGGTGAACAAAAATTCATGTCAGCTTTGATTGTAATCTGTGTTGTACTGCCACCTTGTGGACATGTGGTAAACATACAGTGTATAATCAGAGTGTGGCCAAGGCATAAAGTTTTGAAGTAAAGTCTTCATCTTTTTTTTCTTCCTCAGTCTGTGGAAACTGCAGATGGCCGGGTGTTTGGCTATGAGAAGCTGTGTATCTGCAGTGGTGCCAGACCTAAACTCCTCACCCAGGACAACCCGCATGTGCTGGGGATACGGGACACAGACAGTGCTCAGGTTGGATCTTGTTTTACTGGATGTGTTTGTTTTGGTAGTCATTAAGGGGGAAATTCCTATAAATAATACCTCGTCATCTGAAGTGGTTTGAACACAAACAGGACATTTTCCTAGCTTCCTTCACGTGTCACACATTGGCGTACATACTATAGGAGGGTCCGACTGAGCTTTAACAGCCTTTATAGGGAGATACTATGGTTGGTGAGACACCAGATACAGATGTCTGCATCTTTCAAGGCAAAAGGGAGGTAAAATGATAATGTTGGTATTGGATCCTGATTCAGGGACATGTTTGCATGAACACTGTAGACAAAACTGTGGTCAGAGGTTGGAGACTGTCGACCTTGTGGAAAAGTACTGAGCTGTATGATAGTGTCTACTTCATTTACTCTAAGACTATCCCCAGAAGCCAGGAATGGCAGAAATGAAGGAAGTATCATTATTAACCTCTGAATCATAAGACATCATGTACTTTAAAACCAGATATAAAGCCTGCAACATTGCTAAAATAAAACAAATGCCACCACAGTGCTATGTTTGTGTGTACAAAGGTGCTCCCAGTAACTCCTACAGTAAGCAACCCTATACCTACTGATAGCACAACAATGCTATATTTACTATGGCTACGGTATTAATGCTGTAACTACTCCATAGTTTATCTAATCACAAACATTTTGGAATCCTTAAAGCTTCTGTAGATATTTGGTTGATTATGGTAATAATTCTCAATAATTTTACTCCTACTTTGAAAAATTCCAAAGCTAGGAGGCTGAGAGAGAGGTTGTGCTTTCTGTTTTTTCTCTCTTTTTTACATCTGGATTTTTCTTTATGTAAACTGTTTATACTTCCATATCATGTACAATAATTAACTCCCAAATACTGGGGCCAAAGCACTCAGGGCATTTTCTGACCATCATACCCATGATGACAAAATATGTCCAAAGGGCCATTTAGGTAAGGGCCTCAGTAGGTGAAGGGTACTGGAACTGCAAGGAAGCAGTGCCAGAATGCATCCAGTTCTGTTTTCATAACAGGACTTGGCTGGATACTTCCAGGTAGTTCCTGAGGCAGTCAAAACATCTTGAGACTCAAAAACTCACCCCCATCTCTGCTGCTGTTTTTCAGGAGTTTCAGAAGCGGTTATCCAAAGCCAAGAGAATTGTGGTCATCGGAAATGGAGGCATCGCCCTGGAATTGGTGTAAGTGCAATGCTTTAGTAATTTAATACATACGTTTTGTATGAATCATAGTAGGGATGGTTTTTACAACATCATAATATTCTGTACCTCTGAGTAAAGGGTTTTTAAATGACTGTCCAGGTTTGAGGTGGAGGGCTGTGAGGTGATCTGGGCTGTCAAGGATAAAGCCATAGGGAACACTTTCTTCGATGCCGGCGCGGCACAGTTCCTCATCCCCTCGTTGGAGGCAGAAAAACCAGAAAGAGCGGTTCCCTGCAAGAGAACTCGCTACACCACAGAGGAACCAGCACCTGGAGGAGCCCAGACCTTCACAGCTGGTTTGTATCCTGATTCTGGACCAAAATCGCCATGTCTCTGGATTTTCCTTCTTGTTTTGATGTGTGTGTATATTGTGAATTTCCAGATAGAAATGTGCGAGGCCGTGGTTCTGGTCCTACGGAGGCTGGCAGTGCCCTCGGTCCAGACTGGCATGAAGGAATAGCTCTACGAGGAGTGAAGCAGGTGAGATGCCTTTGTTACTGTTACCTTGTCGTGAGGTGCAGAGCTTGGAAATGGAATCGCCTTCCGTAAATAAACCTGTTATGCTACACTTTCCTCCTCTTCTCTGGGGTGCCTCCTCCCTGCTGCTGTGAACCCAGGTGTCCCGCAGCGTTTCAGTGGAATACCAGTGTGAGGTGGAAAAGATCTTCACCCCGGAGGAGCTGCTCGATTCCCAGCAGCAAACACTCAGCCCTGAGAACGGTGAGAACTAGACCTGCCACTTGTATCTGAACTCCTAAGCTTTCCAAATCGACTTCTCCCAATCCAGTTTGTCATTCCTGAATTTTCTCTCTCTGTTCAGGGGACTCGTGGCCTGTTTACATCCGGCTCAGCAATGGAAAAACATTTGGCTGTGACCTTATTGTCAGTGCCACCGGAGTCGTGCCAAACACTGAGCCATTTCTCTCAGGCAACGATGTGAGTAAAAGGGGAAAATCACTTTTTGGACCAAGCTGCATTTGCATTTGCATGTTTGACAGGCTTGGAAGTTGCACATCGGTGCATTTTCAAAACACAAAGTACAGACATAATGAACTGACAGTGACCACATATCTGCTACGTCTCCAATCACTCAACTTGGACTCATCGTAATTCTGTCCTTGTGTCAGTTTACATGCAACGTGCAAAATCGAATAGTTGTTGACATTTCACCTCCTCGCCACTGGGTGGCAGTATGTATCATTTAAGCGGTTTAATATGGACCCCTCTCCCAACCACATATTTTGAAATACTAAATGGCTACCATGAGCATAGTTTCATAGTGCCTCCAGATATGGAGGGTCCTGGACCTTCTGCTATGTTGTTGTTGCAGTTTCCTGTGACTGCCTTCCCTCCATTTCTTCATATAGAACCGTCTTCTCTGAGGAATTCGTCCCAGGGTCAAACAGGGTCTAACTAATGAGTCATTAGTTAAATGCTGCTGTGTTGAGTTGGTCAAATTACTATCTATAAGCCGTAAACCAAACACAGAAGAAGCTCCCAGCTGTTTGTGACACTGTCAAGGTGTCATCGATCAGTCTAATGAGCTTGTTCCACTAGCCACCTCAACTAAATGAGTCTGAATTATCTACTGCCTTGCTAGGATTCTGTCCCTTTGTTCTTACCAGGTGTAAGGAACATGTTTGTCCCTAAACATTTTCTACGTTTGACTAGTTTGTCCTGGCGGATGACGGCGGCCTGCAGGTGGATGGCCACATGCTGACATCAGAACCGGACGTGTACGCAGCCGGGGACGTGTGCACTGCATGCTGGGAACACAGCCAGCTGTGGCAGCAGGTGAACGAACTTACTGACAGGTTAATTAAGCTGACTTCGCCCTTGGACTTTGCCTCTATGGAAACTACAGCTTCTTGAAGTAGGGTAGCGGCCCATTTTTATTACCATTATTTCCACTCTGGCTAAATAAAGACATTTTCCGTTCCTGGATCGCCTGTTGCTCTGCATCATCAGTCTCACGTGCTACTGGACAGAGCCATTCAGATAACATTATAATATTAATTATTAAACTCTGCTACAGTCTCTTGAGTAATCATTAAGCTCAGGTACTATAAACTGAAGTGACAAGTGACGTGGATGTTCTAGATATGAGTCAGTGAGTGCAATTGTTTATTTTGAGTGCAGCAGGATATCACTGAATTCATGTGAGGAAGGTGAACTATAATTATAATTAATTAATAATATAATTATTTTGTATATTTCACACAGCAGTTTATCCTAAAATGAGTCGACCTTAAAGGAAGAGATGACGTAACTCAAGCAAACCTGTAAGTCTGCATAGTCTGCATATCTCTGGTCCTCTGCTTAGGTCCTCTGGGAAAAGTTGCTAAGCCTTGTTGCTTAACACGCAACGTAAAGTCATGTAATCATTACTGTGGCAACCGAGAGGACAAGGCAACGTATTGTAGCCAGATGTGTGCTGAAAAAGGCAATTCTGATGGAAACGGTGGAGCAAGGATAAACACCCCGTTGAACCTTTCTGGGTTAGGTTTCTTTTCACAGAACTCATCTGAGGGTATTTCAGCCACAGTGTGAGCGGCGATAATGGAGAAGCTAAGAGCAGAGTCACACTTCCTGTTTGTGCGTGTCTTTCGATGATGCAGATGCGTCTGTGGACGCAGGCCCGGCAGATGGGCTGGCACGCTGGGCGCTGCATGGCGGCACACGTCCTGTCAGAGCCCATAGAGCTGGACTTCTGCTTCGAGCTCTTCTCACACGTCACCAAATTCTTCAACTACAAGGTGCGTGACCGACATAACAATCAGTGAGGTAATCGCCAGTTGTGTGTGTTTTTTTCTTATTAACCTATCCACAGTGCCCTGTTGTGGGACTAATAAAGGATTATCTTATCTTAAGGAGTTAATGTCCAACAAACTGTAATGAACTAAATCAAAGGAGCAGAGGATGTAACACTTAAGCACCGACTTTTAAGTTTCCTCCACTGCTGCTTGGAAGTCATGCCATGGTGCTTTCCAGTTTCCTCCTCTCTCATTTCCTCCAGTTTCCTCCTCGCTCATTGATGTCTTTACTCTCTGCTGGGAACGCCACAGGTGGTCCTCCTGGGAAAGTTTAATGGGCAGGGACTGGGGCCCGACCACGAGCTACTGGTACGCTGCACCAAAGGCCACGAGTATGTTAAGGTGAGGAGAATAACGAGGATTCATATGTAGTAAAATATGTGTTAATATGTATTAAACTGATGATGCAAGGTAAAAAATATATATATATTTGAAGAGATAATGGCCACTGAGTGAAGAAGGGGTCCCCCTCCTTACAAAAGCCAATTTAACCCCTGAGTACAAGGGATGCATGATAATCAGTGTGATCAGCCTAAGTCATAAGAGCGGGTAGAAAGAGTACGGAATTCAATAAATCTAATCTCTTGAGGTTTTACCGTTGAAACAATGGCCTGTGGAAAGAATATGAAGATGTTCCAGCTGCTGCAGCTAACACTAAAGCTGCTAAATGCTATTGCTAAAGCTAATGCTATTGCTAAAGTGAGCAAGAAGGCGTCGCTCCTCAAGTCTGTCCTTGGTGAGGCTTTAGAGGCACACAGTATTCATTCTGTAAAATCTTTTTCATTGACTGATGCATTAAAACACTAGTAAATCCTTTTTTGTAGACACAACTGTTCTAGTTTTTGTTGTAATTGCAACGCTAGTCGGTAACATTCTTCTGGTAAGCCAGAGGCAGAACTGAATCTGTTACCAGTGGGGAAAAAATATGAAATTATGAATTATTATCTAATTATTAAGCAATAACACAATATATTACGCGTTATTGTGCATCCCTAATTAGTACAGCGACAGTCTGACTTATTAATAGCTCCCCAGTGAATCCAAATTAGAAGGCATCAGTTTATTTTCTGCTTTGTTGTGAGAATGGCATGCAGATCATCTGCCATTTGAACATGTGAAGGGAGCCACTGTTTTTCCGCCTCATGCCAGAGGCGAGAAATGCGATTGGCCGATTATTTGTTAAAACTGCAGATGCACGTAAAGAGATGGCATCCGATGAGGACACTCGCCCACGTGCTTGCCACAATTCAGTAGAATCCAGCACACGTTCCTCTGTCGTGTTTTAGGTGGTGCTCAGCTCTGGGAGGATGGTTGGAGCGGTGCTGATCGGGGACACGGACCTGGAGGAGACCTTCGAGAACCTGATCCTCAACCAGATGGACCTGAGCCAGTATGGGGAGGAGCTCCTCAATCCAGACATCGATATAGAGGACTACTTCGACTGAGCGGGACGCGTCTGATTTAGAAGCGTGAAGAATTACGTTGTCATTGCAGAAATATGAAGTCACAGCTGAAGGAGGGTATGAGAGGGAATGGTGGGGCGTGACCACATTTCACGGCTGTTGGACAAAAGAGTGATTGTTTTAGAAGTTCTCATAAAAACTAAAACATGCAGGATTTTTCTGCAAGACAAGAGCAGGATTTTTCTACGTGATAATATGACCTCATAGAAAAGTAATGTGTCCAAGCATCACTTATGTCCCTCTCTAAGTGTCTGCACCTGCACAGACCCTGGCCTCTGCCTGCTCTGTATGTTGGAGTCTGGAGGACATTTCTGTGTGCGTGTGGTGGTGGTGTGAGGTCTGCACCCTGCAGATATTTTGCAACCAGGTTACATCACCACCTCCCCCCTCTGGGCTTGTACTGACATCCAGGTCCTCAGTGGAGGCGGCAGCTCGTGATGTGTGGTCAGGCTTACAGGGACTCGTTTGAAGTTAGCCACAGAGGAAAGAAGAATTAATTTTAATTTCTCTGATTCACTTTGTTCTGGCTAACGCCACACCCTCTTGTCATTCGATTCCAGCTCTCTCGACCCCAGCTGCTCTCTCTCCCTCTCTTTCTTTCTACTGCTCACTGAGCTGTGGATTAGCAGCCAGCTTTGAATGGTGGCCTGTGTTGTGTGTGTTTAAAGCACTTACTAAATGTGAGAATATTTTTTTCTCGGAAATAATAAATTATTCTCAAGTGCTGCAGTGATACAAGTTGAAACAGCCTCTTTATTTGATCCCAAGTCAATGCAAAACCATTGTTCTCTGTGGCTGAGGAAGACACAATGCAACGGTAAAGGACACTGAATTTTGAGTTCACCTACACGTGAGTCGGGGAAAAAGAAAAAAATGTATGTTGCTATGTTGTCTTAGAGACACTTGATCAAATTTCTGCCCTAAGCGGCAACCACGGCTCCTCCTGCGCCTCCGCAGGCGCTGCAACAATAGACATTATCAAGCTTGCACAATGCTGTCCATTGTGTCCTACTCATGGGGATGTTGCTGTTTGAAAATCCCCTGTTTAAAAAGACAAGAAACATTAGAACGAATGTGAAAAGAGAGAATTTGGAGGA
This sequence comes from Karalla daura, assembly GCA_029224185.1. Lineage (NCBI taxonomy): Eukaryota > Metazoa > Chordata > Actinopteri > Chaetodontiformes > Leiognathidae > Karalla > Karalla daura. Next base: position 4,599,799 of record CM055209.1, on the reverse strand, counting down.
CCAAAAAGAAGCCAAACAACCATTTGCACGTTCTGCTTTGCCCTCGGGTTGGTCTTTTATGGGTTAAACAAACAACAGGAACTGGCCCACATTGATTCGTGGGCTCTCATTGGCTGTTATACATTGACATGGAAACTTTGTGGTTTTAATCACTGAGTATTACACCCAACTAGTAAAGATCAACGCGTGTCAGGAGGAAATGTAAATGTATTGCAGCTCTTTTAACTAATTTGTAAGTGTGCAAATACACCACAAGAACACCAATGTCACTGTATAAATAGGAGTTAAAAGCATTCCTCTTCCGTAAGAGTCACTGATAAGGTTTCCCCGGGTAAGGTAACCAGTAGCCAACAGGAAATTACCAGCTAATTGCACTGGGCAGCTTTTCCCCAGCGTGTTGTGTACCAGTGTAGGTGGAGATCTGGGCATTGTCCACTAAGTCAGTCAACAAGACTGGCCTGGTGGCGCACGTATCTGGATGAAATTCAAATCCCTCTAGGTTACAGAAGCTGCTGTACACAGATGTGATACAGGACTCATTTTTTATGTGCAGTTTGCATTTTCCTCTGCATGAAGTGCAGCCTCAACAGAATGTGTCCTTGTTCACAAGCAGGTTCTCCACAAACACTTTTTTCGTATAATGGGTCTCACTTCTTAGGTGTGACCCCATTGGGTACTAAGTAGGTAAGACGATTGGAGGATGCCGCACTCTAATTTTCATTGTGTAGGCCATGGGTTTTGCAGGTTGCCAAGACGGTCATTGTTTATGTTGTCTGTGGAGATTCACTTTCGTCCAAATCGCATAATCCAAAGGCACAACTGGATTTGTGTCTATTCTCTTTCATCTAAGAGTTGAAGCAGCCTTGGACTGGTTATGTCCTTGTAGAATGTCATTACCTCATAAAATAATTTAGAATTAATTAATAGGATTTCCACTCGTTCAAAATAGTAACGGTTCAAGGAGGAATTATTATTGGATATTAATATTTAATCCTTGTTTTTACTCTGCATTGTGGTGTATGCCTAAACTAATCTCATGACAGTGGGAACATGCAGTAGACTTTTCAAAACCACTTTGTGTGACAAAAAAACAAGCCAACTTGACACAGGTTTGTGTGTGTGGTTTGAGTGTTCCTCAAGCAGTTCAGCGAAGGCTAAGAAAACACTAAGCTCCCTCTTTGCAAGGCAAACGAACACTGAAGTGAACACCTACACTGTGCATTCACAGCAGGGTAAACGTTGTCATTTCACAACTAACTAACTTACGAACTAACTAACTAACCTGTGTGCGTCCTAGACTCACAAACCCGGATTAAATGTCACTTCAGAGGGATTTGTCTCCTCTGTCAGGGTTGCTCTGACATTTGAAACGCTCAGACACGACTGACACACAAAGCTTAATTCATTCAAGTAGATTACGGACATGACGTCAGACGTACGTATTCCGCGAGGGTGCGCTCGTACGTAGTTGCCTGGACACGCCGGCTCGGAGACGTTTGACTCGTCGTCATCTTCTAGCGAATTTAATGAAGTTATGATTGCACGCGCATGAGGTGACACAGCACATTACTTGTCTTTATACAAAACGCAAAACAAAATCGACAGCAGTGTGAGATTTAATCGTTAGTCACGATGGAGCCCCGCCTTTGGGATACGCCGATGAAATGAAACTCTTCACTCCTCCGGTGGGTGGGATTTTTGTGAGAGGCGTTGCCGCACACGACTGCTTATACCCGCAGCTTTGGCACACATTTTCATACATTGCGCATTTTGCCAGACGCATACATAGCCCGCGACCTCCATTTAAAAAAGCTATTCCACGAAGTACCACAACTGCTGCAACCATGGCCAATTACATTCACGTACCCGACGAGGCTCCCGCAGTGCCCAAAATAGACGTGACAGTCGAGGAGAGCGACTACAGGTCTGGGGCGTTGAAGCTGGTGAAGGAGCTGAGACCGCACTGGAGACCGTCCGAGGTCAAAGTAAAGGTACAAACTGTTTCATTTTCTAACATGTTTAACCTTTAGAATGTTCTCCGCCGTTCCGACCAATCAGGGCGTCTACATGTGTGCGACGTCACAGCGAACGTAGAAATGGAACGTAGAAACGAATTCTAAACGTTTGTCCATCAAACTGCCGTTTGCATGGCGGTGTCGGTTCTCTCTTTTGACACCGGGCGGGAAGAAGCGGGTGTAAAATATCAGCCGAGGACCGCTGGATAAGTCCGTCACCGTGCAGGCACTGCGGCATTCCCCCTCCAGCCCCTCCTGCCTCGGCTTCTGCCTGTGCAAATAGCGTCTGCGTCAGTCAAACATTAGCAATGCGAATTCGGACAAACCTGTTCTCGATTTTCGACAGAACATATGATTAGCGTGGTCTAGGTGTCGCCTTAGGGTGACTTAAAAGCTACGGTGGTTCTATTCCTGTAAAACTCTTGACTCATACTTTCTTATCTGCTGTCATCTCCGTCCTAAACAGCTCTCTATTACTGACTAATCCCTGGTAGATTCACACAGGGTCAACATTCAAATGATGCAATGGTTGAACTTGAATGAAGTAGTAAAATTAAAGGGGACCCAGTTAAATCAACAGCTCTTTTAAATGTTTTAAAACTCACACAGGCTAAAATTGAGATAACTACTGATACTAAAAGGGACCCTGTGTAGTCAACTGCCCATTTAGATAAAACTCAAGTCATTCAGGTTCAAATAAAGCAAACTAGTTATGTTAAAGGTGGCAGAAAATAGGGTTAATATGGATGCTATTGGGCAGTGGTCTCACCAGAGATGCTGTAAGTGCAGTTTTACAAGCCCATAACAATATGTTTCTGTATCATGATAATTTTCTACCCAGATCTGGAGCTGTTTCATGCGGTTTCAATGACAAAGTCCCCTTTAGATGACTAAACCAAAACAAAATGGCTTAACAAAAATGAAACCAGTGGGGAATATTAGCTAGTGATGTTTTAAAGATTCCCTGTTCGGGTAAGATCTTCTTAAAATGTCTTTAAACTCACACAGGTGTAATAAAGGGGATGTTGGTGTTTACATAGAAGCTATGGACTATTGGTTTCATCAGAAATGCCGTAAATGCTATTTTACAATCCATTTACAGTATCTCTCTCTTAGGGATATGATGACCAGTTTCTTCACAGATCTGCGGCGCTTTCGTGCAGTTTTCAGCTTCTTTAAATGGCTCGCTATAAATGTCTGTAGTGGCTGGAAGCGCCAACAGGCCTGGTATTCAAATGAAGCAATAGGGAACATTTATAACTGCAGCAAGCGATTGTTTTATAGATTATTCTGTCTCGTTGTTTGACCTATTTCAGAAAATGTTAACAAGGGCAAAGATTAAGCTCTAAAATACCTTGTTTTATACACACCTCAAAGATGTTCAGTCTGCCGATACCAGAAATGACTCAGTTTTAATAAGTTTATATCACATAACTTTGACTCAATTTCTCTCCAACGTTTATGAAAAGACAACTACAAATTAATGCTTAATTTGAATAGATTGGATGCTCGCAGCCCAGGCAGGTACCCTGAATGGGAATGTTTTGGTGGGTTTGCACGGTGTAAACAGTGAGGATGGGGAGCCGCAGACGGTCACATGTTTTCCCCTTGCCCCTATGGTTCATCAATGAGAGTGAAGAAGTGAACACTCAGCAAATGCCTGTCATTGCTTCTCACTTGAAAAATAAAATTCCTGACAATCCTGTCGTTCTCAGCCAATCCCTTATAGAGTGAACAATTAGAGCTGGTATGTTTGCGACCCCCTCCTCCCCTCACCTCTCCCCCAGAAATGTTCCCAGCTTCACAGCAGCTTAAATCAAACCAGACAAGCCCTAAATTTTCATTCATTCCTCATCCCTTTTGTCTAGCGTGCCAGGACCCCTCAGAACTTATGTAATACCGAGAAGAATGCAGGCGCAGCACTTAAATCTGTGGAGGATGGTACAACTGTGGGTGACTGAAACTTTATTTTTGTCTCTCTCTCTCTCTCTCTCTCTGCAGTTTTTCACGGACGGAATAACCAACAAGCTGCTGGGCTGCTACGTGGGTCCAGTCATGCAGGACGTGGTCCTGGTCCGCATTTACGGCAACAAGACTGAGCTGTTGGTCGACCGAGAGAACGAGGTGAAGAGTTTCAGGGTACTGCATGCGCACCGCTGTGCCCCGAGGCTCTACTGCACCTTCAACAATGGCCTGTGCTACGAATTCCTTCAAGGAACTGCACTGGAGCCTGAGGACATCCGCAGCCAGCAGGTTTTCAGGTATGCCGGTGAAGCGCATGACTCCGTTACGTCCTCCCATCCTTTTAAGAGGAACAACACCCCTGTAAGACATGACGCTCTGATGATCTGGTTACGCAAGTTATGTTAAAGCCTTGTCGTTGGGTCTGGACGTCGTGTGTGATCATGAGCTTCTCTCATGTAAACATCTCATTACACTTGACTTACGGCGCGCTAATCCTGTTTAAAAGCCTCACGCTCTGTGTCCTCCACCTCTTCTGCAGGCTCATCGCCAGGCAGCTGGCCAAGTACCACGCCATCCATGCCCACAACGGCTGGGTGCCACAGTCTGATCTGTGGCTGAAGATGGGCAAGTACTTTGCCCTCATCCCCAAGTACTTAGATGACCCTGAGCAGAACGCCAGGTGAGAGAGAGAGCAGTTTTTATTACTAACTGTTCCTAACATTCTGTCTCTAGGTCTTTTGCTCCAGTTACACCAATAAAAAATTGCATAATTCAACCTCTATACATATATCATTATGTCACCTGCTTTGTACTATAATGGTGTAGCAGGACTCTGCTGATCCCTGACTCCAGCACCCATAAAAAGTTATAATAGGAGCAGATTCAGAGTCTCCAGGTTGTGAAAAAATCCATGTGTTTGGACTGGAGCTCCTGGAACTGACACACCAAAAGGCCCTTGGTCCAAACTGGAAATCAATGCGGGGAGTTTCTTGCAATGAGGCAACAGCTCTAACCACTCAAACCACTGTGTCACCCCATAATTCAACAGTTCACTAAAGTAAAAGGCTGCAACCCAACCCAAGATTTACTGGTTTAGTATTAAGTGATGAAGTCAATACAGCTATATACTGCATTGACAAGTAACAAGATGTTGGACGAATCGATTTTGAGATGTTGGTTGCATTGTTTGGGAACGTCTGGTGGTTCTTCTTGTCCTTTCCAGTTCCCGGTTATCTCCATGTGGAACTATGACCTCCTGCCTCTCTTTATCAGCGAGGTGAAGCATTCAAACAAACCCCATGTGCAGTGACACAACACGGGAGGGTTTAGTATCAGCTGTACAGTAGATCTCTGGGACAGTTTTTATTGCTCCGGTTGAACTGATAACTCAGCAGAGGGAATCTTTCACACTTAAGCTGTAGATTAAAAAAAAAAGTGACTTTTGTCCCAGTGTAATGGTACCAGGAACTGCTGCTGGAGCTGCTCTGTGTAGAATGAGCTACATAACATTACAGCTGTTTCCCAACACTCGACCTGCCGGGCTAAAAGCGTTGCACTGGTTGGGGGGGCGAGTGCTGCATTGCATAACTCTTGACAGCGTCCTGTCAAAACAGGGAAAACTGGGTTGCAAGAGGCGACAAAGCTTTCCCTCTTCCACGCGGTGCGTGCGAGCGCCGGAGAGCGCAGGTGTGGCACTTCAGAAGGCAAATCTAGCGACAACTACTCTCCCCTCTTTGGCTAAACAGACTCGTGTTTGCAGTGACAGTTGCTGTATTTAAATTGGCGCCCAAGATGACTTGAAAACAAACCGTCACTCTGCAGCTTGATTTTCCATTGAGGCCACCCAAATATTAACACGAGGCTCACAAACACTTCTGAAAGACACGCATGCATCACCTACGCTCGAGAAGTTTTTTTTTTTCTTTTTCCATAATTGACTGTCTGGTCTGACACAATGCCAGCACTGCAAGAGTCGAAGAAACTAGCAAACTAGCATTATGAAGACTCCTGTGTCATAGATTACAATCACCCTAGCAGTCAAAGCTATTCTGACAAGGCTGAAAGTCATCTTTCATTTATAGCCAGATTCTGGTCGACCCTTTCTGATTCTTTTTATGAGGCTTATTTTCTAACATGTCCCAGTTTAGCTTCAATTAAATGAGGCCTTTGCACAATACAGCCGTTTACTGTTAAACTAGATAAAATGGACGGTCTGTTGTGGATTAAGTTGAAAATGCGTTGAATGAATGAATTGCTTTTGTTTGACTTCTATTTTTACCGCCAAAATTATTCCTAGGGCAACATCATAGAGCACATTATTTCCCTCCCTCACCCCTTATACTTCTGTTTCTTTCAGTTCCTACTTGAATTCCATTTTTAAAGTTTGCTTTCAGATCCCCCATAACTTGCTTTACCACTTTTAGCCTTCAGCCTCCTACCTCATATGTCAATAATGTGAAGAAATGGATGCATATCGGTGCAGGTGTTTAAAAAAAAGAACGTACTGGATAAAGCCACACTGCACTGTGAGACAAGGCTGGCACTTATCAGTTTGGACGTACAGTAAGGGTACAGTATGACCAAATCTCACACGAGGTCAAAGTAAATGTGGAAATGTGTGTACATCCAAATGTGCTTATTTGAACTCATAGGCTTCACTGAAAGCCAAGCTGAATTATTGGGATAGTGACTCAACATTAAGATTATCGTACGCAAGTCCTGATCTGGTGTGAGATTCGGCCTGTGTCCAAACTGATCAATGTCAAAGTTTTGTGGGTAAATGTACATAGACCCAAATTTGTTAAGTTGAACCTAGCAGCTTCATTCATACCCAGACTGGGATTCTTGGGATAGTGAACAGACATTATCATTAGTGAACACAAGTTCAGACTTGCTTTGAACTTCAAACTTCAATGAAATCAGGTGAACGCATACTTGTTAAATAACTGTCTTTGCACTCTCTGCGACCCCCCCCACCCCTCCTCTCCCACCCACCCTGGTCCAGGTTGAGCATGGAGGTGCCAAGCCACCGGTGCCTCCGAGAAGAGCTGGTGTGGCTCCAGCAGAGCTTGTCAGTGCTGGGCTCCCCCGTAGTCCTGTGCCACAACGACCTGCTCTGCAAAAACATCATATACAACAAGGCGGCAGGTGAGTATCGCACACAGCGCCCGAGAGCAGTCGTAGCGGTCGACTGAAACTGTTGTTGTTGTCGTGTGATACGTTGACATTGATCTCCTGCGCTCCAGGTAGGATTGACATTAAAACCCGCACCACGTCAACGCTTAGTCACATGCTTCACTCATTGTCAGTTTGTTTTTTCTCTTTTGGTTGGTTTGTTTGTTTTGCATTGGGCTGCAGCTACAGAATTGGAACAGTCAGAAAAAAGACTCCAGATGAGATTGGTTGATGGTTGGCAATCACCAATTCGGCACATTTCGATTTCATTCATCGCTCCAAATGTTTGTCTGATCTATTGTTCTAATTCTATGATGAGAACCTTAAAGATCCATCAGCCTGTGCAAACAATGCACCATGCTCACGTGCACACGTTTTATCGACGCCACGTGGATTTTGGTGCTTTTTATCAGCGTTATGTGGGAGGAGGACGAAAGTGTCGAGCAGCAGAGTCCTCGAGCAGGACATCTTAGCACCGCAGTCAGAATCAGAAACTGTTCTGTTAATTAACGAGATGGCAGAGGAGCGGTGAGGAGGAAGAAGAAAGTGTATGTGGGAGGTGGTGTTTTTTTTTTTTTTGTCTTTTCCAGAGCTGTTAGCCCTGTCGTCGTTTTGCGACGAGGGGCGGGGCCCCCCTTCTCACAGCTCCTTGTGTCTAGCCTTTCTCCCCTAGGAATGAACAGCCAAGGTTGTGCCGCCCTGCCCCGAGGGGGAGGCAATGGAGAGAGACAGAGAAAGAGAGAGAGAGAGAGAGAGAGAGAGAGGCACAGGCGGCTCTGAGGGCCCCCTCGCGTAAACCCTAATCGGGATGAGTAGGATCCACGTACCTACCGGGTCACCCCCCCTCCAGTGCCACTCACCCAGACGTTTCAGTAGCTCAATGCTGGTTTACCTCAACACGGTTTTTCACGGTTTGCACTTTGCTGTAAGCTGTAAATCTTGGCCGATTTTTCCTTTTTTTTTCTCTTTTATTTCAATGGCATATTAATCAGTATTAAACATTGCTAAGACCTCATTCATTGAACGAATATGTCTGGTGATGATTTATTCACTTTTCCTCTCTGTCAACGCTGTCCATGAATCTATCAAAACTGACTGAGTTGCCCTGTTTTAGTCAGAGCCACATGTAGCCTCATCCTCTGTGGCTTAGATCCTTTAAAAACACTGAGCCGCTTTGTTTTAGTGGCTTTTACACGCTCACTTGCGCTATAATGACACGCACAATGGAGTTTATTTTGAGTGGGCACCACATGTGCTGTCCTGCTGCTCCTTTAAATAACTCTTATATGGAAGTAGTCCCTGTTAAATTCACTATTTGACTCACATTTGCTTCAGGAAACTGCAGAGCTTTTTTTTTTTATTTAAGACTGATGTTTTCTGAAGATTGGCCTTCAGCAGGAAAGACTCGACTTGAGATTAAAAACCACAGACAGGCCAGCGCATTGTTGGTTTTGGTCGTTTCATGAGATTTGTTGACTCTAAACTAGAATATCCCAATATCGCCCGTCTTTGTAACATCTTCTGAGGCTGAAACTTTTGAAGCTTTTGCCAAACCCGAGCCGAGAGAGGAGTCAAGGTGTCCACATCTGAGTTTGCCTATCAGTCAGGTTTCACTGGAACTGCTCTGTCACCTGGTTGACAATTGTTCTGTTTAGAAGTAGTCTCGAGGCTGCAGGTAAATATCAAACGCGGCCTCTTTTTATGTTTAGCGACTAGCAGAAACATGTTTCTGGCTTCTGAAGGAGCGACGGGTGTTCCCAGGACTACTCCACTTCTGTTTGGAGGTATCGATGTAAAAACCTGTAGTGCAGAAGAGCTTCTCCCATTATCCCAGTGCCTCTAGTGCGATCTCGCGTATCTGAGCAATGCAAAACCTAGCCGCCAATGAAAGACCGCAGCCGAACGAGCACCACAATAGTACGGCGACTTCTGAGCTCCAAGCCATAATTACAGTACTTCACGACCACACCCGCTCAAGCCATCTAATCTGTCATTGGGGTGAACTTGAGCCTTTTCTTAACGCTTGGTTGAGGGGGGTGGGGGGGGGGACCTACAGAGAGGGCATGAAGGGAGAGTGGAGCAGCTACCAGAGCTGCTGCGTAGAAAGAGCCAGCCGTCTGCAAAACAAGAGCAGCAGAGACACCGCCACTTCCTGTGTCAGTTTTACAAACCCCAAACGGATGCGGTGGCGGCCGACATTGTTGTTAGTTTTCCAAACTGTTAAAACATTGAAGTACTCTCTCTTATTTTACGCCTCTGCGCTGTGCATCTCAGCCTCCCAGCTCAGGCCCTCGTGTCCTTTTCAGACGTCGTGAAGGCTGGAAAAAAAGGCAAATAAAAGCAGCGCATACGCGCCACTGCGGCCCCCGACAGGAAGCTTCTCAAAGATTCTGTCATTTGCAGAAGCGGCAGAAGGTGTCACGCTATTGGGTTCAGTGTGGGCCAATGGGAGTGGAGCATCGGAGGGGGAGTGTTGACCGAGAAAAGAGGAAGTGGAGGGGGGTGGGAGAAGGAATGGGAATTTTAGTTTTTTTGTTTTTGGCAGCGGGGGCATAATGTTTCGACACTGTGTGTGGGAGCAAGAGTGGATTAAAAACGACAACAAAAAAGGAAAGAAAAGGGCACAAAAAATGTCAGTGAGAGAGTGAGCATGTGTGAAAGATGTGTTTGCCCCAACCTTTTCATCTGCTGCACAGGGGGGGCTATAGCCACTGCCTGGAGGTGTTCAGTTGTGTCCCGCTAGGACCTACACGCCGGCTGGTAACCCACCTCAAAGTGTCTTTCTCTGTAGTCCAGCACCACCTCAGAAGACTTAATGTATCACACGTCAGGGCAAAGAAAGACAGAAAGAAAGAAAAACACCAAACCAAAGAGATTTCAGAGCAGAGACATGTAGCAACGTGTGTAGTCATAGGCAAAGTTTCACTTATCACATCAATGTTTCTGCTTCAATGGGGCTTGTAAGTAAGGGTTTGTATTTTGACATCCAGCAACCTCATGACTGAATGCTTTTCCTCCATCTTTTTTCTTTATTCATTAATTGCCTCACATTTATTTTCAGATGCACTCTGACAGCAGCACATTATTTGACCCCCTCCTCCTCCCGCTCCTCCTCCTCCTCCTCCTCCTCCTCCTGTTGTCTGTGCTTGTTGATCTTCAGCCAGTTTCATCCTCTTTAAAAAGATTTCTCTTCCAGATAACTTGAAAGATTGTTTGATAGATGACTTAATTGTTGCCCAGAGAGGAAAATAAACCGGACTAACGGGCTCATAAATGCAGTGCATGCAAGCTAAACTTGCAGGAGTGAAGCTGAAATCACATTGGAATGATTGAAACCACATAATGAGCTAAAAACCTGGCATTAAAAGAAGTTATGAAAGAATCATATGCAGTATAGAAGTATATAAGAAGTATAATATGTCATATTTAATGAATATGACAGGAAAAGGAAAGAATACGGTTCCCAAACTTCCTCTTTGACAGTAAAGGTCTTTAGAAATAGACGAGTCGAGAAGGTTTTGGGGTTGTGTCGACTTCTGAGAGAGTGCACGTCAAACAGTGTGTTGCTGTACGTTTGCTTTGGCATCCTACAATGCTTCTCCTCCAGGCACACACACGCACGCACTCTGTTTTACTATCTTCCTCCCCCTTTGTCCCTCTGCTCTTCAAAACATAACTTTTTTGACTGTTTTCCACTATTCTGTGTGCATGTATCCAAAACAAACAGTCTGTGAAAAGCCAGATGTACCGATACCCCCTCCAACCTCCCCCCAACCCTCCGCCCCAGATATTTGTGTGTGTTCCATGTGTTGCGTCAGGATTAAGTACGTTTTCATCTCTGGCTAATACATCCCAGCTGTTATTTTGTAGTATTTTATTATATGGGCTCATTTAAAAGAAAAAAAAAAAGGGAGGGGGCATTGGAAAAAAAGTTTCACTAGGCTCAAACCCCATGAGGAAATGTAAAGTTAAAGTGGTTATAGCTCAAACCCAGAGCTCAGATGTTATCAGAACTTTGCCACATTTCATTAATGAGTTTTTAACTCCGTTTCGATCGTAACAGCATGATTGTTTGTGTCCCAAACAGCGTTACAGTGCATGTGTAGGAGGTGTTCGTCGGCCGTTATTCTCAGAAAAGAACCTCCCGAAGCTTTCTCTCTCTCTTTTACTTCATGTTTTCCGACCTGTACTCTCCCTCTACGGTCTTACTTCTCCTCAAAATGCAAGCTCTTACTCCTTGCCCCTCAATCAGCCTAACTAGCCAGTCCAGTCAGGAAGTAGGAAAAGACATTCTGAGTAATCAAAAGGGAAAAGACAACACAATCATTTTGCGAATCCTTAACATGTCTCTGTCTAAACGACGCCGCTTCTCTTTCCAGGAAATGTCAAGTTCATTGACTACGAGTACGCTGGGTACAATTACCAAGCCTACGACATTGGGAACCATTTCAATGAGTTCGCTGGTGAGTGTGACTTCCATTTCAGAGTCGGAACGCGCTCGCTTTCAGTTCCGATCGAATCGTCGTTAATCCCTGCGCGTCTGTGTGTTCTACAGGCCTGAACGAGGTGGATTATAGTCACTATCCAGACCGATCTTTGCAGCTGCAGTGGCTCCGCTCCTACCTGGAGGCCTATAAGGAGCACAAAGGCCAGGGCAGCGAGGTGACCGACACAGAGGTGGAGGTTCTCTACGTCCAAGTCAACCGATTTGCCTTGGTAAGCATGTGTGTCGCACATCTGCACCACCACTGTAACCTTTATAGTGAAGTCTTAAGTAAAGGCAACAGGCACATTCAGTACATGTGGCCTTTCTCTGCCACTATCCAAATGAAAGAATTGAAATTGAACTCTCTCAAAACACAGGAAACACCCTGGGGGAGCTCGTTCGGAGTAGATTTTCCAGGCCCGCTGCCAGGTGTTGGGTCAGCAAACGCAGATTGTGTAGTTCAATGTGGGTTAAACAGCTCACAGAGCGTTGTGGGTAGTTTAAAAAAAAAAAAAAGAAAGCCCGCTCTCTCTGAAAGCCAGAAGAGGTGTGTCTGCGATGCGGCCACCATATGGGAGGCAGGCTTAATGACAAGCGGTAACCCTGGTGTGGCTGGTTGCTCTCCCCTGGGCGACTCTCTGCCTTGTTTACTGTCAAGAGGGGGAAAGAGGGCATTGTGGAGGATGGGCAAGGGAAGCAATTGTATTTCTGTGTCAGCTATTTTGTGCTGTTGCTATAGGGCTTGTGCTGTCTCCCGACATGCTTGAGTCAGCCGTGTTGGGTAATTAGAAACGACATTCAGTCGGCGAGTTGGTCCGCACTAATCCTTTGTGTTGCTGTCTGTTTCCAGGCGTCTCACTTCTTCTGGGGTCTGTGGGCTCTGATCCAGGCCAAGTTCTCCACCATCGACTTCGACTTCTTGGGGTATGTCTTTTTGTTATTTTTTGTCATAATCAGGAGCCATTTTAGTTCACCGTTTCCAGCAGATTGCAGCTTAATCGTATGTTTAAGAACAAAATGAAACACACACTGATATTACACAACGTGCTGTAGACAGTCACTTTCTATCTCATCGCTGACCTTGGCTCTTCTCCTGGTGTGTCTCCGCTCCTCAGATACGCAGTCCTGCGCTTCAACCAGTACTTCAAAATGAAACCAGACGTGGCCGGGCTGAACCTACCCGAATAAAAGCCACCGCCTTCTCCTCTCATCTTCTCTTCCACCTGCTCTCCCTCCCCTTCCCACCTGCTCTACACCTCAACGAATGACTGAGACAGAGCGCCCTCTTGGGTTGTACGTAGGGAAGTGCCAGACCGATGGTCTGTCCTGTTCAGCGTCTACAGGGTCCCTCCTACTCGTCCTCGTCCTTCTCGATTGAAAAGACCACAAACTTGCCCGGTCGTCTGCTGTCATCCGTTACAACCAGGAGGCAGCCCAGAGTTAGTATGTGCCGTACAGACGTCCGGGCCTGTTAGTTCAGCTACTCTAATGTCAATTGGACCACTTATCACTATGTGTTCAGGTTGTATTTGTGTTGTTTTGTCTCTACAAAGCACCATGGCTTGCCACCTCCTTCACAACTGATACAAAGTATGTGACACCTGTGTGACTTGCAGGTGGCTCAGACGTTAATCTGCTAGCCTGGAGGCAACTATGTCCGCGTATGCACATTCACAGAGAGGGGGCGGGGGGAAACCCCAGCCGAGCTAACAGCCAAATTTATGACATGACTGCAAGACAAAGCTTGCATTGTTTTCGCAGAGGAACTAATATATATATATATATATACATATATATCAAAAAAACAGACCACCCCCCCACCCCGCCCCTTTTCATTTAGGAAAAAAAAGAAAGAAAAGAAAAGAAATGCTGGTGGAGATAAACCCAGTCCCCTAATCTCATGTGATGAGCCACAACACGCACACATGCACACACACAGAAGACAAAACTTGTGGCCTGCCTTGTGACTCCCCTTGTCGCCCTTACCCCCCCACCCCACCCCTCCACCCCCCCCCCCCCCCCCCCCCCCCCCCCCCCCCATCTCCACATACTGTGCATGGGGTGGTGCTCCAGGATAGCCATGGTAGTCATTGTTGCTGTGTAGGTTTTGGTGAGGTCTGGTGTGTTTTTTTTGGGCTTTCTGGACTGAGGGTAGAAAAACACGGAGAGCATTACTTATGTTTACATTACAGCCTCTCTCTCTCTCTCTCTCTCTCTCTTTTTTTTTTTTTTTGTAAGTCAGAGAGTAGGAAGCACCGAGCAGGCTTTTGACTCGAAGGGCGGATCGTCACCGTTCCGTGCGTCTCGTCTTACTCGTTTGGTTTGGTTCGGATCTCTACACGCGGACGCGTTTCCATCTCGCTGTAATTTGAACATTCCACGTTCACAAAATGGTAGACGGGGGGGAAAACACTCCGGTTGAAGTTCACGTGACGAGTCAGCAGTTTCTCCCCTTTCGCTCCTGACATCGACTGCAAGACGTACGCAACGAGACCAAAACCAGGACGTTGTCGGGTTTTTATGTCGGGGACAGCTTGGGGACATCATCTTCAAGACGCTGCTGTCCAGCACCTAGGAACGATAACGTGACCACGCTCGTGAGTTTGTGCGCCCGTAGACCAGTTTTCTTTCACTTGTACGGCCTTGCTTATCGACAGATTGCTGAGCCACTGCTGGCGTTGAGACTACCCAACGCTGAAATGAAGGCGAAGTGAACGTAGGACGGAAGGTTGTGCAAAAACACACAAAAAAAAACAAAAAAATGTGAAATGAAAGGTAGTGGGAGTAGGGGGGAGTTAGAGCACCACCTTCTGGAGAAACAAAAGAAGACTATGGCTGCTATCAGTTAACTGTCCTAGATCCTCACCATTGACCTTCATGTTAAATGTTCTTTTAAAAGGAGCTTCAGGAGGCCCTTTTTAAAAACTGAAGCAAGTTCATCTCTCGGTTTCTTAAACAAGTCTACACCAAAGTGCTGACATTTGTTTTGATTTGCTTGTACATAATGCACACTGTATCATTTTCCATGTAGCACAAAGAATGACAATTATACAGACTCTTTTTTTTATACTTTATTTAAATGGATTGCTAAGGTCTTTGAGAGTGTAAGAATGTTTGCTGTTGCAGCAACAGACAATCCTTGGGCAAATGTAGCATAATTAAAAAAAAAAAAACATATATATGAATATATATAAAAGATACACTTAAATGTCATGAAGCAAACCACTTGTTTGCCCAGGTGGTCTCTGTTGTGGCACGTCTGCAAAGCTCTGTGAAGAGACCGTCATTGATAAAACTGGATTGTACACTCATAATAACACTCCCGCACAGGAACTGTAGCTAAAGCGTAGCCATCGAAAGTGTTTGTACGCCTGTGTACTTGCAGATCTGAAGTTTCAAGGTCAGGCCTCTTAATGCAGGTGAATCGAGTCGAGGTTGAAATGTGCGTCTGTCGGTTTCAGCATGTGTAAAATCTTTCCTAAAAGTTCAGTGAATGCAGAGCAGCTGGTGATTAAGCTACAAGTTTGATTGATGTCAGAGGAACATGTGGAGGAAGATAGTTTCCTGTTGGGTGCCTGGTTAGTTCACTGTCGGACCACGTTTACACACAACAAGATAAAATAAAATGCAGCTTGTCGAGTTCAACTGCCACATGATGAGAGCTAATATTAGTACTGCTGAAATGTTTTCCACAGACTTTGTTTCCCCATCAATATGAAACTGTACATCACACTTAGGTCATCTTAGTACTGCTAATATTATGAATCTCTACATTTTACAAGTGTGTGTGCGTGTGTGTTTCATATTTAACTCTGGACACTTTAGCATATGTTTATATGTACAGTGAAAAGTTAATATCTTTGTTTTCAACTATGAATGTATATAGAGGGAGTTCTTTTATTTTTTTTGTTTTCTAAAAAGTTGCATTGAAATGAATAGTTGCCTGGGGTAAGAGGTGAAATTAAAATTACCTTTTCAATACTGTAAACAAAAAAGTAAATAAAATCTATTTACCCTTATCGATGTGTTTTGTGGTTTTTGTCTGATACACTGGGACTTTGGACTAACTTCATTTTATGACTGAGGCTCTATTAGTGTAATAAACAAAATTAAGTTGCTAATTTACTAATATTTACATGTTACCAGCAGTATGGAAGAGATATTTACCATATAGATCGGTTAAAGCGGGTCAAAACTGAAAAGTACGTTTGAACGTTATCTACTCGTCAAATTCGACTCTACTTTTTAATCGAGGGAAAGAGCGCCCCCCCCCGGTCAGCAATAAGCGCGCAGGTGGTCGGTGGTACTGCACCCTGTGGATATTTTCCTGAAAGACAAGCTATTGATAAGAGCTGTACTGTCGAGCGAAATGTCTACCCACACGCAAGAAAGAAGAATGGACTTACACGATGGAAAAGTGAGTGATACTTCTCTCATTTTGTGGACTGGTTTCAGTTTAAACTTCTTTCTGCACTGTCTGTGTGCAGCCATTTTGCATTGTTTGCCTGATTAAACAATTCAAGTGTTTGGAAAGAAAAGCATTGAATAGAGTGTTTGAAATGTTACTTCTCTGGATAATTATGTTTGTCTTGGTTCCTGTTCAAACTGTGGATGTGTAAGAAGCTTCTACAGTTAATTTCTTCCCCTAGTTTTGTTTAAATAGTGCGGACATTTGCTAAGTGACCTAAAGACAGGAGGCACCAGTTATGCTTTCCTAAGCAATGCATGTAGGTGTGTGACAAACATATGCTTCTTCATTTGTTGTCTAAACAAACGTTGACCTCATCTATAGCCCAACATTCACTCTATCTGTGTGAACTAGCTTCATTTTGGACCACTATGCACTATTTAAAAACAACAGAAATGCAACTGTATGGCATCTAGAACATTGGAATCAGTAGAAATGACCCTTTACCTTCCAGAATGAACCTCCTTCCTTGACTTCGCCCTGTGTACAACATACTTGGGTACGATACTTGTAAGATGATGAATCGGGTGGATGGACTTTCTCCTGATTTAAAAAGTTCAACTTGAGCTTTCTTGGAGGACAGCTTTACTTAATGTAAAGTGTCTTGGAGGACACTTATTGTGGAAACTTGTAAGGCCAAACATTCATGAACTGTTGATCAAGTTCATTTTGATAAAATCAAGATGATAGTAAAGTTTCACCTCACTCTTCTTCCTCAATAAAAACACATTTTTGTATTTGCAAGTAGTGGCCAATGTGTTGCACATACTACCAGGATTATGTGAATTTATGAGCATAACTTCAGACACTTGTAGGACGCTTATTGTTTCCACACAATGGTACAGTATTTAGTTGCTGTACAGCAAGAAGGTCATGTGTTGGCATACCACTCGAGGCAATTTCTGTGTAGAGTTTTTATGTGTGCGCGTGAGGTCTCTCCAGGTAATCCGGCTTCTTCCCACGGTCCAAAAATACACTACAAGGTTTACTAGAGACTCTAAACTGCCCCTGGGTGTGAATTAGAGAATGTATGGTGTGTGTGTGTGCCTTGTGATGGACTGAAGACCTTTCCGGGCTGTATTCCCTGCCTTTGTCAGATATGAGTTTGAGATAGGCTCCTGTGACTTATGTTACACCACTGGGTACAAACTGTGTTAAGATAGAAGATGGATGGATGAACCAGGAATGACCACAAGATGGCAGCACAACCCATAGAAAGAAACGAGAACGTGGACAGGTCCTCAGACCTGGCAGAAAACTCACTGCATGGTACCAAAAATAATCCTATTCGCCATTTATTATTTGTGATATTAATGCTTATTAACATAGATTTTTCTATTCAAAATAAAGGCGGCTCATTAATATGCCTTACATTGAACCTCTCAATTCAAAGCAAATAAGAACATACAGGATTCACACCACCTTGAAATAAGCTTATATTGCTTTGCAACACTGAGCTCTTGGCCAGTTTTCCTTTGTGCAGGACAGATTCTGGTCACGCAGCATGGATGTTAAAGAGAACAACCTTCAGTCTCTACATGAGAAATCACTGTTCAGAGAGGCACGGAAGATTTCTAACGACCCGACACACATCCTTTATTCAGAATTTGATGTGCTGCCCCCAGGTCGACGGCTCAGGGTACCAGAAGACAGACTGAAAAGGAATAAGAAATCATTTATCCCAGACGCCATTAAGGCACTGAATGGCAACATGTAGCAAATTATTTATACTTAATTTAAGAACTGTGGGTTTCATTCATTTGACTGTATTTACTATTTTTGTATAGAAGTCCTGCGTATGTAGCACCTTACCTCATTTCAGAACGGTTGGTTTCTATTGACTGGTTTGACTATTACTGGTTGTGTATGAATGCTATAGTATGTGCCTCATATGTATTGTGTTTACTGTTCTGTATGATATAGTGGCTCTGAGATCTAATCCCATCCAAAATAAGTCTGGAGAAAGGCAGCAGGGAATGTATTCAAAATGACAAGGTCAGATCTAGGGCCTTCAAGCCAATAGTTCTTAGACCAATTAGCCAGGAACAACTACTATGTGATGCAAGAGAGTGATGTGTTTTATCTAGTACTGCATAAGTAAATATGCAGACTGCACAGACAGGCCTTGCAACTGTACACAGTTATAGTTTGCCATCCCAGGGGTTAAATTAGAAACCCATTCATGGCTAACACCCCAAAAACCAAACAAGTAATTTCTTACCATTCTCTAGAAGCCTGCCTTTCATCTCCCTAATGTGAGCACTGTCTTATACAGTTGAACAATTACAACAGTGCATTATCCAACTCGCTGACTGTAATTCAATTAACTTCCTCCCCCTGGCTTCATCCATCCGGATAATACACACATTAATTAACAACAGAATCCAATATCGGCTGTTCTGCGCCTCCACTTATTTTCATTTCCCATAAAAAGGTCATAGCAGCCACTTCCAACTGAAGACAATTGGTGTAAGTGTGTAGTAATGGATTACACTTGGTTTATGTGTGCACATGTGAGAGGAGGAGCGGGGATGTGCGCCTGTAGGACGTGCTGACACCGGTCCATGACGCACATCCATCAGGGTTGTCATTTCTCCAAACTCATAAGGGGAAGTCCCCGCGGAGGCCAAACTGCAGCAACCAGCGTTCCAGGCGTGCACGACGATTACCCCGGCCTCGTTTCTCTGCAGGCTGAACAATCTCGGAGTCTCCACGGAGCGAGGTTGATTTCTGTCCCCAACTTCTCTGCGGGTTCAAATACGTTACAGTAAACAGAGGCGAGGCCATAGACGCCGATTAGTGTAATACACTAAGCAGCCACCAAGTAGAGGTTTCCCAAGGTCTGACTCAAGCTGCCACTTTTATGAGAGTTTTGTGTGACACCTCGCTGTGAATAGACTTTGCCGCCCTTAGTACTGAACTAACCTGGAGTACTCTAGCCATATTTCATACACTTTTAAAACCGTCTGGATTTCTAGTTTGGACACATCTGGAGCCCACACACAAGTATACCACAGTGTGAGACACATATGGGGCAAAGGCAGAGAACATACCCTAGACCTGTCCAGAGTGCCAGCCCATTGCAGGTGTAAAATCAACTAATCTAACCTTAGCGTATGTCAGTGTATGACAATTTTAAAGTTCCCTAACAAAAAACCTTTAAGATGTGACAAATTGATCGATTTGCATTCAGGTTACAATATCCACGGGTGTGTCTGAGCCACCCCACCCAGCCACCGCAGACACCGAGCTAATCTCCGGCGCTATGATTGACGCGTCCCTGTGATGGATTAGCGCGGATCAGAAGAGTCGCACTGGCACGCACGTGCTCCGCAACAATCGAACAGAAGAGCAGCGAGCTTAAACGGAACAATGGTGCGTGTTCCTACGGTGGCGAGGTGGGGTTAGGGCGGTCTCGTTCATCCCCATTCAACGCGCCAACCTAATTACCAGAGGAGAGGGAAACAGTAATTAGCAGCCAGTCTCACCTCGTTAATCACAAAGGGCTCTTTTGCTCTATTTATATCTGATTAATGGCTTGCTTAAGCATGGCAAGATATTTATGTTTCTGTTAATTGTGTGCAGCTTGTATCCGCTTCGCATGCCGCTGCTTGTTTGCACCCCCGACCGATAACGCACAATGATGCACACGCTGACACACCTCCGCTACACCCACCTCCTCTCAGCACAGGCTACTCCTTACTGCTTTGCCTAAACAGTCGCAGCTGTTAAAGGACTGTCATTCGTCTCATACCTGATTTGTTTCTTCGTCATAATTAGCCTATTAGCCTCCATTGCTTGTCAGCCATTTTCCAGCTGCTGGATGTTTAAACACACGTATGTCTCACAATCCTTTTTCCTGTTTTCGATGTTTCGATGACCCCGGGTGGTGTATTATCTGGAAGTATTATGAATTAAGCAGTGCAGAAGCAGTGCAGTGTTCAACTTTCCTCAGTTTGCACCTTGTTTTTGTCGTGCAAAACCTCAGTTCTGTCTTATCCACAGACACGTTATAACAGGTCAAGTCCAGACAAATAAAAAAGTGTTAGCTTAGCTTTGTCGGGGATTAACAGCGACAAAGGCAAAGAAATGTGTGTCAACTCAGGCTGCCATCTTTGTTTGAAGACACGGAGTCACGTGGGGAATTTGGATAAAATCTTTTGCACTGGACTGAATATTTATGGTTCTGGCAGGGTGAAGGAGTCTTTGAGGATGCTGGAATCATCTTCTAAAGAGTGATAAGTTGTGAGAAATTACCTGCCAGTTTTCTGCATTTTGGCATCGACATATTCCTGAGAAAACAGTGGTTTATATTTTTCACTTGGAAATAGACATTTTGACTAAAATCCCAAGAACCATCCCTGAATGTGGAACTATCGGAGGGACCAAAAGTTTCCTGTGACCGTGTTCACTCATTGGAAACTTGTCAGAACGATATCATGAATCCTCTGAGCCGTCATTCAGAAATGAATTTCATTTTGTCTGTCACACCTCCTTTAAGGGTAAGATGTCAAAATACAAATGTTACGTATGAAACGTATAATCTAGAAGGTGAAGCAAGTTGTACTGTGTAGAAAGAGAAACGGCAACACAGGAACCAGATGCACACCGTCCTCTCTAATCTAGTCAGGTGATTCATTTATGTGGCTCGTGCACTTAATTTGCAGTGAGACTCTCCTCTTTCTGCGGACTCTCTCTGATCCTGAATGCTACAACACTGAGCGGGTCACATAGAGAGCAATGACACCAGCCTCCTCTACACCTACGGACGATGCGTCCCCATCATGAATCCCCGCTTCCTAAGCAGCGGGAGAGCTGCCCCCCCACTGACTACCAAATTACCAAAAGGCCTGGCTTTCTTGCTTTGTGCGCTTGTGGCATCCTCCTACCTGTGACTGCGCATTGCCCCATGCACCATTGATGCACCCAAATAAAATAAGCTCCTCAGTGTCACCCACCCGCCTCGCACGGCTTTGAAGTCCGGGGAGAGGCAGAGGAGGCGCAGACGTGGGATTTAAGACCACGGGTTGAGGTGATGTGAACCTCTGTCGTGGCTGAGAGGGAGTTGAACCTTTGCCTCTGTCCACACCTGAAAGTACGAGCTGAAGGATCCCACTCAAATGTTTGCTGATACGTAGTGCAAAGTGTTCAAAGCAATGAAGTTTACAAAACACACTTTATATTGAGTGTGGTTTAAATGAGGGATGATCTGTTAACCGAGAGTTCTATTGCAGAAAAGATCTTGTTTTGTTTGTTTGTATATGCTGTCTATTATAGTTCTGTATTGGCAGAAATCAGAAAAACTACTTACCATGTGAGAAAGAAGTGATGCAGGACTTTCTACCTGCTAAGTTACGTTTTTGCCTCACCTCCCTAAACTAGGACTACCTAAGCTAAACTGACTAAGGAGCTTCAAGCAGCTTTGTTTACAAGTGATTCAGATGTTGGGAACTACTTGTATTTGAAACAGCTGATGTTAGCTTCACCTCCCAAGGTAAGACAGCCGCACACACCTTTGCAGCTAGCGCCATGTTTGCTGTTTGCAGTACGGGCTTTTCCTCTTTGTTTTGCCATCTGTGTGCGTGAGGTGCTGCTGACCGGTCACAGGTCTCGTCGATCCAGGTCACAGAACTCAGTAGTCGAGCCAGGGACAACGTTTACAAGATGTAGAGAACAAAAAAGTCCCTTGTTCCCGCCTGGGAGCCTGCACGGGGAACTCGGATAAAGATGTTCGCAAATTACATCGACCTCCAGCGCGACAGAAACATCTGCTAATAAACGCGCCTCAGATACGAGCATTGTGTGTTTGTTTTTTTTCTCGTTTTTGTCGTTTTTTTTTCTCCCTTCCCGCTATCTGTCCGACATTCCGGCACAGCGTTCGCCTCGCCGTGTCGGCGGTTTGTGGTGAGAAGGGAGGCACAGTGGGAGAGGATCAAAGAGCTAAACGAGGGGCTAAAGATACTGGAGCAGATTAGCGGCACTTCCCACAATGCCGACAGCTGCTCATAACCGTGCCGGGCCTAAAGGTAGCTGCCGTCTGCTGCCCATAATACAATAGGAGAGGGAGGATCAGCGCGCGCACTGAAAAACATGTGTTATCATCACAAAGGGATTGTCGGCTTCAAACGCCTTACATCCCTCTGCCATCCCTCAGGATCAAACAGGCTGTTGGCTGGCAGTTATCACTGAGCTCCCTTCTAGTCTAGTCACATCCCTATTCTCCCGTCTTCTCTCTCTCTCTCTCTCTCTCTCTCGCCCCCTCTTTCTCCCCCTCAGCGGGGCCTATTCTCACCCGCCGCTATCCTCCGAGGCATCGTCGTTTTGCGGCGCGCTCACTCCCGACGCCGCTGACGGACAAATGATCGAGACAATGCGTTTTGTCTGGAGTTTGTCTCCCTCGCGCTCTGCCTCCCTTTGGAGAATTATCAACAACATAGGATCTCATTGTGGGGCTCTACTCGATATATCTCAAAGCGGCGCATTGTTCCCTGACAACCTCAGAGCCATACTCAGCATCATAAAGAGAGGAACGTCTGAAAAAGATACGAGAGCGCTTTGTTCTTTATTGTAATGGGTGAACTCCTCTAACTCAATCCGCCGCGTCCTAAACAGGCTGGAGCTGAATGCGATCGCTTGATATGAATGTGTCACATTATGAGGCAACAATTACAAGAATTAGATGAGAATTGTGAAGAAAAAAAGAAAAGGGGGGGGGGAAAGTCAGGCTAATCGCATTCCTTCACACAGGAGATCCTCTCCATCGCTGAGGGTTTTCTTTGCCTCTCCTCCGTCTCTGAAGTGATTTCCCAAGCCACACAAACACAAATAAAGACGGAGAAAGAGAAAGAATTGAAACGTCGTTACGTTCAATTTTCCGATTTCCTGTGCAGACCTCCGGTGGCTGCGCTGGATCATCCAGAGGGACAGAAAACACCAATTTGCCCGACACTCGATCTGTGTGTAACACGCATGTCATTATTTACGGTCTTTTTCTCTGTTTTTTTTTTTCCTTTCCTCTGTGTGTATTTGTGCCGCACTTTCAGCTGGCACGGCCGGGCCCAGCGGCGCTGTCGTGAGGCTGGAGAGACGGGAGAGGATCTGTCGCCGATGCTGCGCTGAATAAACATGAAGCCACATGCATGCGTGTGCTCGCTGTGAGACGCACACACGTGAAGCGTTTCTGCATGTGTTCACAGCCGCTCCTCCATGCACCGCTCAGCACAGTCGGAGCGGGGCTTCCTTTCTCTTTCCTTTATTTTTTGTCTCGCTATTTAAAGTTTTCATTCGTATTTCAGCCTTTTTCATGCACCCGAGCCTTCCTGGCAGAGGATGATGAATATGGAGATCGTCGGGGGGCAAAAAGCAGAATCATCGTATGACTAATGTACGTGATACTCAGATGTCAGATACATGAAACTGTTGCACTTTAAAGCGAAACAGCGGGGACTTGACCTCCAGTTATTAAAACGCTGCCTGATGTTAACACTGCAATTTAACACGCCACATCTAAAAGCAATTCTGTCTACTTCACCCGAGTTCAGGATTCAAAGAATCTCTGAAACCTGATGATTTTCCATCCCTGTTGAATCCATACTGTCGGTTGAGATAAACTGGGGGCGGAGCGGGAGGAGAGACTGAAGGTTAAGATATTTTTAAGGTGTTTTTCTGGAGCGACACATCGGCGATTGTGTCGGCAGACGAGATGTGTAGTTGGGATCTTCTGCGTTTCACGAGTCTGGCGCCTGAAAGCTGTCAGTTTTGGCGAAAACGTAGAAAAAACAAACAGAAAAGAAAGAGAAAAGTTTGCGATCGACTCCTTTACGCGGCTCGTCTTGCCAAACCTCACGATGTCCATCACTCTGTGGAGCAGCAGGCTGAGGGTCCGCCAGGATGTCCCAGTGCCTGGACTTCCCCCTTCCACCAGTAGATGCCAGCAGTGAACCATTTAAAAGGCGTCCTGGTCTCTACCCTCCACACACACACACACACACACACACACACACACCACCCCCCCCCTCTCTGTAGTAGGAGGGTGCTCTCCATGTAACTGCTCTGGAGTTGGAGATGGTACAGATGGCTGGCCTGAACGCAACACTTATCCAGACATTTCACTGTTCGCAGAATGATATCAAAGTCAACTCAAAATGGAGGCTGTGCCATCAACTTGAAACAAATTCTAACACTTCCAACAACATTGTATTGTGAGTAAAGTCGCGGCGGATTTGGTCAGCGTTCAGCACAGATGTCCCCCCTGTGTGTGTTTGTGTTAAATAAAAACTAGTGCCTCACATCCTCTTAAAACATTTCAGCTGTGGATTTTCGGCAGGGGTGGATAAACACTCACAATTATAATGTTTTAATCCAGATTGGATTCAGACACATTTATTTATTTCAGAGCGTGAGAGTTTAAAAATTTTGTGCGTCAGAAAAGAAAGAAAATGGCAAAAATGGAGGGCGGGGTGCCAGGACACAGAGGAGACAAACGGCCTCAATCACGCTAAACACGGGACAGTGACAGAAACACCAACATCTGGTTCAAGGCTCTGCAGAAATGTCAGACATCTACCTAAATCTGGATGCAAATTTAATACAATCTGAGGTGAAAACGAGACACTTTTACACTGCGCTTTAGATGATTGAAAGTCACGATGCAGAGAGATGCAGAGTGTTTGGGGTGTGAACGTGATATTTTACATTTGTAGTCCCGGTTACCAAGGCCACCTTCCAGTTATTAGTTTTTAGTTCTTTTTTTTTCTCGCCGTCTTTCTCTCGTCTGCCTTTTTGTACTCTGATCCATTAGTTCCCATTAGTTTCATGCGCGCAAATTTGAGTCTTAAATAGCTGTGAAAAAAAGCGGTACCTGCCGCTCTCTCGCTCCCTCGCTCGCTCGCTCACATCCCACAGACGGAGCGTTTGCAGCCCCTTGCGTGTGTGCGTGTGTGTGTGTGTGTGTGTGTGACCACTGTTTGCATGCCTGACAATAGGTTATCTGTGCCTGTTTCTGGAGGGCGGGGCCCCGGAGACCTGCCCCTGTGATTGGCTGGCTGGCCGCTGTGAGAAGTTTACTTTGGAGGGTGCTCTATGCTGGATTTCTTCTTCTTCTTCTTCTTCTTTTTTTTTTCTCGCTTCCAATTAAATGTGGAATGCAGCGCTCTCGAAGACCATTTGAAGTGTGTGTGTGTGTGTGTTTGTTTGCATCCGTAGCCTCCGTCTCCCATTTGCACACGCCGAGGCCGAGACGAGACGACCCTCCCGAGCAGGTGAGACGGGAGCCCGGGACTCGCCGGCTCTCTCTCCTCTCCCCAGGTGTCCGGCGTGTCAGTCCATCTGCGTTCGCCGTCCCGACCTTCGGGAGGAAAAACGAAGGAGGCGAATTATTTCTCACAGTGTCAAAATCTCCTCTCATCCGGAGAGAGGAATAACACTTTTTTTTTTTTTGTAAGTGTGTGTGTGTGTGTGTGTGAGTCATAAAAAGACTTCTGGCTCCGTGTTTACTGTTTGTCAGAGGTGTCTTTTGTCTGGATGTGATTAGTGCCAGGCTTTTCCTCTCCCTTGCATGCACGGGAGAAGATGCGGCCCGCTTTCAAAGAGCCCGTTTGGACAGACGACTATTGTCGTGGGCGGCGAGCGAAAAGAAAAAGATGTCACCGGTTGCCCGAACGTTCCCGTTTTTTCTTTTCTTTTTTTCCTTTTTGTTTTTTTTTTTCCTATTTCTTTCCAGGAGAACTTGTGCACCGTGCAAACAGGGAAAGAAAACACACACACACACACACACGCACACACAGAAAAAAATTAGCACCCAGATTCAAATGTGAAAAGGGAGACGGAAATAAAAGAGAATTTGAACTTAATGAACATGCATTAGTGGCATAGAAGTGCTTTCATCAGACTCCTTTTCAAACGTGTTTTCACATCCTCTCAGATGCAACATCACAGCACCAGTGAATCTGACAGAGAGGAGAGAAAGTCTTTATTTAGACTCAAATGGGTCTCATCTGAAATAATGAATATGTCCTTGAGAAAAACAAAGAGCCCCACAAAACGGGCTACTCTTCTACAGAGGCAACGGAGATGGCAGATAATTGTTTTCAAGTCTGGCACTGCTCTGTAAATGAGTTTGTTCTGTTCTGCAGGCGGCTAACTGTGTCTTTCCTTCCTTTCATTTCTCTCTCATTTTCACACACACACTTTTTGATTTTCTTCTCTTTGCCTTTGTTCTCTTGTTATCTGGCCTCCATATTTACCCTCTCCTTGGCTCCCTGGAAGCCCTCTCTTTCACTCTCTCGTCTCAATCTTTCTCCCTCTCTTTTCTCTCAGTTCCACATTCTTTGGCGCGGCAGGCTTTTTACATCTTTGCTTTACTCGTTGTTCCCTTTCTTTGTTTTGTTTGCTTGCTGAATGCAAACAACGGAAGAATTCGCTATTTTGCTATGCGTTGTTCACAGGGAATAGTTTACCTTGACTCCAGCTGCCTGACTCCACTGTTTCTCCTCTAACTGTTTGTACTGTTCCTCAACAATGGACCGTTCCCTCTGAACACTGATGAGTTGTGCTCAGAGCCATTGTGGACATCCAAGTCTTCTTTTCACTGAAGTCGCTGCAAAAGTTTTTGGGGTTTTTTTTTTGTTCCACAGGAATGAAACGGTGAAACTGAACGGGGATCTTACCCTGGGCAACATTACCAATGAACTGAACAGTCAGTGGGACGTAAATGCCGAGATGGACATCAGTCAAACTTTTGTACCCTGCAGATAAAGAATCAACCATCAACTGAGTTTCTTTTCAATCGCCTATTCTTCTTTCTCCATCTGTATTGTAGTGAGGAAGCCGAACTAAGTTCTCACTTCATAACCCAGACTTCTCATATTTGAACCCAGACTTACAAACCCTCTAACGTTAACTAAACCTCAGTCCTTTCTGCAACTTGACCACATGGCTGAACGAACCAAACCGAAACCTAAAAACTTTAGTTCTTGATGGACCGACTCTGCATTACAGCTCCCCACTGAAAGTCTTTGTAGAAACAAGATGCAATGAGTGCAAATGTGCAGCAAGCACAACAAACAAGACGGGAGTTAGCCGCTGACAGGTTGACATTTTGAGAAATGGACAACAAATCAAAGCCTGGCAAGCAGTTTTACAAGGATATCATTTACCTATTTGAGAGAAAAAGTGATAGCAGGCAAATTGAGTTAGAGACGATAACTCTTAAATGTTGAATTTCCTGAGCAGGAAGTGAAGGTTGTGCTTTACACAATCCCAGCTTTCACGTTGCTGCCTCAGCCTACTCTGAAAATGATATAAAAACCCTTAACCTGACTTGAATACTCAGAAAATGTCATTTTCGGTACGTTCTTTGTCGAGACACCACTTGGCTTGTTTTTTGGTGAAAAGTCAAAACTCCGCTTGACCTTCAATCACAGCGCTCTGAATCCTGCCGAAGCCCAGATGTTACTGCATTAATACGTCAGAAACTCAAAACTGTCCCTTCAATTAACGTGGGAGAGATAGACAGAGACCTGCACTTCCTTCTGTCTTTTTTTCCCCTCTCCTCCTTCTTCTCTTGCTTGTTCTCTTGGGTTTTCAATTCCCAGGGTTCCACTCTGCAGAGCCCGCAGTCCCTGGAGTACCTCGCTAAGCCCTCTCTGACTGAGGAATAATGGCTTTCCAACGTTGCCTATTTAGACTGCAAGTTTCCATTAAATCTCACTGTGTCATTACAGTTCATATTCTTAATTATGCAGCAAATGTCCCCAAGGGAATATCATGGAGGCCACTACTCCACAATCTGTCCATATGGCACTTAATTAAAAGTTTTCTTAAGAATAAATTGCATTCAATTCAATTAAAACTGTAATGTCATAGCAAAATAATGGGCCAAGCCTCCTACAACGTGCAGCTCAGAACACACAAAAAAATCTTTTCTGTTTTTTTTTTTTTTTTTTTTTTTTTGCAATGTTTGCAATGGGAAAAGTGCATATCTCCATTCCAAAAAAGCCCCCTAGTAGAAAATATGCAAAAAGCAAATATCACCAAAGCCTCCTACATGCCACCGAGCCCCAGGCAACAACCGCGCTTGAACACTCGAGCTATTTCTAGATTCCACTCTTGGAATTCACACCATGACAAATGAACCATTGGAGTTTGGAATTCCTATTTATCTGCTGCGCACAGAGGCACTTGATTTGGGTGTGAAGAATAAAGGAATTATACGGACAAAAAACCAGACGACTTAAAGGATAAATGATAAAAAATAAATAAATAGATTGTATGTGTGTGTGTGTTTTTTTTTTCCTCTCCCTCCCCTCTGGAAGCCAGAGTTGTTTGTTCATCTGATTGAGGGCGTTTGGGTGGGCGTGTCCTTATCATCTGGATGCTCTGATCTCAGCAAAGCAAAGACAATTTCAAATAAGCAGCATCTGATATTAAAACATCGCCTGCACACAGATGCACTTCCACCGAGCCCTGCAGGATTATTTCCAAGAAAAGACATCCCTTTTTTCGAACAATAAATGTATTTTTATTTCCTCTCCTTCTCCTTTTCCGCCCAGCCAGCTCCGTGCCACATGGAGTTCAGATGATGCGACTCGCACCTCGAACAATCGACAACTACCCGCCCCCCACCCGCCCTCCTCCATTGATTAGTAGATTGGAAAGTGGCGGAAAAAGAAAAAAAAAAAAAAGAGAAAGTCCATTTGGTAAAGTAGGCTGCTGTTCCCTGCGCCCCATCTGCTGGGTGTGAGATGCTGACTTCATCTGTTGACGCGGTGGCGAGGGAAGCAGGGATGAGTTGATTTCCCTCTTTTCGCTGGTTGAGCAGTGAAGGGCCCTAAAGCGTAAACAAAGTGTTTTTCTTGTTCTAAACACAGTCTTGGCTCCGGCTCGGGCTTGGACTTGGCTGCAATGTGTGTGTGTGTGGGTGTGTGTGTGTGTGCGTGCGTGCGTGCGTGTTCACTCAACCTCGCTCTAAAGGCCTTTTCGGTGGCCTCGATTCCGACCCTCCCCCCCCGTCCCTCTCACCTCTCTACAGGTGATCCTGAGAGGGAGAAACCGATGACTACCTGTTCACAGCCACACCCACACACAAGGTAAATAGATGGAAACAGAAGATGCAGTTCAGCTCATTTCTTACAAGAAAACACCCCAAATGTCCGTGTATGCTTTGGGTCACACGTTTCAGACTCTCACAGTACGAAGGTTCCTGGTTTGAATCCCAGTCAGACCAAGGGCCTTTCGGTGTAGATTTTGCACGTTTTCCCCCTGTGCAAGTGTGGATTTTCTCATGGTACTCCGGGTTTCTCCTACAGTCCAAAAACATACGTATTTAGGTCAGTGTGAGACTCGAAATTGCCCCTAGGTGTGATAGTGAATAGTGTGTGTGTGTCCTGTAATAGACTGGTTTGCTGTCCAGGGTGTATCCCGAGCCTTCGCCCTATGTGTGCTGGAGATCGACAAAATATTTGGTAAAATTATAGATTTTTGGACCTCCTTCGAGTTGAGCTTTTATCAGAGGTCATTTGACGTTTTTTCCTGCTGGGAATCTAAGACTTTTCATACTTATGTGGGCACGATGATGATCAGATGGATAGGAATCAGAACACAGTTACGTTGCACTCAACAGTCAAGTGACTTTCATAGGAGACAAAAAAAGACACCTTGTGTAATTCTTCAGACTTCTATAGACTTCCAGGGTATGAGAGAGCAGCAGTGAGAGGACGAGCATTAAGAGGAGATATCGGTAGGAGAAGTGCTCGGTAAGTGGACGTAAAGAGAGGAGATGCTCTCAGAGGAGTTGAGAGCTTCTTGAGTGGGACACCCATGTCCTGATGGAGCTTAGCAGCTCGTCGTATCATTGGGAAACGATAAACGTCTGGATTGTGGAGCTCGTGCGAGGTGGCAGCGTGAGATGACAACAGACACGACGATCACTCTGTCGGAGAGCGTGAGCGACCTGGGCTTCATGCGAGCAGCAGACAGGCAGCCAGTGGGGTGACATGTGCCCTCTTTGTTGGAATTAATGGATTACACGAAGGGATTTATACGTTTCACTATCGCTGCAGAGTTTATTAACTCCGAGCTAAATGATATCTTGAACTGTGTCATTGTCTAGTGCGATAAACTGTGCCACGGCAGTGAAGTGAGCAAATTATTATACATATGCATATATACTGTAATATGTTGTATAAAGCTTTCTTTTAATTCCACATGGTACAAGTGCTAAAGGATAAGAGTTTGGCATTCAGTTCAGTTTAGTTTTATTTAAAATGCCAGACCATAACTTTACACTTTAACCGAACAAGCAACATAAACAGAGCAGAGGCTAAACATCCTAAACCAAACAGGTGATGAGAAAACCTCAGGCCCTAACCCTAACAAGGTTGGCTTGCAATAGAGGTGTGTATATAAAAGACTGAATAAGTAGCAACATGAGGTTGGTAGGGGTCATGCTAAAGGTTCTGGGTCCAGTGGAGCCTCATGGGACAGGACCATAGAGACAGTGATAGGTGGAAGCAGGGTCAGGTTGAGGGTCTAGGGTCGAGGGAGGGAAGAGGAAGGTGACGGGTAGCAGAGAAGAGAAAAAGGGGAGGAAAAGAGAGAGATCAGGGAGAGAAGGAGAAAGAGAGAAAAGAGTGACACAGCAGTGCCACATTTAACCGACCCAGGTTTGACGCCTGCTCTTGAATGTAGAGAGGGTGTTTTGCACAACCAGAAGTGAAAAAAAAAGTTGCAAATGTGTACTATATATACTAAATATATAAAAAGTACTAATGCAAGTATTCTCTGATCTGTGCATTTCTGTGGAAAAGGTCCAGGTAGCTGATGTGTCCCGAACCCGTCTCTCTCTCTCTCTCTCTCTCTCTTCCTCTCTCTCTCTCTCTGTCTCTCTCTCTCTTTTGCTCTCTAAATCCAACAAAAGAGAAAGGCTTATTTGGATAAATGTTGAACCAGTGGTTTAGTAAATTACTTACTTATGACTTGGGCTTGGGTGCAAAAGAAAATGGACATCCCTAATTGTATGGGAATTCTGGAGTAATCCAAAATAATACATCACTTATACTGACTTCTCTCACAGAAAACGTTACAAATTGCATTTCAGACCTGTAACTCTCCCGACATTGCCCACAGACATGTGCATACAAGTCCACACTATGCCGGGTTTGGTTCTCTGAAAGCCACCTCTGAATAGAGACGTATAAAAAAAAAAAAAAAAGATTGCGAGGTTGAGGGTCAGGCCGTTTTGTTCCAATCACTACATGCTGGTATTTTTTCATTTGCTGCCTACACGTTAATACTCTGACTCATGGGAAAGAAACACAGGGTATCAAATCAATCATTCACTCGCATCCGAGCCACAGTTTAGGTGCATAAAAAAAAAAACATGCCTTTCTATCCCTGCCACCCATTCACTCCGATATTACAAGGAGGAGAGGCTATTACAGCCCGATGATAGATGGCTGGAGGTTCTCGTGGCCTCGACCCCGACGTCTGCCCCCAGGAAGTGAGGAGGAGGAGGAGGGATGGAGAGATACCTGGGCGAAGCATTTATGTCAAATGGCCGCAAATATTTCAACCGCTAGAGGTATAATTGGTTTAACTCGCTGACCAGCGTGCCTCAAATGGGCCGCGGATGAAAGGAAACGGTCCTCTGCCTTGTCTGCACGAGACATGGACGGACAAGACTGACAGAGAGGGAGAGAGAGAGAGAGAGAGAGAGAGAGAGAGAGAGAGCGGAGATGAATTTGTCCTCTTCCCACAACGTGCACTAACTCACACAGTGAAAACATTTGCTGTCAACAGCCAGTTTCAGCGTGCAAAGCCAGTCTAACAGATGTGCTCTCACACAAAGACTTATGCAGCTGCTACTGCTGCTGCTCCCGTGTGTGTTTTCCTGTGTGCAAAAAAGGCCTGTTCGTGTGTGTGTGTGTGTGTGTGTGTGTGTGTGTGTGTGTGTGTGTGTGTGGGGCTGTGTTTACCCACAGTTCAGCAGGGTTTTATGGGCATGAGAATATGCGTGCTTTCATAACTTTCATAACTAAAAAATAAAAAAGCATCGTAAATACACAGAAAAAGAAGAAGAAGAAGAAGAAGAGGAGGGAAAAAAAAGAGTCCAAATCTGTTCCAGTTAGATTTGATGTTGATTGCATTACCATATGAACACATTCTTGGCCATTGTCCCGTTTCCCCCCCGGGCTGACTCGGGCGCAGACTTTGACCCGTGCCGTGCCGGCCCTGGCCTGCGGATCCCTCTCCGTCCTGGGAGAGGCGTTCAGTGGGGGGGGGGGGGGGGTATGGGGGGGTATGGGGGGGCCCATCCTGCGGCCCAGTTTAGCCCCTCGTTCTGGTTCAGGGCACCTGGGCAGCCGGCCCGACGTCCCTCACCAACCCCCGGAGCCTCTGCCGCCACCGCCACCACCACCGCCTGTTTACTCCACCAGCGTCTCTGAAGGTAAACAAGTGTACAGTCAAGCTTTTAGCTCTCTGCCCGGAATTTATTTATTTATTATGCAGTTGACGAGGGATTTAATTTGATAGATGTCAATGTTGCTCTCTTCCAAGCGAGCCAAGTGTCTTCCAAGTAAGTTTTGTGAAGTGAAAAAGAAGCCTCAGAGTTGTTTGGTAATTGCTGTTTTCACCCGACCAACTGTTAACAGACCTTTCGTCAAGGCCGACAACAGAAAATAAACTATTTTTTAAGATTCTTTCAACTAATATTATGATTTCTGAAGCTAAGAAGCCAAATATTGTCTGAACTCAGCTTCTCAGACGTGTACATTTAAAAGTTTTCTTGTCGGTAAACGGTAAAGTTTTTCGGGAAGAACATTGTCAAGGACAAAAAAAAAAACAAAAACATATGAACAGATTGTTAAAACTATCCCAATTTTCACCTCTAAAATGTGTTTTGCCTTCCAGAACATTTCTGTTTAGGAAATATCTCAAAACACAGCAATAACACGCAAAAAAAAGACTCAGTTTCCAGTCTGCACCAACTTTCAAGCACAGGCCCTGTTGGCAAACTTTTCTCCTCAATATTGAGAACACAGGCGCTGAAACCACCCATCTGTTGCTGTTAGATCATTCACTCTGCTGCTATTGATCATGATATTACCTCAAAAGTGTGTGCGGGGAGGGAAATCGCAGCGGCCCCCGGCGCTAAACTGCAACCTA
The DNA here is from genome assembly GCA_029224185.1 of Karalla daura. Taxonomy (NCBI): domain Eukaryota; kingdom Metazoa; phylum Chordata; class Actinopteri; order Chaetodontiformes; family Leiognathidae; genus Karalla; species Karalla daura. The sequence continues at coordinate 4,566,525 of CM055209.1, read as the reverse complement.
TCTGCGATTCGCAGCCAAGTCTGACGAGGGCTGAGAAGCATTTTCCTTCAAACTCGTACAAAGTGTCAGAGGAGATATGACAGTTTGGGAGAGGACTTTTTAATGTAGTTTGGAGAGCTGCGCTCGGCCGAATGACCCAGCAGTGGGTGGATACAAGTTTCTGAGCTTTTGATTAGTCAGATTAGGGGGGACCTGCACGTTAAATGATCGAGCTTCTGATAAGATTTGAAGAACTGTGATTTTTAATATTGACATTCAATCTGGTGAGTCAAACTTAACACATAAGAAAACAAACCTATATTCATCATCTTTCGCAATCTGTATCAGTGTTGTGGAGCGAAGGCAAGGAATACACATGGACAGGTCATCACACACACACACACACACACACACACACACACCATGTATGCTGGAGGAAGCCCATCTAGACATGGAGACAAAAGGCCCTCAGTCCAACCAGGCTTTAAACCAGGGACCTTCGACAGTGCTCTTCACTCGTCTAATGAGTCTTAAAAAAAAAAACAATTCGTTTTTTATTTGCTCCTGTGAGTCATGTTCATCTGTGTCACATTATCACAGGAAATGCGCACGACTAGGGATCAAACACCGAATGCACAGAAAGACACACACACACACACACACATGCACACACACATTATGCATGTGTGCGTGCATATGCATGACTGACACACACTTTACACACACACACACACACGATTCTTTCTTCTTGTCTCATTGGCAGGCTCATATCCCATCTGCTCTCCAGGGGGGCGGACAGAGAGATAGTTGTCATTGTGGAACATCTCTCCACACGCTGAGACACACGCACACACACACACACACACACACACACACACACCCCTTGATATGAAACTCACCGATACGCACCCACCCACCCACATGCGAACGCACCCCGTGAACCCCACCACCAAGCTATTCATGTTTGGAGCGTTTCGTGCGTCCGGCCGCATTCTTCCCCGTTAATTGACTGTCAGAGCGGCGGCAGAGATTAACTTCAGCCCAATCCCTGCCAGATAAAGACGGCAGACACCAGGGGCCAAACTGGGCTGGGCGGCGGAGGAACTGGGCGGAGGAAGAGAGGGAGGAGGAGGAGGAGGAGGAGGAGGAGGAGGAGGGGTGCGGCGTGGATAGGGGGCTGTAATACCACCACATCTTCCTATTTGTTATTGATATTTACAGTCTGGTCCCCTCCCCTACATCCTCTGCTCGTCACACGCGGGGATTAGCGTTAATGGCGGGCTTATGGAGGAAGCGAGCCCCTGTCAAACCCATGTCCCCCTTTTGCCATCTCCCAGATTAGCTGACGCTTTGTGACGGGCTCTCTCTGCGAGACACAAGCCGGCGAGCGAGCGAGGGAGCGAGCGAGGGAGGGAGAGGAAGGAGGAGGAACTTTGTCTAAACTTCTCCCAAAGTGGAGAGGAAGGAGCGTGTGGCGTTTCCTTATTAGATGAGGGTGCATGCTGGGGGTATTAATTCTTTTTTTTCTCTTTTTTTTTTGCTAAATGATTGACTGCAAAGGCTTAAAACAAATCACAGCACTCTCTTTTTTTTATTAACGCATGATGACACCGAGTGAATCCTCTGGATTTAACAGATGAACTCAGAGCAGTAAACCTTGTCCTCTGCATGTCACATGGTGTGGCATTTCAAAATAAAAGCTGGGGTCAACAACAGTTCCAGCCCATCTCTCATCCCTCTTACATACATGGATGCAGAGATTAAGCCGACGTGATATTGTACACTCTCTCTACGATGTCAAACTTTCACAGAATTTCTGTCTTTTTTTTTTTTGTTATTTTACATTTATTTCCAAATCTCTCAAAATTTTCCCCCCTGGTTATGTTACAGAATATGTCTTGGACGAAAGCAAATCACAATGAGCGTCTCAGTAAAGATGCTGCAGCCGTCTGAAACATGAGTTATTGCCTTATTTTATGTTTTGATTTTTCTGTTATTTTGTTTGATATTGATTTAAACTAACATACTCAGATTTATGGTCAATATAAAGAAAAAACCTTTCCATTTAATTCATTTCACTAACTGTGAATTAGTCAACATGTTTTATATATATATATATATAGAGAGAGAGATTTTAAATAATATGCATATCTACTTTGTTTTACTACTACATTGTGTATTTGTTTTTTTAATCTTACAGAGCTAGCTATTATAATTTGATAAGACTTTAGGGGCTCTGTGTTATATATCTGTAGATAGTATCTCCACATTAAACATATTCATTGCAATCTGAGATGAAAATTACACACACATGTGGACGTTCTTGCGTTTCATGTGTTTCCAGAGTGTTAAGTCTGTTTACGACTTGGAGCTGAAATTGTAAGCTCATTGTAGACATGCACAGATAGAGAAAAAAACGCCACTATATTTTAGAGGGGAATGAATAATTTGTCTCCTCACATTTTTGCACGTTGGAATGTTTCTAAGATGGCTTGTAAATATTTAATCAGTCTGACACTACCATCCTAACACAGCTTACACAGACATAACAATATCACATCAGAATACGTTTTTCCCGCGAGCTGCTTTGGATAAAAGCATCTGCTAAATGACTAAATGTCAATATATGCCCAGTTTGCCTGTTGGACGAGCAGGATTGAGCGACTATACGTTGTCAATCAGCGAGTTCTGCCGTTTGCAGGAAACGCAGACTTTCTCTTCGCAAATTCAAAAACTTTTCCCGTCTTTTTGTCTCGTCTCGTTCTGTAAACTCTCACTCTTCATCCTTCCCCTCCACGTCCCTCAGTTACAGTAGCCTCCATCTCTTCCTCCATCACTCTCCTCCTCTCTCCTCTCTCCTCTCCCTCCCTTCCTCCCTCCATCCCTGGCTGTGCGGATGACAGCCGTGCTCTCGTGGCATCTGTCTGCTGCTCCCCAGCTTGTCTGTGTGTGATCAGCTCCTCTCCAGCTCCTCTCCTCCACACTTTATCTCCTCGTCTTAGTGCTCCCTTTTTTCACAGACCGCCGCTCAGCCGCCTCGCTGCCAACTCACTGTCGCTGTTAACTCACATACCATCTTATGTATTGCCAAAGCAGATTGTGTTTGGAGGGCAAGCAATTAAGGGGGAGGCAAGCGCAAAACTGTAATGTAATTTTGGCTGCGATATTTACGGGGGAGAAGAGGGGAAGGAGGAGGAGGAGGAAGGATGGAGAGAGGGAGGGAGGGAAGGAGGGATGGATAGAGGGTTGGGGGGGTGGACAAAAAAGCACAGAGGAGGGTTTAAGCGGGTCGGACGTTTGCAGAGTCAACACCGTCGAGAATAATGATTTTGAGCTGAGATTTAGTGGGACGGAATCTGGCACTTCCCTAATTACGAGAGGCCAAATGTCAAGCCTGCTCGCTGTCAGCTTGGTGGCGGGCGGTGCTGCTTCCTCTCCGTCTCTCTCCCTCTGTTTCTTCCTCTCCCTCCCTCCTTCTCTCTCTCTCTCTCCTGCAAGTTTCTGCATGTTTCACGAATCTCATTAAAAGTCATTAAAAGTGTGGCGCGATTTTCACAGCCTCCGCTCCGTGGCCCCTGTCGTCTTTCCTTCGATCTGTCGCAGATCTGAGAGAAAGAGAAACAGAACGAGCGAAAGAAGAGAGGGTGGAGAGCGCGTGTGTGTGTGTGTGTGTGTGTGGAGGGGGGGTTGAAATGTAGAAATCTGAGGCAGAGCGATGCACTTAAGGTAAATAAGACAGAGGAGAAAAGGAGGAAAGAAGATGGAGGAAGACTCCGGGGCGCGGCGTCTAAGTGGATTAGGCGGAAAACATGGCCGTGAGGTCTCATTTTTGCAGGCCCGTTGTATCATCGCTGCTTTTCCCTCTCGCTGATAAAATAACCGTGCGAGAATGGGAACAAACACTTTGTCGGGAGGTTTCAGACAATTTGGCCCGTTTGAGCGAGACGCATCGTTCGGCCTCTGACTTCTTTTCACAAATAAAAACGATAAGAAAGAGAAAATAAAAATCACACTATTCTGCATGTGCTGTTTGGACTCTTTTTTTTTTTTTACAACAAAAGGTGGATGTCAAGGTTTCCGCCTGCGTGGCTGAGTGGGATAAACTCCAGGTCCTTGTTTACGCGGCCCCCACAAAGACCTGCTGTTTTTGCTCCCACCGTTCAGGGCAGGCCCCGAGCTGGGTGGGTGGGGGTCGGGGCCCCGGCGGCTCCCGGGCTCGTTCTTTAAGGCGGGAATGTGCAAAGAATGCGCCGTCTCCCGTCTTCATTCAGGAGAGCGGCGGACGGAGGGGCGGGAGGTGAGAACGGGCCATGTAAAGCCACGGCGAGCGATGAAAGGAGGGAGAGGGAGGAAAAAAAAACAGGAAGAAGAAAGAAGAAAGAAGAGAGCTGGTTCAGAGGCAGCGGCGGGTCTGACACGTAGCCTTCCTGCCGCCGAGCTGCCGGTCGTGCTCCCAATTACAGCGGCTCAATAGGCAGCGAGTGAAATCACATCAGGGCCCTTGTGTTGGGCATCGGCATCTCCCTCCGCATGGTGCAAACATGCCTCCGACCACGTGCTGGGAGCCCCCCCCCCCCCCCCCCCCCCCCTCGCCCCCCCCCCTGACACACACGCCGGGCATTGTCCCCGACGCCGTGGCTAATTAAAGGTGCAGCCGGTGTGAAAGGTTGTAAAAGTAGTTCTGTGTAAGCAACGCCGAGCCTCCACAGATGGCCCCGGTGCTGCCGAAGTGGTGTGTGTGTGTGTGTGTGTGTGTGTGTGTGTGTGTGTGTGTGTGTGTGAGTGAGATAGAGCGCCGCGGAGCCTCGGGCACCGGCGCGGGCCCCCTGTGACTTGGCGGAGGGAAGCGAGAGTGAGGGAGAAGGCTGGCGTGGGCGGAGGGAAGCAGGCAGAGGTATAAAATGATTTGGAGAGGTGGTGGTGGTGGTGGTGGTGGTGGTGGTGGTGGGGGGGGGGGGTTAAAGAGGCAGGTGGAGGGGCAGGTGGGGGTTGAGGAGGGGTGAGGAAGTAGTGCAGTGTGAGGTGAGAGGGAAACAAATACCCCAGATTTCTTTGGTACAGGTGGTACATATGTTAATCCCGGAGGTTCGTAGCATCAGTTATAGTCAGTATGAGGGAGTGATAACATACGTATGATTCTGTGTGATTCTGTAGAAGTTGTAGGAGTTTCTATAGCATCACAAATGACTCAAGTTTGTTTTCGTGTCAATCGGCGTGACATTGTTGACCACCAGGTGTCTGGGTCCATGTCCGGCCTTCCACCAAATCCCATGAGGTATAATCCCTCCAGAGTCCAATGGCCAGATGTTGAAACCACTTCTGCTGGTTCCTCTCAATCCAGATGAGCAGCAGCTCTGCTTTGCATCCATTCCTCCTGTCTCCTAAAGTGAACACATACTCAAAATGGCAAGATGCAGTTATCATTTGGTATTCAACAACTAGTGTTCGATTGGTCAGAAATTTCATTTCCCAGGAGTATTAAAATGTCTGAGCCACAACAAACTTTCAAATATTTCGGTTCTCGTGGAGTGTGTATTGGCCTGAACTCCGAGCTAGGCCGCAATAAGGTGGCGTTTCCCTTTCTCGAACTACCACGATAGAGGGGTTTGATCCTGGGAAACTGTGTCGGTGCCCCTGGTTGGAAGAGTCTGCGCTGTGAAAAGATCGTTCTGAAAGTGCACCCTGCCTGATGGCCGGGGCCCTCACCTTGGCTCAGCCCAATCGAGGGACATGTGTCCGTCCTCCTGCGCGCTTACCCCCCTCTGGGGGCCTCGCAGGGGTCAACAGTCAAAGAGAGTGAGGCCTTGGAGGTCGGATCCCCAACTGCCAAAATCCAGGACCACGTTCATAGAGTTGGAAAATGTTGAGGTCACGGGTCGTCAAAGTGCTGCCAACTGCAACTACGAGGATGTTAAATGTCTCCATAAAGACTGGAATACTCTACTTTGATAGATTAAGGCTTGTTATGGTTGATTTTTATAAGTGTTTTCATGCAAGTGTCTATCCCTTTGAATATCGGCGTGCACAATCTCTCAAATGACCAAAAATAAAAAACGCTTGTTTCGCTTGTTTGTCTCGGATGATCAATATTTACACCGCTGAACATGTGCTGCAGGATCGCGCTGCCCATGACAAAACAGAGGGACATAAGATGACAGGAAAAGAAAATAGAAAAAAAGAAATAAATAAAGAGGTGAGAGTCGGAGGGGGGTACGGTTTAAAGGAGCGGAACAGAGCTAACAGCCTGAACATCAGTGGGGTCAGAGGGGGGCAGGAATGGACACAGCGTCCTCTCAGAGGTGTGAATGTTTGATTTATTTTTCCCTCCAGCCGCGCTTCATTCAGCTCTCTCCCAGCCGACTGAGAGTGCATGCATCCGAGGTGAGAGCGCTGGATAATGAGCAAAATAATAAGGCGACAATAATGGGGCTCCAGGAGCTCACGGAGAGTGAAAAGACACTCATTAGAGGTAAAAAAAATAATAAAAAAACCCACAAAAATCTTTGTTGCACAAGTAGAAGAAACTATATCCTCGCTGTAGACTAATGGGTCCTTTAATTCAGGATAAAGACTGCTTATCTAAAAAGAAGCACAGCTGAATTTCTAAGGTCTATTGTCACGCAGTTCCAAGCGAGGCACTTTCCGGTTGCAGCCCACCAGTTGAATCACAAGTCGAGAACAGTGGAAGTCGGGTAGGAGGAAAGCGAAGGACACAGACGTCACAGAAACAGCGAGTGTTTTATCTTTGTGTTTGAACAGAATAAATACCAGACGCAACCCAAGAACAGACTAAAACGATGCTGTACGCTCTCCGAGGCGAATCCTTAGACGGTACAGAATCAATGTTATGTCAAACAGTGCCGACCTCACTTCTCATTTTCCTGTGTTTGTTCTTTTTACTTATGGTCGATACCTTCGAGTCCACATTTCTGTATATGAATAGTGGAAATTTGAAGAAGACAATATCTAGTTTTATTTACATACAGTTTAGTTATTTACCAGAAAGAGAAAAGTTAAGACTGTGTAGACTTGTAAGAAATATGTGGCAAAATATCAGATAATTATGATAAAATGTTAATAAATGAATGACTGAGTGGGTGTTGCTGTGATAGCAAGTTATATGTGTTCACACCTCGTTTTAAGGATTTTCAGAGTTGATATATTTACAGGCTTTTAAGTTGGACTATTCTATTACACTACTAGCATCTATATTCATATTTTTAAGAGTCAACACACCTGATGTGTTAGGACGTGAGAGGTATTTGAAGTTTCAGGCTTATTTTAGGGTTTTACTGCGTACCAGATGACCTCGAGACATTTGATGAAATGCAACAAAAGTTGAACCAAATATGTTGTGATAATGTACATAAATGTAAAATTCCTGGTGCTCTCATATAAAACGTTGCTTATAATGTATGGACTGTAACTTCAGCCGGTCTGCACACATTGCATTGCAATCATCTAAACTCTGCTTTGCTTTTTTTTTTTTTTATTTCAGGCCGACCTCCAGAACTCCAGAAATACTTGTTGTTGTTGTTTTTTTTTTAGACGTGACCCAGAAAATAAAAAATGCACGTTTAAAAAAAAAGACATATTGTCAAAAACAAGACATAGATGTATCATCCAATTAAGTCTGGCAGAGATCAAGTTCCTCTGTTTTGCTTGTCTGAGGAGATGCCTGCCATGTTACCCACACACACACACACACACACACACCCACACACACACACACACACTGCTCGACCCCCCCCCCCCCCTTCCCAAAAAAAAACTACCTCTGAGTGATGGAAAGCGGTGGATGGAGAGGAGAGAAGTGGGAACGTGCGGGGGGAACCCCTACTGGGCACGACGACACATGCCCACACACACACACACACACACACACACACACACACACACACACACACACACACACACACACACACACACACACACACTCACACAGACGTCAGACAGAGCCCTGCAGTCCCACCTTTGACACTAAGCTTCCAGAAGCAGGAAACTCTGGCTCATCCCCGCTAACACAGACTGGCAGGTGAAGCTAAGCGCCCTCCCTTTTCTCCTCCAGTCCTCTCCCTTTTCTGTCTGTCTCCTTTCCTTTTCTCCATCTCTGTGCCTGTTCCTTTCTTTCGCTCACTTTCTCTCACTATTTCTGTTTCCTATATCCATCTGTTCCCACCTCCTCCCCCCTTTTTCCTTTTCTCTCCTCTCTCTCCTCTCCCTCTCTCTCTCTCTCTCTCTCTCTCGCTCTCTCGCTCTCTCTCTTCCCCTCGGAGGCTGCGGGCTGGGGTTGAACTCATCTGTCAGGATCAGAAAGGGGCTGGAGTGACGGGAGACTCCTGTTTCAGCAAGATAAACAGCCAGCGCAGATCAAAATACTCTCCCTTTAACACACACACACACACATACACACACACACACACGTGCAAGCACACCTACACGTGTGCACAAAGCCACGTACACATGGAGCGATCCATCTCTCACACACACCGGTCGACGTCAGATTGAGGGTGTTAGCTCCTTGTCAGCTTAGAAAAAAAAAAAAAAGAAAGAAAGAAAGAAAGAAAAAGAAAAAAAAAAAAAAGGTGCAGCATCCAAATTCAGGAGGCACCTGGTTATTTACAAAGTTAATCACAGGGAAAATTCTGCCAAAACTTGGCCGGAGAATTCAGAAGACAGCGCGTGATTGACGTGGACCTGAGAGACGCGGGCGATACAGATCTTTAGTAAAAGTTGAACATATTTTTTTGGACGAGCCATAGACGCGTCGCTTCTCGCTTTGACTGATACGTGGAGAAGCGACTGAATATCTAAAAACACCAACTTCCTCCTGTCTCTCCTACTCTCTCCCTCTCTCTCTCTTTCTCTCTTTTTTATTGCAAACGAGAGCAAGCTACTTCAACACTTGCCAAGATGACAACGGCTGCCCAAATGTTCTATTTGATGTTTCGAGCCTCAAGAGCAAGTGGGAGAGAAAGAGTGATACAGAAGGGAGAGGGAAAACAGAGAAAATAAGAGCGAGGGAGAGAGAGGGAGAGACAGAGAGAGAGAGAGAGAGAGAGAGAGAGAGAGAGAGGGAGAAAAAAAAGGGGAGACTGAAAGCAAATGAGAATGAGAGGAGTGGAAAAGAACATTAGCTAAGAGAGATGCCAAGTTCACTATCTGCCAGCCTGAGGTGTGTGCAGTCCCGGGTGTCGTGGAGGGGGGGGGGGTGAGGGGGGGATGGGGGGGGGGGGGGGGGGGGGTGAGGCAGTGGGTGTCAGGTATGTCTGTCTTTCTATCCCGGCGCTCCAACATTGCGCTTTTTCGCTGCGGCTGCTGCTGCTGCTGCTCGCCCGGATAACAAATCATTCCCTACAGCGCCTTCTGCTAACCTCGTCATTCCCCGCTAATAACATTTGGAGATGCTAAGCTTGTAAATTAGCGAATCTGGACCGAGGAGATATTATTTATGCTTGTCTCCCGTCCTGAAAGACTCGTCTTGATGGGTAAATTGTGTTTAATTCTTGGAGGAAGCCGTTTTTTTCTGCGCCCCAGCGTGAGATGAGATTAATCCCTTGACAACCTTTGCAGGCGCACTTAAAAACTGCTCCCAAATGTCACCGCCGCCGCCGCCGCCGCCGCCGCTACCGCCGCCACCGCCACCGAGATGTGCGGAGGGTGGAAAAACCAGCACCGTGCAGAAATGGGGACACATCCGACGCACATGATCCTCCCCTATACACACACACACACATGTGCACACATTCTTTAAATGTATTTTCTTTCCCTTCTTAGCATTCACAAGAAAAACACACACACACACACACACACAAACAAACTCCAGGCACAAGCCATCACCCGCCCACGTATGCAGACACACACCTTGCACCCTCCTATAGATTATGTTCTTGTTATACTGACACACACACACACGCACATGCACACACGCGCGCGCACACGCACACACGCGCGCACACAAACCGAGGCGAATAAAACTGTATCACTTCGAACTGTTTCGTAGCGGCGACAGCAGACACACACGTTCGCACGCCGGAGCAGTTGTCCTTAACGCGCGCCACACAACACTTACAGCTTGTTCCCCAGATTGCCTTTCACTAATTTGTTCCCTCGGAGTGAGAGTTTGTTTTTGATTTTTTTTCTTTTTTTTTTAATGTTTCTTTACGGCTCTCGGTTGCAAAAGGAAAAAAAAAAGAAAGACACTTTTAGATTTATTTACCAAGGAGAGAAGAGAGAAGACAGACTTGGCTGGAGAGGCCCCGTGGCCCCGAGCTGCTTTCTTCCCTTTTTGCGTTGTTTACACATAAATTCTCGTCGTCTGTGTTCAAACACCTCCGGGCCTCCATCTCACCCTTCGCAGGGGTTTTGGTTTTTGTTTTTAGAAGCGGGGGGGGGGCAGGTTTGTGTCCAGTGGCTGATGTGTCTTGGGCCTGGTTCAAACCCCCCCTCCCCCCTCCCCCCTCCCCTCCCCCCTCACCACCACCCACCCGCCCCCCAGCCCTCCGAGATCATCTTCCCAGGGACGAGGGTATCTCTGTCTTAATGACCCAAAGAGTGGCGGACATACCGACATGTCAACACACACATCCGCCTTCCCCCTCCTCCTCCTCCTCCTACCCCCCCCCCCCCCCCCCCCCCACGCATGTTTTTGCCTTCTCCATGCACTCTAGACGTCATGCCCCCCAGAGCACCACCCCGTCGATTCACAGCTGTGATCGGAAAGGGGGAAGAACAGAGCGACAAAGAGTAGGAGAGAGGGGGAGAGAAAAGAAACGCACGTAATTAGATTGTAAATGCTTCATGATATCTGAGGACTTCAAAGGGCACCACAGCGCCTGTGTGTGTGTGTGTGTGTGTGTGTGTGTGTGGCATCGAGAGGGTTACTTCCTTAACATATTCCACAGCAGATTACAAAATACGTGATGTATCCCAGTAGATCACTCAACGTCACCACTGCAATCATTTTGGAGAGAAATAATTTGGATTACTGGAAAATGACATCACAGTTTCCAATAGCATCAATATGACCCTTGTGTGTGTGTGTGTGTGTGGCTCAGTGTTTGTAATCTGTTTGTAATATGTAATCTATTACTTATTCTGACAGATTGCTCAACCTGAGCAATGTATTGTAAATCCTTGCAGTGTAAATGTTTCGGATTACTGGAAAATTATGTCACAGTTTTCCACAGCATCAATATGTGAGTGTGTGTGTGTGTGTGTGTATAGTGTTGTGTTATGAGGGTAACATATTCCACTGCGGATTACAAAATACATGCCCTAAAATGTAATCTGTGATTTATTCTGGCAGATTACTCAACTTCAGCAATACATTCTAAATACTTTACACAGAAATACTTTGGATCTGAAGACCGTTATTCTCAATTATTTGCCTCCTTGTCGATAGATTTTTGATTGAGTTGAAACGTGTGAAATCTATCGATCTATCTATCTATCTATCTATCTATCTATCTATCTATCTATCTATCTATCTATCTATCTATCTATCTATCTATCTATCTATCTATCTATCTATCTATCTATCTATCTATCTATCTATCTATCTATCTGTCTATCTATCTGTCTATCTGTCTATCTATCTATCTATCTATCTATCTATCTATCTATCTATCTATCTATCTATCTATCTATCTATCTATCTATCTATCTATCTATCTATCTATCTATCTATCTATCTATCTATCTATCTATCTCTACCTATCTATCTATCTATCTATCTTTCTATCTATCTATCTATCTATCTATCTATCTATCTATCTATCTATCTATCTATCTATCTATCTATCTATCTATCTATCTATCTATCTATCTATCTATCTATCTATCTATCTATCTATCTATCTATCTATCTATCTATCTATCTATGTAATCCCACACAGACATACAGTAGGTAGAACATGCAAATAAAAACCCCCTTTTTCCAAACCGGATTTGAACCAGGCGTAAGACAACAGTGTCGATCACCACTCCACCGTGTCCACCGTTTTCCACGTCACAATTGCTTTCAACTTTGCCTCCTCTTTCTTCTTCCTCTTCTCTTTTTTTCATTTTGTTTTGTTTATTTCACAGGAACACACACACTCACAGAGATATGCCCCAGACGGCTGTAATTGGTGTGTGTGTGTGTGTGTGTGTGTGTGTGTGTGTGTGTGTGTGTGTAGGTGGGAGGGGGGGGGGCGGCTGCCGCAAATAACTGTAATTACCAGAAACGACTTGTTTCGTGAAAACAGTCACGCGTGTGGTTTTATGTTGGAGTGCGGGGGTCAGATGCCGCGGGATCTTTGGGTGACAGCACTTTGCGGCTCGTTTTTTAGCGCATTAAAGCTCATTGTTTTCAGCTCCCCGCTCGACCCCTCCGCTCCGCTCTGATCGCTCTGAACTTGGGAGTGTTTTCTACCGGGAGGAAGAGGGGTCAGCTGCACCCCCCCCCCCCCCCCCCCCTCTCCCCCCGCCTATCCGTATGCATCGTGTAGTGTTGGGGGGGGGGGGGTGAGACAACACACACACACACACACACACACAGACGCACATGTAGTGATGGGGAGTAACAATACATGCAATGGAGTTATGTGTTTAGAATACTAAACATGATTGACTGTAGTCCAATGCTGTTTAAATATGTGGTAATCTGAATGGATGATATGGTGAGAGGATGAATACAGCTGTCTCCTCAAGCAATAAGGTCATTGGTTCGAAACCCTGTTCCAGACTTTTATGTGTGCAGTTTTGCATGTTTTCTCCAGTTTCTCCCACAGTCCAGACACAGGTCTGTTGACAACTATAGATACTGGATTAGAGGCCTGTGCAAGGTGATTTCTTCACCTTCTAGTATTAGGTGTTTAAACATAAAGCTGGTTAGGTTAGGAAAATGAATGAATCAATCGTTTAGAATAGAATAGAATAGAATCTACCATATTCATCCCACCATGGGGGAAAGGTAGAGATGTTTATGTCAAAAAAGTTGTAAAATATGTTTTAATAAGTGACATAATTTACATATTATGTGCAAAAAGAAATCCTCAAAATCAACAAACAATAACACCAATAACCCCTTTCTACGTCATTGAGTTCAAAGTGTATTGCACAAAACAAAAACAAAAACACTGGATAAATATAAGATATTGAAAGTTGACATTATCTTGGAAAAATATGGGCAGATACACACACTTATTGCACTTTTTTTGGACAATTCTACAGCCATAAAATCCATATAAATCCCAGTGGCCTGAATATAATTACAGTCCTGTGAGGGTTAAGTGGACAGACAGATGATGTGGACACTGTTCCAGTCTCAAAAAAACATGAATATTTACAAAAATATGAAAGAGCTCCTTCATAGTTTGGAGTTTTAGAGTCAATGGGTGTATTCCCTAAGTGTGTGTGTGTGTGTGTGTGTGTGTGTGTGTGTGTTGCCCTCTGTGACATCATTAAGGTTCAGATGGAAACATACAGTAGTCACTAAAAAACAAAAAAATCTGATAGGACAATGATATTTTTTCATCCGCCACCTCCTCCTCCACCTCCTCCTCCACCTCCTCCTCTCTGTCAGACTTCAAAAAAGCAGGAAGTTGACCTCTGACCTCCGGCGAGAGAGGATTAGTCGCCTTCCTGTCCATTGGGCCACATCCAGCTCAATTTCTGCATGTTTATTGTGAGCGCTGGATATTTTTGGAAAAACTTTGATGAAATATGTTACGGCACACACACACACACACACACACACACACACTAACACAAAATATGGGGGACTTTAAAGTTGTTTTTGCCCGAGCTGAAGCGATGTCATTTAAACAGAACATAATCCATAAGCTGAATAACAAGCAGGGATGTTGCTCCTCTCCCTCTCTCCCTCTCAGTGTGTGTGACACAGCTACATAATGTCTGTCTGTCGCTGTCTGGATGTAGGCTGTGGATCTGGCAACACACTACAAGCACAGACACACACACACACACACACACACACACACACACACACACACACACACACACAGGCAGGCAGGCAGGCAGAGAGAGCTGTCCTCTTGCAACAGTAATGTTTATTTATTGGAACGTGGCGGAGCCGGCATACTTGTGTCTGTAAATTGACAGCTTGGCTCAATACTGAAGGGAAAAAAGCTCAGCGGACCACCGCTTCGTTTCAAGACTGATTGATTGGCAAAGCAGGAAGGGAAAAGGAAAAAAAAAAAAAAAACACAGCGATTAGGGCCCCTGTTACTGCTCCGCGGCTGGCGTTTTACTCAAGTAGCGGGTGTATTTATTACGGCAGAGTGAGTTTCAAATAATCCCTCAAATCTTAATTCATACAGATGGGGGCCGCGTGCTGCAGCTGCAGATGCTGCTGTGATGTTGGGATGGGGGCCGGAGTGGGACGCTCTGCATCCAGTTACAGATGGGATTACGCAGCTAGCGAGAGCTAACGTGCAGGTTCTGATGCAGCACGGCATCATGTTCATTTAGAACAGGTGGTCTGTTCAAAGCCACTGGCTCAGTTTAACTCTAAAGTTATCGCAAAACTATTTTTTTGATTTCTCGTGTTTTATATTTGCAGCCTTTATTCGGTCTGTATTCATCTACTTGTGAAATAAATGAAATAAATGGGAGCATATAGACTCAAGGTGAGGATGACAGACATAAAAAGAGAAAGCATTAACATGCTGTTTCTTACATTTGTACCTCATAGCAGCTCTTAATGTTCCATCCTCTCCGAGACAGACGAGATAGAACGAACACTTTTCTTACAAGCATCTGCAGTTTGTTCCCAGCTGGAAGTCACGAGTTCGCTGTTGTTTTGACCCCAGAGGAGACGCAGTTAAATCTTCTTTTTTTTTTCAACCCACAAAACATGCAGTTTATTGACACCCCAGCCCAACTTGTCTTGTCGTTCTTTCTGGGTAATTAATTCCTTGTTCTGCAGGACAGGGGGAGAACGAGCTGCTTTTTGTTCGGGCCTTTTCCAAGGTGCAGCTCTGGAACATGTGCAGAACACATAGTAAATATATTAAATACCACAGTTAAAGCATGTCCTCTGTGCAACATCACCTTCAATGTGCAGCAGAATGCCAGATTATTCCTAAAGTATAAAACTGAGCATACTGATTTTTGCATTTTGATACGAAACTTCTCAGGTTAAGAATCACAATGAGAATCAGAGAGCTTTATTGTTTTTTTCGCCTATAAGTGCAAAGCTCGACATCAGGATTTCACAGTGATGCAGAGCTTGTTTTTTGTCTGAGGAGTCGTCCCACAGTCCTCCAGTCCTCCAGTCCTCCAGTCCTTGGCTCTGAGCTCTGGCCGTCTGACAGTGTTTATGGAGCTGTGTTTTGTGGCTAGTGTGGTCTCTCGCTCGCTCCCGGAGGCCTTGTAAAAAAAAAAAAAAAGAGAGAAAGAAAAAAAAGAAGGTCCTCACCACGGGGGCTGCTCAGCCACACGGAGCTGCGACCACAACACCAGAGCTCACACATCTGTCCAACAGCAGCAGCAGCAGTGGTGGTGGTGGTGGTGGCAGCGGGAATGTGCCGGAGCTCTGGATTTATGTCCGGGGACCCGACGGGACACCGGGGAGAAGGGGGACGGACGTCTCTCCGGCTCTGAGCTGCTGCTTGTTTTGGTTTTGTGGTACAATTTGTCTTCATAGGAAAAAGCTTCTGTTAAAAGCCTCTGGAAGGCGAGTGCGGCCTGGCTGCGCACACATTATGGTCACCCCCGGGGTCAAACTCGGATGTTATTTCCCAGAAATACTTGAGAAAAAGCATTTGGAAAAAAACAAAAAACAAGGCAACCATTCGGCCGTTTATTAGGTATGAAACTTCCGCTAAACTGACAACGTCGATTTAAATTCCACAGATTGCACATTATGGTTGGAATTTCCTTTTATTTTTGATTAATGCAAAGCAAAAGCTTTTCATTCATTACCCCCCCACCCCCCCCCCCCCCCCACCTCCCCCCTCCCAAAAAGCATTTCGCTTACATAAAGCGTCCATTGGAATTAATTTAAAGCAGTCCAGAAAACGGTTTCGTATTGTGAATGAGATCGGATTGGAATTTCAATGAACGTCAGTTTTTATTTCCCTGAATCTTTCTCACTCACACACACACACACACACACACACACACACACACACACACACACACACACACACACAGTGCTGGCCTCGTGTCCCGGCGATGATGGCTAACACATGCCGTTTAAACAATCGCCCCAATCCCCCCTTATCTTCAGGAGTTATGGGCCTAAATCTACTCATAATACACAGCTCACTGAGGGTGTAATCCCTGGGAACATCGGACTAAATCCAGGCTATATCCGCTACACGCAGACTATCGGCCAGAGCCAGGGCCATTATGGCGGGACTGAAGAGGAGGGAGGGAGGAGGTGGCGGTTCGTGTCGGGCACTAATGGGTCGTCTATGAATTCATATTAACGCCGCCGACACCATTAGGACACCTCCATCCAGGAAATCCCTCTGACCCCCGCCGGACGACAGCTGTCCCAAGTTCAAACTTTTAAACCCACAATCCCTCTGCTGTCACGTCTCTTTCCTCTCTCTCTCTCGATCCCTCTCTCTTTTTTCCTCCCTCCCTCCCTCCCTCCCTCGCTCCGGATTGTCCTGATTTGCCCCGATCGGAAGGGAGGAAAAAGACAGAAAAAAAAAGTCTCACCAATTCCACATAAAACAAAGACCCCGCAGGCAGGCAGACGGGAGAGTCACAGTTTTGGCCACAATGAGAGCGGACACGATAAAATACGTGATGACAATCCGGGAGGGCAGAGTGTCTTTGACGCAACCTTTCACGACCTCTTCTCAAAACTCGACCATATGACCACCGCACTGCAAAATCTGAATTTATAAACGCAAGATAAAAACACAAAATCTGAGGGGAAAAGGTTCAAGATTTCATGAAATAAGATGTGAAGTGACTATATTGTAGATTGTACTGTGTAGATGTGGTGATGCAGTGAACACTTCAAATAAGGAGTGTATTCTTAAACACTTCTAAATACAAGTTTTGGTAAGTAAAACAAAACGAAATAAAACCAGCAAAAACAAACAACAACAACAACAACAACAAAATCAAGTTTAAAAAGCTCAAACTCGGATTCAAAGTCAACTGTCAGGACACATGGCTGTCTGCCTGACTGCGTGGCTCGTGGCGTCTGGATGAACACGCGTGCTGGGGAAATCCTTGTCATATTAAAAAAAAAAAGGAAAAAAAAAACAAAATCAGAGGAGGGAGAGAGAGAGGGAGAGAGGAAAAAAGAGAGCAGAGAAGGAGCTAAGTGGGCTTTTTAATCTTGGAGCAAAATGTAGTGGCGATCAAATTAAAGATGCAAACTCTGGAGCCCTCTCTCTCTCCCTCTCTCTCTCTCTATGTCTCTCTATCTTGCGGGCAGCCAACAACACAGCCATCTTAGATCCTGGGTATGAAGAAGAGGGAGTTTTGGGGTAGGGGAGGGGAGGGGAGGGAAAGGGGGTTGGTGGTGGTGGTGGGGGGGGTGTTATGGAGGCCCCTTGGGCTCTTTGGCTCCTTGACCGGACAACAGTTTCCTGGCCTGAAGGGGTCAGCGGTGGGCTGTCTGAGAAACTGGCAGCCATCGGGGTTCCACAGGGGATGTTTTTCAGGAGGAAGAGGGAGGAGGAGGGGGGAGGGAGGAGGGAGGAGAGGGGTATCTTGTGGCTGGTTGGCATGGAGCAAACACTGACAGTTTCCAAATAGCGTTGTTCCTGCCAGGCCCCGCTGAGGTCTTACACATTACGCTACACGCAGGAAAAGACCAGAGGCACTAGAGGCCTGGCGCTACAAAGCCCCTGACAGACTCGTAAGGAAAACGATAGGGTCCCTTATTTATTTAGGGTGCTCGTACTGTCATGTTTCACAACTCTCAATACTCCAAACAATTCTACGGCGCAACGCGGGCTGTCGGGAGAGGCTTCAGTAATCCCTGGAAGGAAACAGGCCTCGGGAATCTCTTGGTGATTGTGTACGGCGGACGGATTGACAAGAACTTGCTCCTGCAAACTTTTCAGTTGTATTCGGATACAACTCGAAGACGGAGAGAATATCGTTACGTAAAGGTCTGCACCTTTCATTCACACATCGTAGAGGCGCAGAGAAGGAGCACAAGGGCTACTACTGACACCATCTCGGTGTATATGAGATGCAGAAGCTCTGAGTGGGAAGGGTAAATATGTAAAGGCTGCTTTTATTGTTTTACTTTGCAACTGTGTCACACTTTGTCTCTCTCGCATATTTGTTTCACAATTGTGAAACTCAGTGCTCAGGCGAAATGCATCCTATATAAATATCCATAATGACAAGGAAAGAGGTACCACTTAAAATGTAAACTCTGTCAAATTGATTGGAACTAAATAAAAACTGGGATGGTGTTTTATTTCGGACCCAGTCGTCAAGACTAAAAGTATGAATTTCTACCTTCTAACTCAAGTTCGCAACATCTAGACAATTAAGATAAAATCTGCATCCAACTTCTAAAGAAACCATAAAAACTTTTTTGCAATTGTTTTGTTGATGCACTGTCAGGAGATCAAAAGTTAATTATTTTATCTCAGGAAAACAAAACTTGTTTCCTTGAAAGGCTTATTCACCTCATTATCAAGAGAAAACAAAGAGATTTGTAAAGGTGGTGAGGTAATTCATCATCAGATGATCATTTTCTGCTCCACTGAACATTTGTATGATTACAGTATCACCACCCTCCCACAGTGACTGTTAGCTCTGGTTCAGTTCTATCTTGACAAACGTTGATGTCTCTTGAGTGTGTATTACACAAAATTGATTGATTTTGGCCTAACGAACATGAAATCAGTATGTTGCCTTGATTTTGGCATTCAACACAAAATGAATAATGGAACATAGGACAGGGGAGTTGTCGTTTGATACACCCAACCACTAGAGGGCAGCACTGAAAAGCCTTCCCTCCTTCGACCAAGTCACTCTGTTTTGGACATACAAAACAATGCTAGATGTATTTTCAAAGGTGCGAACTGTTGCAACTGTTTACAAATTAGCTAATATTAGCTAGCTTATTTAGAGTAACTGACAACTACAAAACAGAACTAGGTGTATTTGCTAAAGCGCGACTGTAACGTACTTACATATGTTAGCTAGCTTACAAACAAACATTAGCTAGCTTACTTACAGTGTTGAAACAGAATTCATGTGTCGACTGTGTATGGGACTACATAAAGTGAATTAGAGACAGTGAAATCAGCTAAAGCTACAGCTAATGCTAAATTAGTGATAACCAAGGTATGTGAGTCAGACTTGAATTTATAGAAAGACATGTTTGTAAGTTAAATTTAATCAGAATTACCCGATTTTAGCCTCTAAGATGTTCTGGTTTGTTTAGCAAATGGAATACATTTGATGTGTGAACAAAACAAGGTATTTGAGGACTGTGTCAACATTTTTCACACATTTCACAAACCCAAACAACTCATTGATTAATCAAAGAATTTTTGGCCGGCAACAATGTCCTAGAATAACATATCAAATCAGTCGTTGAGATGGCGTTATTGCTCACAACGTGCCAGAAGTATTGGCAAAGGTTTTTTTTAATGGCATATTTTTTGGTCTTTTTTTTTTCTCCCATTCAATGTAAGGGACCACATCTGTGGGGTGGTCCTGGCTGCCTGGCCAATTTGCATATTGATCACAACGCAGGCCAAATTCCAGAGAAGAGAGAGGAGAAGGAGAACGCTTATTAATACCAGGTGTGAATGAGCAGGGCGTGGGTCGGTTGTCATTACCCAGATACACATCACGTGTTCATGGCAGGTGTAAACAGAGTGGGGGCGGGGGTTATATTTATTCCATGCGCCCACGCTCTCACACTCGCCAGCGTTGGGGCGGAAAAAAGGAGAAAACATCGTGGCTCTCTCGCGCTTTTCCAATTTCTCTTTTTGGATGTAGGGAAAAGTTTACGGTTGGTTTGAGGTTCTCTGGAGCATCTGCGGTTCAACGTGGAATCTGCCACGTCTCTCTGCCAAGACACCAAACCGACTGTTGCGTCGCCGGAGATCGAGGCCAAAAAGCCGCACTTGAACGCACCACATGCTCGGCGTCCTCGGAGCGGAGCAATTGCTAACCTCTGATAGTTTGTTATTTATGGGGCGTAAGACTGAGACGGTTCTACTCCAGTTCTCTGGTTGCTCGAAGCCCGACAACAAATCAGATCAAATCTACTGTTGAATCACCGTATGGAATAATTTGGGGGTGTTTAGTGTCCTTGTAGCGTCCCGGGGGCATTGATACGGATCTGAACAAAAAGGAGCCTGGTTCACACCAACTTTAAGAAAACATGCATTTCAGTTGGAGACACTTTTTGTCTGTTTGTTCTCATCATTAAATGTGACCGCCATCAGTCCTGACACAAGAAGACGCGTGCATAAGAGAGGTGATTTAATATGGGTGCTACACGTCAGTGTAGGTCTATCAGTTTCAAAGTAATCTGAGCTGACAAAATTGGGATCAGTTACACTTGAAGTGAAAGGGAGGTGATTTGGGACCTCATATAGAAGCATCCTGGGTCTGATTTGAAGAAGTCAGATTTGTGCTGTTCAGACTGTCATAAAACATCAGATATGGGTCAAAAAAAGTTGGATTTGGGCCACATTTGTTTGCGGTATGAACGTAGGGCCTTAGCTGGCCCCAGGTGTGAGTGAGCGAGTCAATGGTGTGTGTGAGCTGGAGACTGCTGGGTACAAAGATATGATGGATGGATGGATGGATGGACGGATGGTTGGATTCTTCCCAGACATGTTAACAATGACGATGATGGTGTGCGACGTCCTTGTCGTGACTTTTTGCCCGTGCGCCTTCGCCTCTTGTCTCGCACCTTCATCCCTCAAACAGCCCGATTTTTCTCAACGTGGCTTCACCTCTGTCCTCTTACGTCTCCTCCCGCTTTCTCCTTCCTCCACGCAGTTCCTTTCAGATTGCTTTCATCCTTTCATTTATACAGCCTCTTCTCGGGTTCAGCCCTCTTCACCCTCGCTCATTTGTTTTACCTCCGTCCTGCTCCTTATTCCCTCTAACGTGCCCTCCTATAATCCTCCGGCGTAAACCCTTCTTACCCCTCTACCCCCACGTATTCCTTTTTTCTACCCCTGTCCCTCCACCGCCATGTATTTCCATATCCCTGAGCTGATTCCCTTGTCCCCCTCGCTTACAGCCTGTTGTATTCCCTGTCTCTCTTCTCATCCGTTTATCACTGGCCCTTGTTCTGTTAATCCCCGAGGGTTTTGTTTATTTGTGTTGGAGCTGCTTTTACAGCTTGCGACTGACCCCACCTATTTTCTCACCAGTCATTTGAACAGCAGGGCTGCTTTGCAGCTACTCCATCAATTAACATACCATTAGCATAATATTTGCATGTGTGCATTAGGGTGTTGATGAGGAGAGAAAATAACAGTTTTACAGGTTTTTTTTTTTTTTTTTCCTTGTCTCAAAAAAATATATATTTCGCGGGATGACGTAAAAAGCGCCCACGGGCGTCTTTATCTCGCTTTGATACGGCTGCTGCTCGGGGAACAGATTCGCGTTTTCAAGTTTGCTGTGAAAAGTTATGTCTCCCACCTACCCGCCAACATCTGCGATTATCATTTCCTGTCTTCAAATTTGTCTCCGTCACGACTGTTTTGATGTGAATGTCAGTCATTTCACTGCTTTAACGTGAGGCTGGAGCATTTCTCCGGATCCCGAGAACTGTTTACTCTCAATACAGCCAAGACAATTAATTCCAGATATGCTTGTTTCAAACAAAAAAGAAAGGATTTTCCCTCTCAAATCTCAATGGTCTAACTCAGGCCACTACATCTATATATCTATATCTGTATATATGACATAATTATCCATTCCTGTCCTCGAGTCATGTCTTTGTTTTGATAGAAATGCTTTATCATCTCTCCGAATCATAAAACGTGTCTCAGGTGTGCCGTAGTCCAATGTTATTCAGGGACGCAACCATGGAAATACAAACAAAAATGGAGGATTTCAGCTCACAAAGCTTCGTTTTCCTTGCTGTTGTACGTGATTTCCTAACCTTTCCTCATGTTTTCATGTCATCTATCCATCTAAATTTGTGTTTCCGCCACGACGTCTGTGATTATCACTTCCCCCGTCTTCAAATTTGTCTCCATCACGACTGTGTTTTGACAGAAATGTCAATCATTTCAGTGCTTAAAAAGTGACGTGTGGCTGGATCATCTCTACAAAACAAGTCAATAATGTAATTGGAAGTTGCTTTTTTTTAAAAGATTTTGGCTCACAAATTTCCATTTTCCAAATTCCATTTTTTTCTTCCTCGATGAGGTTTCAGTCTTACTCACACACTAACAGCTGTGATTATCAGCTCCTGGTTTCAAATTTGTCTCAACATTATTGACATAAATGTCCTTTTTCTGCTTTGATTATGCTTGATTATTTGTCTTAAAAGTCTCACTTTTATCAAGTTTATCATGATTATTAATCATGTCAACACAAAGCCAACCAGGGAAGGAATTTACCCCTATTCGTTTTCCTCACTTTGGTGAAACCTCCACTTTATCTGTCTAAATGTAAAATGAAATGTACAATGTTGGTAGACCAAATCAAATCAAATCCAGTTTATTTAAAAACGACAGCATCAACAGCGTAAAAACATCACAACAGAACCAACTCGAAGCTTATACTCAGTTAAAAGCCCGAAGAATAAAAACGCCTTTTACGGTTTCACCATGTGGACAGTTTACCATGCAGAGGTCAAAGGTCAAAGGTGAGGAAAAGGGGACAGACTGGTGAATGGAAGAAGATCATTGAGAAGGAGAGGACGAGATCCATGACGGCAAACAAACAAAGCCGTACGTTGTGACGTTGACAGACAGGGAGAAACTAGGCCAGCTGCGTCTGCCTGATGATGAGGGTGACGAGGGCGACGAAGGAGCCTTTACGCTTCGCGCAGGAGCGAGGCGGGGCGACGTGTCCAGGGCGCGGCGCCAGGCTCCCCGCCTGGCTGCGGCGGGATGAGCTGGCGGGGCCGGCTGTTGCGCCGAGCGCCACGCCTGTCCCTCACACGCCGCCGCGCTCGCGGCTGTCACATTAGGCCCATCGCTCAAACCCCGACGCCGCTTTGTGATCGCCCGCCTCCCGCGTCGCGCCCATTATTCAGCTCAATGGAGACCTGGAGGCAGGAAGTGGATGAGGCCGCAGCGGGGAGGACGGGCGGGCTCGCCACGCCGCGGTCAGCAGAGAACGAGTGAAACACTTTTACCTCCAGGTTGATGAATGACAGTCAAATATGCACGCCAGGTCTAAGAAATATCACAATTATTATGCATATTTTCTTTTTGGGTGTTGGAATGGACCGATCTGAACAGAGACAGGATGTGATGTGACCCAAACCATATGGTAGTTTACATATACCTGCCTCCATTCAGGTATGTAAATATGCAAAGGTTTTTTAGTTCCTAGTGAAGTATTCCTCTGATTCTGCCTCCAACATATACCGCAAGACTAGACGCGCATTTCATAGTCTATCCCGGGCAGCCGATCAGAGACCTGGTTGCCAGGTAAGCATGAAACAGATCTGTCACATTCCCGCATGAAACCAGTTTTCCATAGCTTCCATGACACCACCAGAGAACTTGGATAAATACCACACTCAGGCAACCCAGAAACCCCTGTTAATGGACGCAATGAATCGTGTGTAATTTTCCATGTTTGTGCCGTCTTCGTAGCTCTTAATCACTATATATATGCGTTTATAATCTATATATATATGAATGTACACACACACACACACACACACATACGTAATACACCATATTTCTGCAATTCTCTATTTTATTTTGCATCTCAGCATCTTGTTACTCTATTTTATGGTTTGAGTGCAGCCTCGCGCTGATATGAAATTATTTTATGGACTCTTAATGCATCCAGGCGCGGAGCCCCCTCTCACGTCTGTCTCTCTCTCTCTCTCTCTCTCTCTCTCTCTCTCTCTCTCTCTCTCTCTCTCTTTTTTAGCATAATTGGAGGATGACTGATGAAATATTTGCAAATTTTGTTTTTGCAGCTTAAGCACTTTGCCGAGATCATTTTTATGAGACTTTTATGATCGTTTTTTTTTTCTCCTCTGTTTAATGATGCTGCAGTTTACGTCTACATGAGTGTGTTAGATGGGGGGGGGGGTTGGGATGGGGGGTGGGGGGGGGGGGGGATTATCTTTGCTGCCAAGATCAAAGATGAAAGAATGAGAAATGCCTCTGCCGATAAACATGCACTTGTAATAATATGTGGTTTATCAGCTCGAATTAATAGCTAATTGTAAGCTTTCTGCCACCGGAATCGACTAGACAATCTAATTCTAGATTCTGCAGTTTTTTTATTTGATTTTATCTAATAAAACTATAGTCACACAGTATTGAGCACTGGTTATTGATAGTTAACTAGTGTGTGTGTGTGTGTGTGTGTGTGTGTGTGTGCAGCCTGGAGCCAGGAACATCCCTGTGTAAATGAGGGAAAAAAAAAAAAAAGAAATCACAAAGCTTCCAATTCTACAGTAAAATAATAGAAATATGTGTTTAATTCTAATATGACTCACGTTCTTCAAATTCTAATTCCACTCTGCAACTCGACAATATTTCTGCCTCCCCCTGTGTGTGTGTGTGTGTGTGTGTGTGTGTGTTTAGTCCTACCTCCCGCTTTGTGAAGTGCGTGCACACGCGGCACGAATGCAGTTATATATATATAATATCTAGCAGGCCTGTTGGCCCCGGCTGCTCTGCTGCACTCAGCTCTCTAACTGCTCTTGTCTCTGTATAATCCCCCCTCCTCATGAATACATTAACGCCGGAGCCTTAAACTCAGCTTAGCTGGCGGCTCAGCGTCACAGCACATCCTATTACCGACTTTAAATCATTAATGTGACATCGTTTTCACTCAATTTCCAAACACCCACGGTCGAAAAAAAAAAAGAGAAAGAGAAAAAAAAAAAAAACCCCTCTGCATATTTCGCCCGCAAAAGAAGGGCCGCACTCGAAGTCGTCTGAGACGCATGCGCGGACCGGCGACAAAGCATTTCCACAATCCTCATAATAATAATAATCATATTGATAATAATGATAATAATGGCGATGACGTTTGCGATTCAGACGAGCTGTAGGGTCGGAGATAAGCGCACCGCAGCACGCACACAGGCATTCAAATGTAAATCTGTAATAGTTTTCGCTTTTGTCTCAACTATTGTGATCGAAAACAGCCAGTGGATAATTGTGGTTTAAGCTGAGCTAACTCCTACAGTGCACCTTAGGGTGTGTGTGTGTGTGTGTGTGTGTGTGTGTGTGTGTGTGTGTGTGTGTGTGTGTGTGTGTGATTTAATCTGTGGATCTAGCCACCAGTTTGCTTCCTCCAGCAACTCGGATACTGCTGACAATAAAGGAAAAGGAGAGGAGAAAAAAAATCTGAATGCCTTTTTCTTTCTTCTTTTCTTTTTTTCTTGCTACTCAACTATTCACACATAAACCTTTTCTCAGGTTTTTACCTCCGGGCGTCCTCTGAAAAATTCAACAACGCCCAGAGAACAACTAAGTCCCTCACTTACCGTAGGAGTTGTGGATCTGCCCCCATCGTGCCTCTTTATTGCATCAAAAGGGCTTTTTGTGTTTGTGTGTGTGCGTGTGTGTGTGTGTGTGGAGCTATGGTAATTAGCAGAAACCACATAAAATCATCTCCTCGGAGTGCATTTAACTGTTTTTACGCGTGGCGGAGGGGCTTGATTGCGGGAACATATGGACACAGATGGGGACAGGGTTTTAATGGGCCGCTCTGAGTGGGGTTCTGTGTTTTTAACCCTTTAAAGTGGAAGCACGAACATCCTCAGCGTCCTCCAGCGAGCATCAATTAAAGATTCGCTTTTCCAGTCTGGCGACGGGGACGGAGAGGAGGTCAGGCTCGGTGCCCTCCACCTCCTCCTCCTCCTCCTCCATCCCCTCCGCTACCTTTGTTCTTTGATTTTTGTGACTCACTCGCACACATTTCATCACTAACACCCCCTCTCTTCCCTCCTCTTCCTCCTCCTCCTGTGTTCCCTTGTTGTGCTTAATTAGGTTATCAGGTTGCAAAACGTGGCTGGGACCGGGGCTGCGCTCTCCGGTCCAGCTGGCCCTCTGATTGGAGGGGGCGAGGAGGTGGACGTAGCGTAATTAACATGTTGTTATGGCGACGACTGAAGTGTTGGGAGACATACGGTCAGCGCCGCCGCCGGCAGGAGGCACGGACACATTTTGAAGGGGTGTGTGTCTGGGAGGGGGGGGCGGCTAGAACAGGAAATCCACTTTTACCTTTGGATTTGCTGAAAAACGACATAGTTTACCCTCCAAAATGTGTGTGACCCAAACCGTTCCAAACTTCCAGAATTCACCTCCCTTCAGGTATGTGAGGCAGTAGTTGTGGTGGTCCGTGTACCCAGTCCTGGTTCTTCTACTATAAATGATGCTTTCTCTGGTCCTGGCTCAAGCATAGAAGGCTGGAAGTGGACGTGCTTCATAGCTCGGCAGTATAGTTGCCACTTATACTGGGTAAAACTTGCCAATTGGACCGTAAAGTCATGTGATGTTTATGTGATGTTTATGTGAGGTCGTCTCATAAACCTGAAATGGATCTGTGCAGATCGATCTCTCCAAATATGATGGTTAAAGAGCTTCTAAAGCAGCATCTCTGCCGAAACCAACGTTCCATAGCTTCCATGTTAACGCCAGAGAGCAGGAATGAACGCTCCACCAAGCCCATTCTAAAAATACTCCCACACCTAAAAGTGTAAAATATCGAACCTGACTTGAGGTATTTCGCTTAAACACTTTGTCCTCACAAGCTGTTAAACTGATTCGGCTTCATTACAGTTCGATAAAGCACGTGTTGATGCATTCACTTGCCCTCGCCGCGGGTCGTATTTCTGCACGTTATCTGCCGTATCCCTCACAAAAGAAGCACATGGTAGGGGGTATTTTGCACGTCTATGTGAATATGTTGGAACTGTAAAGCCATTGTGTGAATGTATGGTGTGGAAGAAAGAAGTGACCGGGACCAGCACAAGTTTTTTTTTTTTTTTTTACCGAACACATTGCTGTCTTTATTAGAGCCTTGTCTGGCAGTAATACTGAAAAAAAAAGTGAACTTAGAACAGATGGTGGTGGCAGCCCACGGCTTTTTTTTCCTGTTTTTCTTTATTTCTTTGATATTTTTCTTCATTTTTTTGTGTGAGAGCGCTGTGACTCTGCTTTTCTGTGGCATGGATAACATCAATAAAAGAGACAGTAGGGAGAGAAAAAAAAGAAATATACAACTTATATTACACTGTGTTATGAACAAAATATAAATCTATAACTCTATGTTATATTTACATAATTATCTTTCTTGATTTTTCAAGTTGAGATGGTAAGATATTTTTTTTTTTTACTTGTAATAATTCTTACTTTGTTTTGAGCTCCACTCATGACTTTGATTGTCTTAAATAATATCATCATCATCATCATTTTCATTGTCATTGATACGGGGGCAGACCTTGCCAGCAGGGGTGATTGACGTCTTAATGCCCCACCCGCCCCCCACCTGATACCCTTAAAAAAATGGATCCATCCCCTTGAGTCCCCTTCATCTCTCTCTCTCTCTCTCTCTCTCTCTCTTATTCTCCAGCATCTGGTTAAAACCAATGGCGTGATAACAAGGTGGGGAGGGGGGTGACTGTACAGCAAAAAAATTAAGACCCGGAGGCTCGTCGTGAGGCGTCGTATAGCGAACATCTTACAGCGAAAAAAAAACAGAAAAACAAAAAAAAAAAGTAAAGATAAAGACATGATTGTGGGCGTCACGATGTGGCAGCACACCTGAACAGTAGTCATGGCTCCTGTAGCGTCTCGTGGAGCTAAAACAAAGCAAAGGGCTCCTGATGAAGAAGTGACTTTTTTTTCTCTTTTTTATATATATAAAGATACTGTAAAGATGCGTCCGGTCGCCTCAGATGACAGTGGAACATCCTGGATGGATGGCGGTAAACACTGCTTTCCTATGATTGAAAAACAAAAAAACCCAAAAAATAAAAATAATACACCAAACGGAAATATATGTACAGGGTTTTTAAATCTAGAATTCTAGATTTGTAAGAAACAAAAAAAAAAGGACAGCATAGGATTTGTTTGGTTGTCATGATAATCTCTTCATTTCAAATGTGTTTGTGCATGCACTGTGTGTATATGTGTGTGTGTGTGTGTGTGTGTGTGTGTGTGTGTGTGTGTGTGTGTGTGTGTGTGTGGATCCAAGCCAAAGATGCTCCACTGTGTATCAGATGAGGCGGCCAAACTGGTAAACGGGGACGGGACTCTTTGTTCACAGGAAAACAGTTTCCAAAAAACGGATAAAAACTGATTTCCAAATTAAAAAAAAAAAAAAAGCAAAAACAATAAAAGAGAGGAAACTTTCACATTATACATTATAATAACCATTACAAATAAAATTATAATAATAACAATTTTTAAAAAACAAAATCATGTTCTTCTTCTTTTTCCTCTGACTGCACAGAGTCTGAGTGCTTTTTAGAAATGGGTTTGGATGCAGGACAAGAAAAAAAAAAAGTTGTTTTTTTTTTCGTCTTCAGCTTTTTCGGAGGAAGGCCGGCGTCGAGCTGTGTCAGTCCTAACTCCGCCCGGCCCGCCGTCCAGGAGGGGGTTAATACAAAACAAATGCATCGTCTCAAAAACAAAACAAACAAAAAGAATGGGAACATAAGAATGCAAAACAAAGCAAAGGTAAAATGACAAACTCTTTTCGTTTAGCTCTAAAATACCTACCAGCTAAATAGAATAATGTTTCATCGACTGTCATAGTTTCATATGGTCATAAAAACCCGATAAAGAGGAGAAAAATAAATTATACTGTACATAACTTACTAAAACTTAGGAAACGCTGACCATCCTTATAATTATTGTTAATAATATTATTAGACTAGAGGCAGTTTGAAGAGAAATAATAAAATACAGTATTCAAATACAAACAGAAACACTGACTGGCTGACTTGACCTCGGCTCCGCCCACTGAGGGCCAGCAGGACGATGGTGATTGGAGGGAGCAGGGGGGACACGGTTGTGTGTGTGTGTGTGTGTGTGTGTGCGTGTGTGTGTGCGTGTGCGTGTGTGTGTGTGTACAGTAAGGTAACAGCAGCAGTGTAAGTTGCCTGTCTTTCCTACGTCGCACTGAAAAAAGTAGAGCTAGATTCGATACAAACACACACACACACACACACACACACACACACAGCCAGATGAAGCGATCTCGCCTGATATTCGAGGGAGGGAGCGAGAATGTGAAGAAAAACTGGTGGATTGTCTCACAACACTTTCATCATCTGCTCCACCGGAAAAACAGAAAAGATCGGTTGGTCGGTTGGACCGATCCATCCGGGGAGAGGGGGAGGGGGGGGTTGGGAGGCGCCAAAAAACACGTAAAAAGGAGTGTGTGTGTGTGTGTGTGTGTGTGTGTGGGAGGGGGCGGGGTCAAAATGAGGGGCCGAAGCGCTGACAGCACACTGCGAGGTCGAAGAGGAGATATGTTCTCGTTCAAAATAAACATGTCTGATGTCTTTCAGGTGCTTTACAACAAAAAGGAGGAGTGGGAGGAGGAAAAGGAGGAAGGGGGGGGGGTGGGGGGGTTGAAAAAAAAAAGAAATGTCTCTTTTTTTTTCTATTATTATTCAAACTTGTAGCACAAAAACAACAAATCACATTCACAAGCCACTTATTGGCACCGTGTACCTGAGTGAGAATATTATAGAACCAAAGAACAAAAAAAAAGCTGTTTTTTTTTTCTTTTTTCTTTTTTAAAAGTGTCTCTTGATAATAAACAGGTCCGCCATCTTTAAAGTGTCATCTGTTTAGCCTCTGGACAGGTCCACCGTTTCCTTTTTAAAACGTCACCTTTTTGTTTTCTACAAACGGGTCTAAAAGGTCGCTTTCTGAGTTTGATTTTGTTTTTTTCGTTAGTTCTCCTCACTCGTGGCATTCACACTTCAAACTCTCTTTGCAGTAGTAGTACTCGAGTAGTTCCTCCGCCTCCCGGACTCCAGCGCGTGTAACAGTCAGTGTGATTGATTCATTGATTGATTGACAGGTCCTGTGCTTCAGTTGATTGATCGGATGCTGGTATCAGGACTCCCTCCACGTTCTGGGAGGGTTTATTTCTTTTTTTTTTTTTTTTCCGTTTTGCCGGCTCTGCTCAGAGAGTCCAGGGTCGGTCCGGACGGCAGGAGGGACGAGAGAGGGGCGGGGTCAGGAAGTGGGCGGGGTCAGGAAGTGGGCGGGGTCATGGCTGAGACTGGGACGCAAAAAAGGTGATTGGCAAAAAAAAAAAAGAGACAGTCTCCTTCCTGATTGGTGAGTTTTGTGGGCTGGTGTGGGACGGAGGGGAGGAGGAAGGGAGGGACGGAGGGAGGGAGGGGGATAAAAATGAAAACAAAAGACACCAACGTAAGAAAAAAACGAAATGTAAAGGGCGGCGGTCGGAGCTGCCCTATTATTGGGTGATATGGTTGTCGTTGTCGCTGGCGTAGTCGGCCTCTTCGTCCTCGTAGTCGAAGTCGTCGTACACGTCGCCGTTGCTGTCGTCCAGCCGCAGCTCCTCCTCCTTGATGCGCGGCTCGTCGCCCTTCAGGCCCGACAGGTGCGGGTTCTGGTGGTGGTTGGCGTTGGGCTCGGGGCTGCTCGACATGCTCGAGTGCTCCGAGGGCATCTGGGGCGACGGCATGCCCGCCATGGAGAGGGCGCCGGGGTAAACCACGCCGGCCGAGGAGAGGGGGAGCTGACCCTGCTGCCTGCAGCACACACACACACACACATAAGACTCTGTTATTTTCACTATATCCTCTATGATGTCTTGAAATAGAGACAAATCAAACAGTGAATTACTCATTAGGCTTTACCACCTGTTAAAGCCCGTCTTACCCCACACTGAAGTACTGTCTCATCTCCTGCCTGCGGGACCTCATGATGGCCTTGTACTCCCCGATGCGCAGCTTCTTGCCGTCCACCAGGCAGGTGCGTTTGGGCCTGGGCTTGTACTTGTAGTCCGGGTACTTCTCCAGGTGCTGCTTGCTGAGCCGGGCCTGCTCCTCGTAGTACGGCTGCTTCTCCAGGTTGGTCATGGCTTTCCAGCGAGAGCCTGGATCAAAGTAAAAGACGATTAAAATAACTGTTTGAAATGCAGCATGTGACTCATTCTGATAACAATTTGCTATAGAACATAAGAGATAGTAATTTGTTCTAGGCAAGTTACTCATACATACTGGAAATAATCAGCTGAAATGAACTTTGAATTATTTTTAACACAGAACAACACAAAACCATTCATTCTAAAAGACATTAACACAGTGTGTAATCACAGACCAGCAGGTGCTGGAAAGTAAGAATCACACACCTCGCCCGCAAACCTGAAAACATCACCGAAATCGTAAAAACGGAGCGTGCGAATCGGCTTTAAGATCAAGTACATCCTGTCCGTGTGCGTATGTGTGTGTGTGTGTGTGTGTGTGTGCCACGCACAACCTGACATCACACGTACATACCGACACGTGTGTGACGGCATTTAAGTGACACTTAAAAACCAACTCTGTGCCTCGCCCACACACACACACACACTCACACGCGCACACACACACACACACTCACACGCACACACAGCGGTGGCTGCGCCCTGGGAGACGGAGAACAGGGTTAATGAGGAGAGCGGCGAGGACGACAGGTACTCATCGAAACTAATGAGGACTTCACTTAACCTGCCGTCGACGTCTCTGAGCCGGGTTTACGCTCTGAGGGGCTGAAGCATCAGACCCCGACACACACACACACACACACACACACACACATGAGCGAGTGTGTAAGCGTGTGTGGGTGTAATCTCCCAACATGTCTTCCCCTGTGTGTTTCATATCTGGTCTGAATTTGCTCTCGACTACTGTATGTTTAATGGGTAAAAGCTGTCAGCACTTGGCTGCTCTCTCTCTCTCTCTCTCTCTCTCTCTCTCTCTCTCTCAGTGTCTTTCTGTCTGTGTTCTGCGATCTGTTAGCAATCGAGAACACGAGCGAGAGACAGAGAGAGAGAGAGAGAGAAAGGGAGAGAGAGAGGAGGAGGAGGAGGAGGAGGAGGAGGAGGAGGAGGGGGGTGCTTATTAAAACCAGATTTCCCTGTGTTATAAAACGCTTAGGAGCTCTTTAAAATGTCAGGGCCGATCCCGGCGGTCCGGGGGAAATGTCAGGCGGCCTCGCGCTGCTTGTTTAATGCATAATGAATTATATCATCATTTGTCGGAGCCGCGCTCTCCCCAGCCGTTCATTAACAGCCGCTTACACCATGCCACCGCTTGTAATGAAATCGCTCTGCGCGCGCGCGTGTGTGAGTGAGTGTGTGTGTGTGTGTGTGTTTGAGAAAATAGAGACGCGCACTCTCTGCTCCTCGCTGTCCACGTCTGCACGTTAGGTGACATTCACTCCGAGCAGACTGACTCGCTGGGCATAGTGTGTGTGTGTATGTGTGTGTGTGTGTGCGTGTGTGTGTGTGTGTGTGTGTGTGTGTGTGTGTGTGTGTGTGCGTGTGTGTGAGCCGTACCCAGGATCTTGCTGATGTTGGAGTTGTGCATGTCGGGGAAGGCCTGCAGGATCTTTCTCCTCTCGTCCTTGGCCCAGACCATGAAGGCGTTCATCGGCCGCTTGATGTGCGGCTCGGCGCTGCCGCGGCCCCGCGCCTCCCGGAATATCCTGGACTCGGACACGCTGGGTGAGCCTGAGGCAGAGGAGGAGAGGAAGAGGGAGGGACGTTAGAAACACAAGCATTCCAAGCTGAAAATACCTACTGCAGCAGGTGCAGACAGTTGGCTCGGTTTGATGGGGTTCCTACATTTCTTAAACACGTTCCAGGTCCATTTTTCAGCTCAGCTGTGACAACTTACTTCACTGTTCTCGTAGTACTATAGTAGTATAAAAAAAAGTGGTACTTTGCCATATTTTTTCCACTTGATAAGCACGATTTTCACTCTGACCAGATACTGTCATCAGTTATATTGTCCTTGAGTCCTTGAATAAGTTGCTCTGGGCAAGTAATGCATACACACTGTTTATAATCAGCTGTTTACAGAATATATGCCATGCAATTGAAATTCCAACACGTTCATCCTCCAAATATCCTTTGTTAAAAACTAAAATATGCGAATTATTCGCAAGAAACACACAAAACTAAGAAGCTAAACGATCTGAAAGATGTTTCCACTTATTAGTGGCAACACGCAGTATGTTATTACACGCCGTGATGACAGGTGCTGGAGAGAAAGAAGAATTATGCACTTTTTCACACCTGCAACCAGACCTGTGTGTGTGTGTGTGTGTGTGAGAGAGAGAGAGTGTGAGTGCGTGTGTGTGTGCGTGAGTGTGTGTGTGTCCATACCATCAGAGTCTCCACTCATGGTGAAGTCCAGCATGGCGTGGTTGAACTTGTCCTCCGCCTGCTGCTTCAGCTGCTGACTCAGACTCTCCAGGGCGGCCTTGTCCTGCACGACACACACACACGCACACACACACACACACACACACACACACACACACACAGATGCAGCCGGTGAGCGAGTGACTCAGCCAGAGTGAACGTATGAATGAACAAAGCCCTGCTCCACAATCGCACGCATCGCTCTCATCCTTTTTCGCGCTGCCTTCGAATCTTCGACCCTGATCTTACTCACATCCGCGTCCCAGCCAAAAGCAGTGGCTGTGTTATTCAACCAGGGAAGGAAAAGAAACAAAATCACAATAATAATAATAATAATAATAACAAAAAAAATCACATTAAATGCCAGTTGGCAAGTTGCCAATCTGCTAACGTGAAAACCACTTTTAAAGTCCGTCAGAAATCTCTTTTAATCTGTTTGCATCAATCAGTTTGTAATCGTTCTTTCATCAAACAAACGATAGAAACCAGACAAACAACACCACTTTGTATGTGTGTGTGTGTGTTTTTATTTTTTTGATGTTCACTTCCATGTAAATTTTTTTGCTAATGTCAACATCAAATTGTCGGGAGTGCGGCACGCTCGAGCACACATCTGCGCGCGTGTGTATGCGCAAGAATGCTGATTATGTTTCGTCTATTGGGGTGTTTACTGTATATTATGTGTGTGTGTGTGTGTGTGTGTGTGTGTGTGTGTGTGTGTGTGTGTGTGTGTGTGTGTGCAGAGCGCTCCTGGCAGCCACCTGCGAGAGTGGAGTACTGCGTCTCTCTCTCTCTCTCTCTCGCTCGCTCGCTGAGGCCCCCGAGGGTCGACGCATTAGAGAGAGAGAGAGCGAGCGAGTGCAGCGCGGCCGAGAGCGAGGCCACGCCGCTCGGCCCCCTGGGTATTTATTACAACCAATAAAAGGCTGATTTACTGAGCATTTACATGCTTAATGCAAGCAGCCGGCACACTCTGCGCTGGAACCTGGACTGCCGACACACACACACACACACACACACACACACACGCACACACACGCACAGACGCATATGCCACGGTGTGCCAGCGTTTTACAGTTTAATTATACGATTAGGAGCGCTACCCAAAACACTGTCGTCTTCTAAAACAACCTTCCAAAAAGTGTCCCTCTCCATTTACACGTGACCCCGCCGAGCTGGCTGCCTGAATGGAGGCAGGGCAGAATGATAATGAAATGCATTTTCTCTGTTTTTTAGTCCAGTAGAGTTTAATTGTTGGAGATAATTCCCCCACTCTCTCTCTCTCTCTCTCTCTCTCTCTCTCTCTGTCGCTTTCTCTCGCTAAATGTGGCTAAAACGACGAGAGGGAGGACGTGGTAAAAAAAAAAAAGAGGCACGGGCGAAATGTTTTCTTTTCGCGCGTGTGCGTCACTTTATGTTTTAATAAATGATCAATAATCTGCCAGAGGGTTGGAGGCGGTTAGTGTGTGGTTTTTTTCTACGAGAAGCAGGAACATTTGAAGAATTTTCACAGAAACGATCATTCAGGCTTCGTCCAAGACTCTCTCGGGAAAAAAAAAAGAGAAAAAAGCACAAAAAAAAGGCAAAAATATGTCTCACACTTTGAGATTCTAAGCCTGAATGTGTTGTGACAAAGGGCTTTTTGCTGTGTGTGTGTGTGTGTGTGTGTGTGTGTGTGTGTGAGAGAGAGAGAGAGAGGGAGGAAGAGATGGAGATGAACAGGCAGACAGAGTCGATGACAGCCTAGTCTGACATTAAGCCGCGGTACAGTACATGGGAAAAGTGGATTGAATGGCTGACACTGGAGCCAAGACACAAAGTAGCGACAAAACTAATCCTGCGAGTGTGTCACACATGACGCTGGTGGATCCGAGAGCTGCGCGGCCCGACTCACACAAAGCCAGAAAAGAGAGAGAGAGAGAGAGAGAGAGAGAGAGAGAGAGAGAGACGGGGGAGTTCAGAGGGAGCTGCGAGGCTCCGGAAAGTGCTGGAAGAGGCTCGACGTACAGAGGCGACTCGTACCCAACAAGACGGAGAATTCATCGATATGTCTGCCTGCCTACAACGTCCACTGTTTGCCACCGTCTACTGCTCCATGGAATGTTTTGTTGCAGAAACTGTATTCGCACTGCAAATAGTCCAATCTGCCTGCACTGTAGCAATAACAATAAAGGTTCTCTCCTGTTTT
The DNA here is from genome assembly GCA_029224185.1 of Karalla daura. Classification (NCBI taxonomy): domain Eukaryota; kingdom Metazoa; phylum Chordata; class Actinopteri; order Chaetodontiformes; family Leiognathidae; genus Karalla; species Karalla daura. Next base: position 4,530,827 of record CM055209.1, on the reverse strand, counting down.
CTATTTGATTTTCAGGTAAGAAATAAGTCTTTGCGTCTTCGTAATTCACTGCCATCAGCATTGCAGATTATAAGAAAAGCTTACTTTCTCATTCATTGTCTTTTTTAATGATCACAAGCTCCAGTTTGCATAAAACTGGCAAAAATAACACGCAAGTCTACACACGACAACTTCCTCTACCATTTACTATTCACACACGATGACAGCTAAGGTCTATCTATTCTATTTCCACCTAAAATTACTGTTTTCTTCCTTATAATTCCATAGAGATTATAAAACAAACTTACCCCCTCACCTAATTGATTTTTTTAGCACTAATTAACATAGAAATTATAGCTATTCTAATAAAAACATCATCTATTGCAGTGAATGTGTGGAACAGGCTGAGAGAAAAAAGAAAAAAAAAGTCAGAATGTGCTTCCACTTCCCGGCTCCACTTCCTCTGGTGTTGTTTTAATTGGCCGCCTTCGACTGAAGCCCCGTTATTTCTCTTTTCTCTCTCTCTCTCTCTCTCTCTCTCTTTTTTTTAGCGTGGTATTTACAGTTTTATCACATGTTTACGTTCCGTCTGAACGTGTACAAAGCCGATCGATGTGTTTGAAACGCATCAGATGAGAGAGAGAGAGGGAGAGAGAGAAAATAAAAGGCAGAAGGAGACAGATAGAGCTGTTGAATGTCAGCGGTGCAGATGCTTGGAGCACACTGTTGCGTGTGTGTGTGTGTGTGTGTGCGTGCGTGTGCGTGCACAGGCTGACTCCCTATGTGTTTAACAAATAACCACAATTTAGCCACGCTGCCGAGGAGCCGGCGCCGTCACTTCACATTAGCATCTCCTCGACGCTCCGCTCCGCTCCACACACACACACACACACACACACACACACACGCACACACACGCACACACACGCGAGCACGTCGCCCTGCAGTGCGCCTCACAGACACACTCATTACCTCCGAGACGCCTCTGGTTTTACCTTATCTGGCCCTGTTTAGCTTCAACACATTTCAGCGAGCATTGTTTGCCGCTTTACCTCCTACATGGAGCCGAGCTGACGGCACATGGCACGACCAATTATCACACGCTGACAATGAGCAGCCCCATCACTTTACCCACTTCCTTTTTTTTTTTTATGTTTTTTTTTCTTATAAAATACAAATTTATACCGTTTTTTTTTGGGGTGGAATCAGTTGTAATGTTTCTCTTGAGATTAAAGAGGAGAGAAGCGTTCGTGAGGAAATCTATACGTTTCCCTCGGAGCCGTGCAAATTGTTTGTTTGGGGAATGATCTCATTAGCGTATTTGACCGGATGCGATAATTAAAACGTATTAAAAGGTGACCTAGAATTGCTGAATAGGAGCGCTCATCCTTGCTCTCTGGTGTCGACATAGAAGCTATGGAGACGCCTCAGATGCTTTTTCACGAGCTAATATGTTTTTATCTGGCATCCACATAAAATACGGAGCTTAGCAACTTTTCCCGCCAAACTGAAAAAGTGTGTGTGCTCACTGAGACGTGCCTTCGTTTAGTCTCATACCTGAGCAAGGCTGTTTTTCATCTTCGCACCCCATAAATAAACGCAGATCTTGTGATGAGCGCGTCCTCCCAAAACGGGCATTTAAATACAATACGAGGATGGCGAAAGACGTCATTTGAAGTGACAGTCGACCTTTTGAACTCGGGCTGTTGCGACCCGAGGTTGAACTCTCAGCCTGGTGGACGAGTACGGAGAAACAAGGAAAAAAAAACTACACTTGTGTTGTCGTTGTCCTCGGGAAACGGAGAAAGAAAGTAAATAAAACTTGAAATTCAAGGGCCAGTTGCTGCGCCGGTCGGGCCGTTGCCACGGCTACGGGACAAACAGACAGTGTGTGTGTGTGTGTGTGTGTGTGTGATGGCCGTACCTTGTCGGAGCGGCCGTTGTTGAGGCTGAGGTTGCTGACCGCCGCCACCTTGGCGTCCAGGACCTGCTGCTCCCTCTTCAGCTGCTCCTTCATCTGCCGCGCCTTGGTCACGGCCTCGTGGTCGTTCAGGTAGGCGGAGGAGGAGAGCGACGACAGCAGGTCTGCTGAGCCGCCGACATGACACGCACGCACACACACACACACACACACACACACACACACACATACACACACACACAGAGTGAGAAACACGAATACAGGGTGAGAAGATTGTTCAACTTGTGTCTTCAAGGTCTGTGTTGTGGAGTCTTTATGATTCAACTGATCCTCAAAGTTCATATTGTGTGTGTGTGTGTGTGTGTGTGTGTGTGTGTGTGTGTGTGTGTGTGCACGCGTGTCATGTCGGCGGCTCAGCAACATATGAAAAAAAGGGTGTAAATCATTCATTTTTACGATGAATAGATACATGCATGTCTATGAGATTACCCCAAAAGTGAGCTGTGTGTGCGTGTGTGTGTGTGTGTGTGTGTGGGTATGGGTGTGGGTGTGTGTGATGTTTCTATACTGTATGTATTCCTGGAGTTGCATTGTGGTAGACATATGACAAGATCACACATCATAAATCATTGATTTTTTATGTGATTTTCCAAAAGTGACACACTGTTTATGTGTGTGTGTGTGTGTGTGTGTGTGTGTGTGTGTGTGTGTGTGTGTGTGTGTGTGTGTGTTTGATATACATATAACATCGGTCACACAATACCACTGTGAGGACAGAACAGAAGACCCCATAACGTGAATTATTAATTTTTTAAGGTGGACAAATAAAGGTCAACATATGTGTGTGTGTGTGTGTGTGTACACATTGTCTGTGTATGTGTGTATGACATCGTCTTTACACAGTTACACAGTAAGGACAAAGACCCATGATGTAGATCATCAATATTTCAGGTGAATGTATGAATGCAAGTCGATGCGACTTCCCTAAAAGTGAAGCACAACCATGTGTGTGTGTGTGTGTGTGTGTGTGTGTGTGTGCGTGCATTCTTGCGTGTGTGTGTGTGTGTGTTTTGGAAGCTGACGAGGGACTTTTCATCCAGAAAGAATCTTCCCTTGAACCATGAGGTAAAGACATTAACATACACTCCATGAGGGGAGTTTGTGGGGCCATCTGTGTGTGTGTGTGTGTGTGTGTGTGTGTGTGTGTGTGTGTGTGTGTGTCAGACTCACACACCGACCACTTCCCTGTCGTGGATGGTGTGTGTGTGTGCACGTGTGAGTCAGTGTGTGCCTGTGGCCCACCGCCTCCCTACCTGCCCTCAGCTGTAAACAGCCTGAGAAAAACAAACCTCACATCTCCTTTAAATCCCATGACAACACGCACCTTTCACACACTCACACTCACACACACACACACACATCTCCGTTGAATGGTCTGAACCCTCGCAGCCAGATGACTCTTATTACGACTAAAAAGTCCTGCTAATTTCCCCAGTCGGGAACATCTGTCCCGCCGCACAGATCACATCTCGCCTGCTCCTCCTCACCGCATATTATTTGTATTATTTCCGCAGCTTAGCCGCCGATGAGGCATCTGCTCCCACTGTGTGTGTGTGTGTGTGTGTGTGTATGTGTGGGTGTGTGTGTGTGTGTGTGTGCGGGGCTGCTATCGCCTCTCTCTATCAAGCCGGGGTGAGCTCTTAACAAAGAGCTGCGGCTGGCTTATGGGAGCCTTTATCAGCGCTAATCCGCCCTGCTAATGCCATCTCAGGCCAGATTACCAGCTTCAGATTGGTAATGACAGAGCCGTGAACTCTTTCAGAAGTCATAACCGGGAAAATCTGGATGCGAGCACACGCCCCCCCCCACCATCCAAAAAAAATAAAATAAAAAAATAAAATAAATATGTAAAAAAAAAAGAGCAGGGGTGGAAGTGGTGTTGGTGGGTGTGAAATGAGAGAGAAAGGATGAGGAGGGTGAGGAGAGAGGGCGACGGAGCCGGGTGGAAGTCAATTTTAATCTGGAGTCAAAAAAGAGAGAGAGAGGGAGGGAGGGAGGGGACGGAGAGATATTCTTGTTGGAGTGTGAGTCTCGCTTAAACTGACAGCACTGTGACCCAGATAGAGGGAGGAGGAGGAAGAGGAGGAGGAGGAGGAGTTTTTATAGTTTTTAGATGCTTCGAAAAGGGGTGTCAAAAACCCCCCCAGATAAAAACAAACAAAATCCGAAAGGAAAAGGTGCTCGAAACAAGTGAAACAAGAGAAAAGCATTTCACTTGACAAGATTACTTGAAATAATAACGTGAGGTGCTTGATTCAGGATTATAGTCTGAAGCCGAACACTGAAAATAAGACATTAACTCTTAAAGCAATACAATCAAAAGTTTTTTCTTTGACTTGGTCAACCTAACAACTTGCAGTCATATCATGTGTGTAGTATCAATCGGTATTAATATTTATTTTTTAATTGCATAAACCACTTTGTGCTTCTTCCTATGAATGGGAATTGCTAATCAAATGAAGTTCGATTGATTGATTGATCGAGCGGGTGGAGGAGGATGCTCTCTCTCTCTCACTCGTCCTCTCGCCCACAAGTTTTGTTATTCTCGCTCTCTCTTTTTCTTTTCTTAAGTGCCAAATCTCTACAGATGCATTCCTGACCACAAAAACACTCTGGCAGCGAGGTCAGAGAGAGAGAGAGGAAGAGGAGAGGAAGAGGAGGAGGAGGAGGAGGAGGAGGAGGGGGGCTGCAGTGTTTCATGACAGCGAACGAGACAAGTGCGTGTAGAAGTTACAGGCGATGACAGGACCTCAGCTCAGACAGATGGATGGATGGATGGATGGGTGGATGGATGATAGATGGAGGAAGAGGAGGAGGAGGAGGAGGAGGAGGAGGAGGAGGAGGCGTGTGCCTGTGGCTGCAGAGGTGTCAGAGAGCAGAGAGGGAGGTAGAGCAGACGATCAAACTGAGTCGTCTCAATAAAGACGATGTGGAAGGTGAGAGCGACTAGGGAAAAAAAACAAAAAAAAGAGGAGTAACTGGTTGTGTTTTTACCTGCAGATATGACCCAGATAAAGGAGGGAAAAAAAAACCCTGAGTGAGCACAAACTCCGCTCGAAGAACACGTGAGCCATCACATTTTTATTCCCGTTTGCACTTATTCTGGCTGGTTCTTCCCAGGCGTTTCCCGTGTTTTCACGACACACTTCTGTGACTCCAAAACTGATGGGAGACGGAGTCGTTTCACAGCTAGGCGAGGAGGCGTCCCGGTTTTAGCCTCTGCACAAAAATATATGCCATGTAATCAGTGTTGGAGGAGGAAAATAGAGGGGTAGAACTAGCACTTCACCTAAACGCCATGTGCATGTTACGCAGGCTTTCTTAGGGCGGTTTATTCTTCTGAAAACAACAGATATAGACATGGACTGTTGTTCTTACTTTTGTTTCTACCTGGGACTAAGTCCCAGGCTTGAGAACATATTTCTACATCTTATATATGTTATACTTGAATGCAGTTTCAGGTTGTTTTGTGCATTTCATGAGGTGACCGGGAGATGTACTGTACTCGCTCTGTAAGTAAGAAATAAACGTGGAGCAAGGACAAGTGAGATACACAACACTGAATGAGATGGAATAAATGGCATTCCAGCACTTTAGTGAATAAAATCAATACTTGGACTTTTCATATAAAACACAACAGCTCGTTGTTTCACTCTTTCCTAGAATCACAGTTTGTTCTGTCCCAAGAGCAAATACAGAAAAGATGTTGACGTGTGTTGTGATGTAGATGGAGGTAAAAAAATAAAAAATAAAAATAAATAAACAAAGTTTTAAATTTATTATTATTTTTTCCCCCCCTGAATCTTATGTGCTGTGCGTCGCCAGAGTCTTGCCACCTTTTTAATTTCCACTACATGCGTGTCTCTGCTTGTTCCTGTCTGAATTTAAATGACCTGAACGCACATTCATACCATGTGCCACCCGCCCACACACACACACACACACACACACACATCAAAACGAGCGCCTCTCTCTCCCCTCTGAACTTGTAACAGGGATCCTAATGCGACGGTGAACTGTAATAACAACGCACTAAACTCAGTGGCAACAGATGGGCCCGAGAGCGACAACAAGGACTGGGATCTACCAAACCAAACAACACGCTGCTCCCTCTCTCTCTCTCTCTCTCTCTCTCTCTCTCTCTCACTCCACACACACACACACACACACAAATAATTCAGCGGGGATCACACACACAAACTTTAAACACTGTAATCCATTTTTCTGAACAAAAAACATCTGGGACCGCAAATCCACTAATCTGATATTAAATCCGCCGATTTGTTGAAAAACAGTGAGATTAGCCAAGAAGTCAGAAAAAAAAAATGACTAACTGCCTATTGCATAGGAGGAGGAGGTGGGATTGTGAGCTTGTGTGTGTGTGTGTGTGTGTGCGTGCTGTCATTGTGTCATTAATGCTGGGTGTTTGCGCTGTCCTGGCTCATGTAAGAGGCTTGTCTAATCTCATTGGTGATACCTCCTGTCTGTCATGCGCGCCTCTCTTTATTATTCCCTCGCTTCATCGCTCGGGAAAAGAAAAAAAAAAACAGTGCTAATCCCCATCTTTCTCTCTCTCGCTCTCTCTCTCTCTCTCCTTCCCCTAACTCTTATGTCTCTCTGTCTCTTTCAGCCACTAATAAACACATAACAATGAAGCAGCCCCGAGGCAAATAGCGACATGCAGGGAAAAACACAAACACACTAATTATAGCCTGTTACATATGTGTAATATTTGAACTATCAGTGTTGCGTGAAAAATGGATTAGGAGTACAAAATGGTGATTCATTTATGTCATATTTTATGTATGTGCGCATATGGCCGGGTATGATTATGGTACTGGCAATCACAACAATGGCAGCACTACGAGAAAAAAAAAAGAAAAAGAAGAAGAAGAAGCTATTCCTGTCCTCGGCACAACCACGACGGTATGGGTATAGTTTGTTGAAACATGTACAGAGTCGTAATGGAGGAAATCTGCACTAAACTGCTGGAACACACCATGCATCTGTGTGATCCATCTATCTATCTATCTATCTATCTATCTATCTATCTATCTATCTATCTATCTATCTATCTATCTATCTATCTATCTATCTATCTATCTATCTATCTATCTATCTATCTATCTATCTATCTATCTATCTATCTATCTATCTATCTATCTATTCTTTACTCTTATGGATTTTTCAGTTGTCTGTAAAGGTTTAATCTCAACAATGTCTCAGCTTTAAAAAAAAAAAACCTCTACGAGTTGATGTGCAGCCTCTATTCTTCCTCCTCCTCTTCTTCACTAGAGTTTTTGTACTAGAACTTACACTACTGCACTCCTATCCCTTGGCCTTCACTATCTTATCATTGTCTTGGTAGGTAAAACAAACTATGAAAACTCTTTTTGTTGATACTTCTATAGGTGTTATTTGGTGTGTTGGTTATGCTATGGATTATAAATCTTTTTGTCATGTTTTAATGTTGTTCATTGTTGTGTGTTAACATGGTTAGTCTTGGTGGGAACCAGGGACTTTCTGTGTGGAGTTTGCATGTTTTGGGGTTTTCTCGGGGTCCAGTCCAAAATCAATCATATCCTCTACACTGCCCCCTCGGTGTGAGTGTGTAGGTACCCATGTGTAGGTAAGCAGGTAGGATAACGGATGGATGGAGTTAGGGTTTGTGCAACAGGTGGAACGTCCTGTGTATGTTGTCTCTGCCGAAGTCCACTTACCGATGGAGCTGACCCTGGTGGGTGGTCCTCCGATGCTGGAGGGGGCGCCGCTGTGCTTCATGGCTTGTCCCAGCTTGGTAGCAGCAGCAGCAGCAGGGACCTGTGGGGAAGTTGGGGGGGAGTTGGGTGACTTGCTCTCGGATGCCTTAGGCTTGGCCGACAGGTTCAGTGGCTGTGCACCCTCACTGTCCTGCAAAAACCAAAACAGCACAGTTTCGCCTGCTGTGACCACCGTAGGAATTTGGAAGCGGGTTGGTGGTTTGAGGAGGAGGAGGAGGAGGAGGAGGGACCCCTGCCCCCTGTCCTTCCTCACAGAGACCATTTGCAAACGAGGCTTTTAACACGAACCAATTCAACGGGAGCCCATGCACAGCAAATCTAAGGCAAGCCTGTTGGGGTGGGGACAGATGAAAAGGTGCATGCCACTGCCCGTATCCAAACAGCATCCTCATCATCATCATCGACAACATCAACAGCCGCAGCAGCAAAACAAAAACAAGGGACCACACAGACAAAAAGAAACACGGACACACGTTGGTGCAAACCATGACACTCGCATGCAACACAACCAACTTCCTGTCACAGCGAAGTCGAGACGGTTCATGCACATGCCTCAAAGTCTGATTCCACCATGTAAACATCACCACAGACCTTTGAACCAACCAATCAGCAGCACCTCCTATATGCAGACAACTATCGATTAAGTCTACATAATATGTCACAAATTAAGCTTTTTGAATCTGAATTTAGCAGCTTTCTGCAAGTCCCATTTACTTTTCACACATATCCTGTTATCACACATATTAAACAGACCCAGTGGAGGTTAAATGCATAGTTAAAATAATAGAAAAAACTTAGGCTAAAACTGCTGTTTCATTATGGGTGAGGTGCTGCTGATTGGTTCGTCCTGGAGGAAAAAGTTAGAAGTGGATCTGGAGACAACGTTCACATAGTGAGATCAGACGGTACGTGCAACGCTCCACATGCAGGCTCCGATGAACATGCACAACAACGCCACTCTCCGACATGCTCCAAACAAGCCGTGAGCAACACTCAAACACCTGAAGAGGAGGAGGAGGAGGAGGAGGAGGAGGAGGAACAGAAGCCTCTCAAAGTCACGGTTACCACCTCTCCCCCCTGCAGAGCGACACCTCTTCACAGCTGTCCGCACACACCGTGACGCCTCGGCGCCACTTCAACAAGCACTCCACATTTCCCCAGTGTGGTTGCCAGATAAGCAAGGAGAGGGCGCCAGATCTGTGCAGAAATGGCCCGTAACATCCCCACACATGGAATACGACTGTAAGACTGCATCCCAGGGCATTATGTCTGATGAAATATTAACACCAGAGAACAAGGAGAAACATTTAACCCTCCTTTAAAGTATCACAACACCAAACCTCAGAGCCGTACAGTTAATCTGTACGGTGTCATTAGATTGAGCCATTCATCTCCGTCTGAGGACGTCTGAACACAGCGATAACCCCGGCCCTCACCCCCCACACCCCCCCCCCCCCACCCTAAATGAATCGGCATGTGGACCCCTGCCCGACGACGGGAGGCTGTTATTGAGTTAATCGTCATGGCAACGCCACCCCTGCCGCTGACCTAATCCAATCAGGGAGAGCCTGGTGGGGTCACATGACAGGAAGGAAGGAATTAGATGGCAGAGGGGCCAGATGCACACGGGCCGCTCCGTGTAATTAAAACTCCACAATTAAAAGGCAGACACAACACGACGCACGGCGACGGGACCGCACACTTGTTTTGTTTTTTTTCTATTCCAATTAACATCGATTGCCCTTAAAGGGACGTTTCCTAAGACTGAAAAACTGTCCATGTGTGTGTGTTTATATATATACATATATATATATATATATATAAATGCAGGTGTGGTCTTATTATAGCTGAACTGACACCATGGAACAGAGACATTATTTTCTTTATTTTCTGGTCATTAGTCTTAATTGCTGCTTAGGCGGCGGAGCAGAATCCAGCATGCAGCGAGATCCAAAAAGAGAGCAAGAACTGTGTGTGTGTGTGTGTGTGAGTGTGTGTGTCTGTGTGTGTGTGTGGGGTATATCCACTCATTAAGGCCGACTTTCCGTGATTCCCACTCCTTGAGACGTTCTAAGCCTTATGAGCCCCTCACAACTCAATTAAGCCCTTCCAATTAAGCCCCTCCATGTGTACAGGGCCTGTGCATGTGTGTGTCTGTGCATGTGTGTGTGTGTGTGTGTGTGCGCGACCACCACCACCACCACTTTGTGTGTGCGTGCCTGTGCGATGAGGCCTAACCGGATTGTCCTTCATTAGGAGGGGGGTCTCTTTCTAAATAGATGGAGGACCCCCAAAGATGCCTTCAGAGAGACAATGGGCCGGAGAAGAACGGCAGCGGAGACAGAGAAAAAGGAAGAGGAGAAAAAACCAAGTGGGATCTTCTCAATCCTGACCCATATTATGGCGGGCTTTGGCTGGGAACGTGTTTGAATATTTATTACAAATAGATAATGCCTCCCTGCCTCTGGTGCAGTGGATTGGGGTGGGGGGGGGGTGTTGTGGGGGGGATTCTCCCCTCTGCGGCAAAGCCAAATCCTATGGTGGGAAGGTGGCCAACCTGCATTATGCCAGTGTGGAGGAATTAGTTTAGACAGTGGAGCTGAGAGGCTTGGACCGACTTGTTTATGTGTGTGTGTCACTGTGAGACATTGTTCAACAAGCTCTAAATCACATGACAGTGTGTATATATGTGTAAGTGTGTATGTGTGTGTGTGTGTGTGTGAGGCCTCTAAAGCCTCTAAAAGCCCCGGAATCTTGAATTAATACAATTGCTTTTGTGTCTCTCTTGGCTGATGAAACAGACTCCAGCTCTCAGACAAACAGGAAAAAAAAAAAACTGAAAAAAAAAAAAAAAAGAAAAACATGCCGAGTGACAACGAGAGCCAGAGGGACAGAGAGAGAGAGAGAGAGAGAGAGAGAGCAGGAGGAGAGAGATAATGAGTGTGTGTGTCTGTCAGAGTGTGTGAGTGTGGAGGTGGGGGGGTGGAGAGGGGGGGGGGGGGGGGGGTTGGGGGGGGGTGGCTGTGTTACACTTGTGTGAAGCTGACATCAGGGTTCTGCATCTTATCACGGGAGCTGACGGTTCAATTAACAGGACAAGTGTGTGTGTGTGCCACTACATTTATCCCGGGCAGGTCTCTCTCTCTCTCTCTCTCTCTCTCTCTCTCTCTCTCTCCCTCTGTTTGTGTGTGTTTAGGTAAGTGTGTGACGACGTCCATGTCGAGACCCTTGACGCGCGCCTCTCCCCTGTCATCGCTCCGTCTGTTTGCTCCTCCGCTCCGCTCCCCTGCAGCTCTCAGTGTCTGAGCGGATATTAATTATATTGTCGTATCTAATTCTCTCAGGCGGCAGACGACCAGATACAAGCGCTCCTGTTTGTTAAACGCTGTGTGTGTGTGTGCGTGTGTGTGTGCGTGTGTGTGTGTGGCACGGATTCAAGTGCTAACTCGCAGAGTATGAAAATGCACTTCAGGTTTTTAGTAAATCGGCGGAGTAGACGGGACTTTACCTTGACAGTCTAGACGTCTTTTTTTTTTTGTTTTTAGGGGAGGGGAGGGGGGGTTGTTTTATCGGGGGGGGGGGGGATTCGTTGGCGCGACACCATAGAAAAACATCATTTAACGGGCGATTCATTCTGAATAGACTTCTTAATGCCATGCCAACTTTGAATGTGTCTGATAAGTTTGCCTTTCAAAGCTCGTGCTGATTAGAAATGTTGCTCTGGAAAGTGTGTGACTTGCCCAAACTGTGAAATCTGAAAAGACAAGAACTTCAGGTACTTTTTACATCTTCGATACCAGGTGTATGTCTATTATCAGCATAACCTGAAGATCTTTTGCATCTTTCATTTATAGAGTTCAGACTTCCCTCTCTTTGCTTGAGACCAATTTCCAGGACATATTCAGTTGCTACAGTCTGAGTTTTGTCTTATGGTCTTGAATTTTGTACTTTTACCCTGCTTATTCCTTTCCTGCAACCAGAAGACCAGTGTTAAAAGATATGCAACCTATGGCTGTAACTCATCTATCTTTAATTATGACTCATTTACAGACGATAGACTTTCTAAACCATCTGCATTTACAGACTACTTTGCTGTTTACAGTTTACTCATTCTCTCATTTTCCAGGTTTTCCAGTTATACAGTGCCACTATGTAAAAACAGTATTGTTAGAGTGTAAGAAAACCTCTCATTCTATAGAAACTTTACATGCCTGTTCTGTCCGAGCAGATCTTTCCTATCCTAGCAGGTCATCAGACTTTATACATTCACACTAGGCCGCTCTGTGTGCGTGTCAGAGAGAACAGGGGCTGCATATGGTGTCTAATCTGAATCGCTGCATTGTATGTGTCTGTATGCATGCCTGCCCGCCTGCATCTGACCGTCTGGTCCACTCTTGCGTAGAATAAAGCTGCGTGTGCGCCGCAGTGATTTGAGCCTCTCCCTCTGTGTGTGTGTGTGTGTGTGTGTGTGTAGGACCTGCAGTCGGCATGATGTCTTCTTCAACACCTGTGTGTGTGTGTGTGTGTGTTTGTCCGTGTCTCACCCGAGGGTAAAGCACTTAAGCGGCGTGCGCCTGAGTCCAAACAGCTGTGAGCAGAGGCAGACAGCGCGTCTCTAAATGACTAGAGACCTGAGATAGAGCCCACGGGGCGAGCACACCTCTGAAATATACATGTCACTCACTCCGAGAGAGAGAGAGAGAGAGAGAGAGAGAGAGAGAGGGAGAGGGAGAGAGAGAGAAGAGGGCTGAAGCAGAAAACAGAATGAAAAGAAAGAGACAAATCTTTCTACGAGAGTTCCCATCTTAAGTTTGTCTGCCAGTGTGGGTGGTGATGGGGAGGGCATGGGGGGGTGGGGGGGGCCCCATGGAGCCAAAACACCCCCCCCCCCATGGTCGGCCTCTCCTGCTGGACTGTGGAGGCCATTACAGCTCCCTGCTTCCCCTCCACCGCAGGCCGCAGCACTTGCCTGTCAGCCCAACTCCATATATATGGTAATAGGAGGAGTGTGTGTGTATAGTGTGGTTGTGTGTGTGTGTGTGTAGGGTGTGGGTGTATGTGTGTGATTGAGGTGTCGGGAGGGCTTGATGGACACGGGAGCATGGGGTGCAAGCTCTGGGGTCAACTGTAAGAGCTTTAATCTGTGCCAGGAGCAAGAGGCCTGGATGTGTGTGTGTGTGTGCGTGTGTGTGTGTGTGTGTGTGTGTGTGTGTGTGTGTGTGTGTGTGTGTGTGTGTGTGTGTGTGTGTGTATAGGCCAGACTGGAAGAGGAAAAGAGGTCAGGAATCTTTGCTTTCTGGTCTACAAAGATCACATTATCTGACTCCTGCTATTGTCTTAGGGTCCTATGAAAGTGGCAGGGGACAATTTATGCATGTGTGTGTGTGTGTGTGTTAAAGTGTGCAGCACAAGTAACTGAAGGGGAGGAGAAATAAAAGTTGGGTATCTCTCCAATATGTTTACACAAAATGAACCAATATGTGACTTATTGTTTTGAGGTCATTTGTGGACAGAGGATGGCAGGAGGCCTGTGTGTGTGTGTGTGTGTGTGTGTGTGTGTGTGTGTGTGTGTGTGTGTGTGTGTGTGTGTGTGTGGGGTGGTCAGACTCCCCAACGGCTGACCAGATATTCATAGAATTCCACATGGATGGACACTCAGCTTCCCCTCGCCCCTATTGTGCAGCCAGCCGAGGAAAAGGCACAAACACCGTCAGACGCGTCCTGAAATCGCGGCTGGAGTTTGCCCGATACAAAAAAAAAGAAAAAGTTTGGTCTCTGTTTGATCTGCGACAGAGAGAGAGAGTTGACTCTCGGGAAGCGGGCGGTGTGAGGATCTGACCGTTGCTCAGGACACTTGTTTGATCGGAGACAAAAGAGGATAAGAGTGTGTGGAGGCGACGCGGCCTTCAAACAAGCTCATGCAGATGCAGGAACGCAATCTCATCCAGGCAGACCAGACAGACCAGGCAGACGTTCACGCTCTCTGCTGCGCTGGGCCACTAGAGAGACCACAGTGTGGAGAGAGGAGGCTGGAAATATTGTTTTAAAGGGGACCTGGAACGACTGGAGTGGAGTATCAATGCAGCGTGTCAGCATAAAGGCCTTTCACACACTTAAACTCCTGGTTTCTGATATGTTCCTCAGATGCTCGAAGCTGTTTTTCTCTCGAGGTATGGGGGCAATTTCAGTTGATCTGGCACCCTTTCAAGCATATCTGGCAACCACACAGGCTTTACATCCATTGGCGGTCTCGCCGGACACTCATATGAATGAGTCATGTGACTTAATGTCACTTGCTGCGACTTTTTCGTGACTTCCTTTACCCTATGGAGCTTAGCAACTTTTCTTAAGCTTGCACACTTGTAGACTTATCAACACATTTTCATCCTAGGTCCCCTTTAAATAGAGATCCACTTGTTTCTCAACTACTATGGGAAAAGTGGCTTGGCCTTGATAGAAGGCGGGAATAACCAGTTTTGTTGACCTCTCTCTGTCCCACTGGCGTTTCTAGTAACCCACGCAGACACAGTCTCAGACACTCGTCTGTCTGTTTCCCCCCTTACCTTGGACTTGTTTGAGGGCGGGGTGCTGCGGCCCTTGTCGCTCTGTGTGTGTGTGTTGCTGGGCGGCGAGTGCGTGCCCAGGTTGGCCTGCGGGGGCAGACTTCCTCCGTGCTGCTTGGCCCCCGGGGACACCTGCATGGCCGCCAGCTGAGCGGCGTACAACTGCTGCGAGGAGGCAGACAGGTAGAGGAGGAGGAGGAGGAGGAGGAGGAGAGAGAGACAGATAGGAAGGGGAGGGGGGGGGGGTGAGGGGACAGTAGGAAGAAGAAGGAGGAGAAGAGGAAGGAGGAGAAGGGGAGAAAAGAAAAGGGCGACATGAATAAATGAATACTCGAGAGCGCACAAACAAAAAAGAAGACGGTGGCTAAAAAGCTCTGGAAGAGGAGGCCATTAGTGGCCTCTGTTTGTGTGACAGAGAGAGAGAGAGAGAGAGGAAGAGAGAGAGGGAGAGAGAGAGAGAGAGGGGACATCTCTGTCAGCCCCCTCCCTCCCCCCCCTGGGAGAAGTGCTAACAGCCTCTCTGACAGGCCCACGAGATGGCCATGTCCCCTCCAGGTGCATCGTGGGAGAAAGGGAAAACACTCGGGCTATCGAGGTCACGCCGGAGAGCAAGGCTCCTCGCTCAAGGTGAAAAGAAGGGGTGATGGAGGAGAGAGAGAGAGAGAGAGAGAGAGAGAGAGAGACAGAGAGAGAGAGAGAGACATGCCAGGAGTGTCTCCTGCAATGTTTTCACTGGCCGGAAAAACACCCTGTATTACAGTCAAAAAAAAAACAACATTGAGATTAATTGTTTCAATAACTGCTGTGGGAAATAAAAAAAACAACAACCCCCCCCAGTCCTTCCTCCCTCTTCTTCTTCTTCTTCTTCTTATTTATGTATTTAATTAATTCCTGATTAAATAAAGGCTCTATGGCTCGAGCTGCGATGGTGTGAACGTGCTCGCGGAATATTTATGCAATACCATTGTATCACACAAAACAGTCTCTGGCCGCTATTTCCACAGCAACACACACGGCTTAATGTTCGCAACTTGGACGGAGCGTCGGGGATTCAGAGACACTCGCACGCTTTCTGTGTCTCCATCTTCCTCCTCAGAATCATCCTCCTCCTCCTCCTCCTCCTCCGTCACTTTCATGTCGGCTAATACAAATCTCCAAGACGCTCACGATTTTTATTTTATTTGTCTCCTCAGAATTGTTATTCCCTCGTCTGAAGAGAGAAAGTAACTGATGTGTCAGTGTGCGTGCGTGTGCGTGTGTGTGTTTTTTAAATAGTTATAATTGTTATTATTTATTTCCGGAGGAAGATTTTTTTTTTTTTTTGCTGGAAGAAGATCATCCTTTTTTTTTTTTCTTTTCTTTTCTCGTTTTTTTTTTTTTTATTTGAGTTTAACTTCCGTCCTTCTGTTAGTGCTTGGCTGCCGGCCACCGGCGTCAAACAAAGGCTGGTTTATGCAAATGGACAAGGAAGAGATGCTGTCAGTGCTCGCTCGCTCTCTCTCTCTCTCTCTCTCTCTCTCTCTCTCTCTCTCCCTCTGTCTGTTTGTGCCTCGCTCTATCTCTCTTGACAGCCACATTAGCGCCGACTCTCTTCTGCTATCTCAAATAAAGACATTTATCTCTACTTATACAAACACGGAGAGAAAACTGGCAGCACACACACACACACACACACACACACACACATATAAGAAGTACACAAAAGAAGCACTATTTAGGAGAAACTCATATTTTCAATCTGGAATAATCTCTTGCCTGACTGTCACTCACATGTTTTCTCAATCACGGTCTGTTTGTGTTTAGTCAGATTCGGTACCTGCTGGACATAAGGAGGCTAAAACCAATTCAAGGCTGTAACATTTCTAAAGATTTCACAGCTGGACATAACATTTACAAAGTTCTGCTTTACAGATTGCAGCAGATGGAGATGCAGGTCAGCTCACTATTGCATGTGTGGGCGAGATCGAGGACCTTAAACTTCTGTGTCGTCAATATATGAATGAATAAAGATACTGGTTGTGATTAAGTCCAGTTGCTACTTTCAGGTATTGTGCCCGAACTCTTTTCAAGTCTTTTCACCATCCTATAATTTTAATTCCATCCAAGACATTGTTGAATTTGATATTTTAATCAGATTTGGGAGAAAAAAGAGGTTCAGTCTGGCTCCATACTGTGCCATCTGGTTTGGAGCGGACTGGTCATGTGACCCCGCCGCCCCTACATCATGTCACATGAATGTAAACTTTTATATAAACCTCCTCCCGAGAGAGAAATCTGAGAGGTTTTCCTTCATTGAGGCGTTTCTGCTGCGATATTTAGGTTTGCATTTCTATGACGGATTCTGTGATGGACATAAACTTGTGACTTGATCGTGAAGATAAATGCTTTATAAGAACTGTACCATTCAGCACTCGATTAGTGTCATTTTGAATGTGCTTTTCATGTAAATAGTTCTGATATTGTGATATATCTGTTCTGCTCTGAACAGATATATAGAGAGATCAGATCAGCCTCTCGTCTCAATTAGCTGCTTGGTGGCTCCTGGAAGAAGAGGGGGTGAGGAGGAGGAGGAGGAGGAGAGGAAGGGTGGAGGATGGAGGGAGGAAGAGGGTGGAGGGGGGTTCAGCCGAGCATGAACATCCCTCCACACCCTCCTCCCTCCCTCCCTCCCTTCCCTACCAGCCAAACCCCCTAGCGAGTGGACCACAGGCGGTGTGTGTGTGTGTGTGTGTGTGAGAGAGTGTGTGTGAGTGTGTGTGTCCTGCCATATTCGGACCAGTGGTTCAAAGGCCTCTTTATTTGCGGAGTGAATTGAGTTCCATTACAAGGCCAGCTCCCGTCACTCACAGACTGCTCAATGGGCCGGCGTGCAATCATAAACACACACACACACACACGTAGTCACACACACACACACACACACACACACACACACACACACACACACACACACAGGCGGTGCAGAGGGCAGAGGCACTGTGGAGCGCGCCCAGAGCGTCGCCACAACGACATGCATGTCAACAAACAGGAAGTGACAGCGCAAAGCCCCCTGGGGTGACCGGAGGAGCGAACACACACACACACACACACACACACACACACACACACACACACACACACACACGCACACACTCATAGAGACACAATAAGGGTGGGAGTAATCGGAGTCGCAGGATGAGACTGAGGAATTTGAAATGTCACTCACTGGCCAGGCGCACATGCTGAGCTAAGCTCTCTCACTGTGTGTGTGTGTGTGTGTGTGTGTGTGTGTGTGTGTGTGTGTGTGTGTGTGTCTGAGTGAGTGAGAACCCTTAAACCTGCTCCTCACTCTGTGTGTGTGTGTCTTCTAATCCTCAATTGTGAGCCCGGCTGCCTCTAACACATCTGCATGTGTGTGTGTGTGAGTGTGTGTGTATTTGCACGTGAGCGTGTCTAGTGGTCAGCATGTGTTCATCACATGACACGCGTCTGTGTGTGCGTGTGTGTGTATGTGTGTAAGTATGTGCAGCCTGAGCTCTATTGACCAGAGGTGAAAAGGTGGTGTGTGACTATCAGTGTAACTCTGAGTGAAGACATGGGGGTGACTGTGTGTGGTATTAGGACTATTGACAATGTGTGTGTGTGTACGTGTGTGCGTGTGTGACTGACACACACACACACACACACACACATACATAAACACACACACACACTAAAGAAGTATTCCATCTCTTTGTTGTTCAAATCCTTCTGTCATCTTAGTGAGGATCTGTGTGTGCGTCTCTCTCTCTCCCTCCCTCTGTGTGTGTGTGTGTGTGTGTGTGTGTGTGACTCTTGGTCAATAATCTCCAGCTTTAGCCAGATTACCAGCCTTGCCTGGTCTTTGTTGTCAGAGTTAGCAGCCTGAGCTCCATTGTTTACACGGACACCGAGGACTTATTGTACAGCTCTTAATGGATTTCTGTCTGCCTGTCTGTCTGTCTATCTGTCTATCTGTCTCTCTATCTGTCTGTCTGTTTGTCCATGTTCTTTTTCAATGGCAATAAAACTGAATAAGTACACAAAAAAAAGAAATAAAGGGAGCAATAATCCAAACAAAAACAAGCCAGCGTAGGACTCAGAACAGCGTCGGCCCAGTTCATATCAAACCGAGGCAGTGCTTTTCTTATAGATCGGCAGGCCTCGGCCTCAAGGACAAACACAAACAGTCTGAAGGAATTTTATCCACAAAAAAACATCTCAAGTGCGCAGGTTATTGTTTGTGCTCGCAGAAAAAGAATTCAAGAGAAATAATAAAAAAAAAAAGTTCAATTTCGCAGTTGGAGACAAGTACGTCTAAAAATGGACGATGATCATGTTTTTTGAAGGTGTTGCATGACTCTAGGATCGAGAAATTAGTTCATTCACTGCTTTAACTTTTTTTTTAAGTTTAACCGCAAGAAAGTGGGATTCACACTAAATATAAGATTAAGACTGTATCAACAAATGTGTTAAAAATCATTGTTTTCACTTTACTGGAAGTACGTTCAGGTGCTTTGGGGTTAAAAAAAAGTCCAAAAAGTATTTTAATCATTATATCGTATCTTCGTGTGCAACCTAAAGGACCCAGCTTGGGAATTTTAACCACAGAAAAGTGTATTTCACACCAAGTATTATAGGACTGTATGTGTTTGTGAAACGACTGTTTTCCTTCGCTGTGTTGTGGAGGTGTTGAGCCACCAGTCCTATCTCCGTATTGACTTCCCATCGATGCTGCCCTGCTATCTCCAAACAGTTATTTATTTATTTATTTGTTTATTTATTTTTGAACCAGGGAGGAAGGAAGATAGCGGCTCTGGAGCAATCCCATTCCTCCCGTCCCAGAAAAACGCTGCGCTGTACTCCTTCCCTCCTCCAGATAAGGTTCTGTAGGGAAACGAGCCGCTCCATTGATTCCTCATTTGCCTCCTCGTCATCTGTCCCTGTCTCGTTTTTTCCCTCCCTCCTCCCCTCCCCTCCCCTCCCCTCTCCTCCCTCCCTCCTTCCCTCCCTCTGTCCGTTGTTTGTCTGTCCGTCTCTCCGGTGTACAGTGTGGTAATCCAGGACAATATGTTCCAACATCTGCCTCTCCATATGATGCCTGACCCACACCATCGACCCTCTTTATATAGCCACACGCACGCATACACACACACACACACACATTTTAATCTCTTGCACACATCCACACGTTTCTCCTCCACACCTCCAGCTTCCTCCTTCCCTCCTCCATCTCTCTTTTTATCATTTTAACTGATCTGCTACCTTAGTTTTTTTTACCTTTATCGATAACTTCTCCCTCTCCCTCATTAAAAGGCTTTTTCCTCTCCATCTCTTCCCGTCTCTCTCTCTCTCTCTCTCTCTCTCTCTGTCTCTCTCCCCCTCTCTCCTCCTCAGCCCATTTATGCGACATGGATGATATCAATGATATCAGGGGTCAATAGGGAGCCAGATTAAACATGCTCTAATGCACAATGTCACACTCATCCCCCCCACAGATTAAGATACTAAATGCCAAACTTGTGCGATCCAAAGCCTCTGTTCCCTTGAAAACCGTCTGTGGAGGATTCCCGGTTAAGCTCCCATTGACTGTATAAGTGCTACTCTGTTGATTTGTATGGAGGATGTTTTAAACATAGAAAGAGCTTTGAATCATTCACAGATTAATACTTTTTTTTTTCGAAGAACTGCACTTAACTCAAAGCCGTGCTTTTCAGAGTTTTCGCTCTCTATCTCATCTCCATTTGTGCTTTTTTTCCCCTCTAGTGTATAATGAGGGCATAAGCCATTGTTTATGCCAGTTTGACACAGCTATTTCAGCTTTAGACACTTTATGGCTGCAGATCAGAGCCTTAGAGAGTTTTTCCAAAAGAACCGAATATCATAATACTATGGAGCATGCTGCTTTCCATTTCCAAAAAACAATCTGCAGTATTCCTACTTTAAAAGGCATGCGACACTAAAATCCACTTGAGCCCCTTTCATCCTGGATCTATATGTGTATATAGTGAAGTTTTAGCCATAGACTGCACGGCCTGTAAATCAGATTTCTGAGTGTAAAACGCACACAATCAGAAAGTTCAACTATGGAAAACGACACATCCCCTCAGCACGAAGGATCCGTCATAGCGGTAGGTACTGGAAAAAAGTGCTGGAAAACGACCAAATAAATGACACAAATGTGCCGGTCAGATAAAATACACTGCATTATCTGTGTCATTTAGTTGTCAAGATGGTAGATCAGAGAAGGTCGACCAGCTGCGAGCGGCTCTGACGCCCTCTGTACTGGAGGTGTTGGTGATGCCCAGTATGGGCTGCATACATTATCGCCCATTGTCTCCACTTCCTGTGTGAGTCTGCGGCGAGGCGGCGGAGGTCGCGACCCCGGGCGGATATCAACTCCGTCCTTGCTTCGCCTCGAGATAAGGAAGCCGCTGTCACATGGCCGGCGCAGATGCATGGCCGTAAAAAGAAAAAAACCTCAGATATCACTCATTTTCATACTCTCACTGCATTAAAGGGGAACAGAGCGTCTTTGTGGGCCTGGAAAAATGGGACTAATCACAGCGAACAGGATGCAAAAACAACTCTATTGGATTTCATGGGTGTATGGGAGGAAATTTGTGACGTAACATCTTCTATTAGGGAAATATTTACACCCAACAACAGCTGCGTACAGGAAGTCACACCGGACAATGTGACGACTGCATCAAGTGTTGATCGTTCTTCTTCAGATGATTTTTCCAAGACTTCTCCAACTTTTTTTAGTATTTTACTCCAAAATCAGACTATGTGCAATGCTTCTCGACCATAGAGAGGAGCAGAACGGACAGAATAATTTTCCAAGGAAAACTCATGCTTCACTTTTTCTCCCATTGATCATGCGTTTCCATGACCAACGAAACTTGGTTGTTAAATTTCCAGGTTTTCCAGGAGCTGTGGGAACCTTAAATTTCCCAAAGATAGAGATTGTAAAAAAAATGGGATAAAAGGGGCATTTAACTCTTTCCGAGATAGAGAAGCAGCCTTTTTTATTGAAGGGGCCACGGTTTTGGGTTAAATGCTCCAGAAACACAGAATCCTAGATTTTCCAGATCCAATTTTTTCGAGATTAGAGATTAAGATTTCAGATGAACTGGCAGAAATAACCCCGCTGTTTTCAGGGTTTTCAAGGCAGAAATTACTGCAACAAATTACCATTAAAGATTGAGCGACAATGGCCCCTGCCCTCATGTTTTACCTCCCCTCCTCCCAGCTTCTCCAGGTGTTTTCCCTGACTGAAACGGCTCATTTTCCCAGGTTTTTCCAGGGTGCGTGGGAACCCTGCGGACAGGTCCGTGCTGCTCTCCTGAACGCAGCTGGGAAAGCTCATTGTGCGGCCTTATCTGCAAATCTTTCATCTCTTTTCTCCACGTGCATGTGTGAGTCTGTGAGTGTGTGTGTCTCAGCTGAGTGGGTTCACCTGTGTCGTCGCCTATGGACAGAAAAAAACAACAACAAAAAAATAACACACAAACAACAACCTGCTGGGTTGCCACGGCGACCCCGGGGCCCGAGCTAACCCCCGGCACGTCTCGTCTGGGCGACAGAAACACGACGGAGACGCTCCCAGAGGAAATCCATCCACACTGAGACATCTGCACGTTGTGTGTGTTAGCCCGGACAAATCCGTTTCTTTCCGACGGGCCTTAATCTCAGTGTGTGTGTGTGTGTGTGTCTGTGTGTGTGTGTGTGTGTGCGTGAGACACAGAGAGAGTGACTGAGTGCGTGTGGTTGTGTTTTTCGGGAGGATTGTAAGAAAGAAATCTGCTAGTGAGTGGTGTTTTTTGTTTTTTTTTTGGCACTTGTTGTGTCCTCTCACCCCTCCCTGCTGGTTAAAACAAAAAAACAACAAAAAAAACAAAAAACCCGAAAAACAACAACAAAAAAACCAAGACAACAAAATCCAATCACTAGGTAGACAAAGCCGTTCAACTGGAGATTGAGCGAGTCTGGACACAGTCGAACATATGGACGGCTAGATTGAAGAGGCGATAACACCGCCGAGGACATTATTCTCAGGCTCAACACACACACACACACACACACACACACACACACACACGCAGAGCAATAATGAAATCAGGGAGGACAGCGGGGTCCGTTCTCCATGACAGAGTCACACCGCTCCTCTCCTCTCCTCTAGAGTCGGGCATATGGGGCCAGCGCGTTTGTCTGACAGGTGCAAATGTATTAACACACACCCCGCGTCACCCTTAACCCACATCTATTCCCCATCCTTCCCAAGTGTGTGAACAGTAAGTGAAAAAGATGAGAGGAGGAGGCTGGGGGAAGGGGAGGGGGGGTATGTGTGTCAATGCAGCTGTTTCTCTCCGATACAGTCTGTGTGTCTGTGTGTATGTGTGTGTGTGTGTGTGTGTGTTTTATGATAATGTGTGTCGGGGAGAGCCGAGCGCAATCTACGTGGAAACATGGGAGGTTAATGTGTTTCAGGCTCTTAACCCCGGGGAGACGAGGGGGCCCCACAAAGCACACGTGGATCTGACTGGAAAGTGTGTGTGTGTGTGTGTGTGTGTGTGTGTGTGTGTGTGTGTGTCCATAGGGGGTATGTGTGTTGGGTCAGGATTACCAAGTGATAGGCCACTTATTCCAAGCACACAGACGAGACGGAGAAGAAGGAGAAGGAGAAGAATTCGGCTCCATGTAAGTGGGATAACAGATGACAAGTTGGACTGTTTCACTCTTCGGCGCTTTCTTCGCCCTCTCTGCGTTTCCTGCTTGTTCCCGAGCTCGCCCTCCGGATTTACGACGCGCGGTAAACGTAGCAAACAAGCAGATGCTGCTCTCAAATGTACAACGTCCAGGGTCGGATAAAGACGAGATGAAGCTGTATATTTGCCCCACTGAGGGCAAATTATGCGCACTATCGTGGTAGCAAAACAACCCGAAAAGGAGCGTCAGTGGTGAAATGATTAGGAGTATAAATTTGCACTACAAAATACAGTGAAAAGGGAAACATTTCTATGCATATATGTAGAGTGATAATGCATTTGCATGATGCATAGTATACGTGCTTGAGAATGATGATGTGGTGTCACTAAAAACATTGCAAAAGTCTGCAAAAAAATGGCACCGACTTCTACAGCCCCATTCATTTCTTATGGGAATCTTTTTTGCAGTTTTTCCCAAATTCCATCGCAAAAATGTCACATTCTATTGAGAAAAGTAATAGCATGGTTAATCCACTCGAACTGCACGATTCACTACATGATTTAACGGGGTTCTCTCGACGGTTGTGTAGTTATTAACTGTCAGAAGAATGACATGGAAGAAGAAAAATATGAAGATTTTAGACCATAGTGTTTTTTTTTTAGGCTATCTATCTTAAAATCCGACTGCACTACATCTAATGTCACTTCTGAAGAAACTTCTCAGAGAGACAGAGAGAGACAGAGAGAGAGAGTGTGGTTAAAGGCTCGATTTCTCTCTCACCACAGCGGTTTCTGTGGTCTCGGGTCGCTCCATAAACAAAAACCGAAAATCCAAATTGGGTTTTGTGGCTCTCAAACCCTCCGACGGCCTCCGAGAGACAGTCCGCGGCGCCGATCACACCTGAACGCCGAGTCTCACTCCCTCCCTATGAATAAAACCTGAAATCATGTCAAATACGACATTTTCCCCTCACGCTGATCGACACGCTTCCACACTCGCTGCCACTCACGTCGGCGGGACATCACATGGAATCCATCACGTTTGGGGATCGTTCTTTTTTCTCTCTCTCTTTTTCTCTCTCTCTCTTCTCGTTTCTCTAAATCTGAGAGGGAGGGGTGGAACACAGACGCCCCGGGGATCGACCGACTTGACAGTCAGTCTGAATATTTCACTGCCTCTTACCGGACGTGTCGCTTCGGTGTGATCTTTTCTATTTATTTCTATGTTTTTTCCCCCCCACCCCTCCGCTCCGATCATCGAGATCATGTTTTGGGTGCGAGCGTCTGGGCCGTCCGCGGTGTGACAGCTGTCCCGACTGCGACGCCCCCTGTGGGCTGTTGTGTCTGTGGCGTGTGAGCTCAGGAGTCGTGGATATGAGAACAGGTACGGGCGATGGCGTTCATTCTTTTCTCTCTCTCTCTCTCTCTTACCTGGAGCTGTAGCGGTCCCAGGCCCGGTGTGGCGGCAGCTGCGGCGGCCATTGTGGTGGGGATGAGCTGGAGAGGGTAGGGGTCACCTTCAAGACATGGGAGGAGATCAGAATTACAATCTGGGACTGTTTAAAAGCCCTCCATATGATATTGCTGTATAGCTAGGTCCCTGTCAGGATAAATACGTATCGAAGGAAAACTGAAGTAGACTCCACTGTTCTAAAAAAGACCTTAGTTTTAACTGTTCAAGCACTTTTCAAACATTGTCAAAGTAAAAAGATTGACCTTTCAAGCCTCTTTATTTAAAAAAAAAAAACATTAAGTTTTAAACCTTGAAAATGCAGCACTGGAATTATTGTTTTCTAACTTTCTAACAAATGTCGAGCGTTTTTGAGGCACTCAGACCAAAATTTAAGCGGTTTTCAAACCTCGTAATTGCAAAGTTCAAGGTTTCTGAACAGTCGTACGGACTCTCCCTTCTCCCTCTCCATCTCTGCATCCCCCTCATCCTCTTGTTTTCCCGTTTTCCCTCCCTCCCACCTTCCTCCCCCTCCTCCCACCACCTGAGCCCCCCCCCCCCCCCTCCATCTCCCCCCATTGCAGCTGTTAAAGCCGTCCTTTGTGTTTGCTGCCGGTCGGGCCTTAATGAAAAGCCTGATTGTGTGTCCTCCTCCTTAATACCCCCTGACAAAGAGCAGCGAGGTGAGGGGATTCTGATAAAGCTGGCCCCTGCGCCGTAATTAAGAGCCGACACTGCCGATTCCTGCCCTCTCTCCTTCCCTCTCCTTCTCTCTCTCTCTCTCTCTCTGTTCTCTGAACTCTCTCCTCCTGCGTCCTCCCTCCTCGTGTCCTCCCCTACGTTCGCGTCTCTCCCCACCTCCGTCCCCCTCTCTCCTTCTGTCAGGAGTGATTTAACAGGAGATAGACGGCGGTGGCGGCGGAGATGACAGAAGTGCGGAGAGAAGAGAAGAAACGGGAGGGAGGGAGGAGGGAGGAGGAGGAGGAGGAGGAGCAGAGGAGGAGGACGAGTGCAGATTATTAGTGACCAGGTGCAGATAGGGCTGGTGCTGTAATTACTCTGAGAATGGGAAAAAAGGGGGGAGAGAAAGGTCAGAGGGGTGAGGAAAGGAAAGGAAAGGCAGATATGGACGGGAGGAGGAGAAGAGGAGGAGGAGGAGGAGGAGGAGTACAGTACTTAATCCTGGTGGTATTGAACAGCGTGCAGCTGCTGACAGCTCTGACTTGTAAGTGGACATGCCCACGGAGCAAAACTCCAGAAGATGGAGGTCAGACTTGTGTCACACTGAGGACTCTCTCTCTCTCTCTCTCTCTCTCTCTCTCTTTTCACTCTGTCTCTCTCTCTCTCTTCTCGGACAAAACTTGGGAATGTTCTCCGGGCTTGACCTTGCATTTCTGACCTGAACCTCTTGGCTGTACCAGGACCAACTAATAAAACAAAAAAAAAAGTGCGCCAGCAGCTTGGTACAAGCTGAGACCTTTCCTCTCCGACATATTTTCCCATATATATAGATATAAAGACAAAAAAAGATGAGGAGAGAAGACAAAAAAAAGAGAAGAAAAGGCATTCTTTTCTTCAACGAGGAGGGAGGGATTAAAGAATTATTTCAGGACTGTGTATTCTAGGAGATGGATCTCTGCTCCTCGCTCCCTGGACAAACATGAGCCCGGGTGGATATTTATGCTCCTCCTGGGGGTCGCTGCAACAAAAGGGAAGGAGGACGGAGGAAAGCAAACATGTTGCTCTTGGCTCGCCGGACGGGACGAGATTTCTCACTGATGAGAAATCAGACGAGCAGGACGGGAGGGAGAGTCAGACGAGAGGGAGGGGAGGGGGAAGGATGTCACCGAAATCCTTTTTGGTGCCAATTTGTTTTGCCTTTTCTTTTTCTTCTCTTTTTCTTTTTTTTAAAAAAAGGAAAAACCCTTATAGAGGCGCCTGGTGTGATGTCACCATGATGTCATCGGGGTCGAGCTCATGGGGATTTTGTGGAATCCCGGCCTACGCTACGTCCACTTTTTCACATATCTTCACTTGGATTATCGTGATTGTTGAGGAGTCTCGGTCTCCAATCTCCCATGACAATTTGGAAGTTACGGAGCGAAAATAAGCCTCAAAGTGAGCGTTCCCAGGCTAATTCGCTAATTCAGTTTTCAATATTTAAGACGCACTATAAAAAGTCCTTCCTCGGGCCCTTATAGCTTCAGACAATGGGCTCATTCAGCTTGAGGAGCTGGCGGGAGCGTCCATACTGCGCCCGATAAGAAAAAAAAAAAAAATCTATTCATATCTTCAAAAAGCTACGAAAGTGCCCCGAGAATATGTCGGAGCACAATGCTACACATGTCCTATTTTAGAGCACCAAAACTACACGGACTCACAACAACTTTGAAAGTTGCCAGAGAGTTTTCTCAGGGGCGGCGCAGTCTGGCGCGCCACGCCGATCCGGTTGGAGTTGGCGGGAGGCAGCGAAAAGACGAGCCCACCACTTGATAGGGTATTTACGTGGGCAGTGGGCGTGGGTGAAGATGGCACTAATTAAAATGGAGTGGACTTGTTTGGGAAGCTGTGAAACTCTAAAAAGGGGGCGGTGGTGGTGGTGGTGGTGGGGGGGGGGATGGGGGGGGCGGATATTATCTGTGGTGAAGTTTTTTTGTATTTGCGATATCACAAAGCGATATCTCTGGCTGTGTGTGTGTGTGTGTGTGTGTGTGTGTGTGTGTGTGTGTGTGTGTGTGTGTGTGTGTGTGGGCTGTGTTGGAAACATGTTCTGGCTGCCTCCTGTGTTAATGTGAGGAGAACCTGGGGCAGGTCACATTACCACCCTCCCTTCCTCCTCCTCCTCCTCCTCCTCCTCCTCCTCCTCGACCCCCCCCACGGTGCATTTATTCCCAGCATCCCCTGGCACTCTCTCTCTCTGTCCCTCTCTCTATCTCTCTCTTTCCTCTTCTCTCTCTCTCTCTCTCTCTCTCCCTCTCTCTATCATGGTAAACAACACATTGCCACACAGCCGGAGCGTGATAGCCAAAAAAAAAAAAAAAAAAAGAAAAAGAAAGAAAAAAAAAATCCTGCAGGACGCCCGCATTTTGTTGCTTTTATACATCAAAAAATAGACAAGACAAAAGGAAGGAGCCAAAAGGACGGAGCAAGAGGGAGAGAGAGAGAGAGAGATAAAACGAGGGAGATAGAGAGTGTAAACAGGAAGGGGTGTATTTGGACTGGTTTTTCTATTAAGAGAGAAATGTTGTGATAGGGGCGAGCTCGTCTTTTGGGAAACAGTCCGACTCCCTGTGTGGGAAAGGCGGTCAGACGTCTACCTAGAGCCTGCTGAAAAACACTCCAAAGCATCACACGTTCACGGAGCAGTTTGCAGGCTGAAAAGTTGCACCTATTTATGAATGTGTGTGTGTGTGTGTGTGTGTGTGTGTCAGTGACTCACTGCAGCCGGGTTTGTAGTTGAAGCCAGGGGGCATGAGGAAGCCCTGCTGGGCCGCGGCCGCCGCCAGGGTCCTCTGGTCCGGAGGAAAGACGGGAATCATCAGAGGAGGGAGCTGGCCCTGGACCTGCTGAGGACGGACGGAGGGAGGGAGGAGAGGGAGGAGAGAGAGGAGACAGAGGAGAGAGAAGAGGGTTAAGAAAACATGAAGAGAAGCAGAGAGGAGAGGCTATGGAACGCTGGCTTCATCAGAAGTTCCATTGAACTATCCTATTGAGATCCTATCTATCCGATCAGTCATATTGGGAATATTCCTGCACAGATGTGACGCCAATTCATGCTTATCTGGCAACCGCCGTGACGATCACATCACTGGTGCTTTTCCCCTGAATTGTGATGGCTGGAGTGAGTGTGCATCCAGCCTCATATGTTTAAGACCTGAGGGGAACAACCAGTAAGATATTCAGTCCAAACTGGTGTGAGCCTACACATCAACATAGGCAGAGAAACACACATTACTGGTGTTTCATGACACTGTCCATTGTGAAACCCAGAGTTTGTACAAGGACGGAGATATGAAACGATATGACATGAAACGATATGAAAGCTAAAAGTGTTTTTTTGTTCTAGATCTCCTTCAAGTAGCCGATCACACACACACACAGAAAGAAAAAAAAAACAATGCTTACAGTGCTGCTTAAAATAGCATCAACCTCCAGTGCCATTGTGAAGTCAGTTACATCTGAATTACATCATAGCTATGTGTCACAGTCAAATCCACTCAGGCTCATATACAAGGATTCGTGTAATGCATATGGAGCATACAGGCGACACTGGTCCACAGACACACTGGTGCAGTCCTACCCACGCACACACACACACACACACACACACACACACACACACACACACACAGATATAGACCCAGACAAACAGAGACACAGGAACACTCCATCTTCTCTAGTCAAAGACAAATAGCATGTCACGAGGACAGTTCACAAAACTCTCACAACAGCTGGCCCGTTCCCTTTCTTTGGAATATGATGTTCTCCCCCTCCTCTCTCTCTCTCCCCTCCTCCCCACAAACACCCCAAAACACACACACACACACACACACACACACACACACACACACACACACATGCTTACAGCCACAACCCTCTGTGCGCACCCGCCGGCAGAGAGCCATACGACTTCACAAGGTTTCCAGGATTTTAAAAGGAGAAGCAGAAAAAAAAAAAAGCTCCTCCGATGGGTGGCTTTGGCAGGGACGCCAGGAGAGGGAGAGAGAGAGAGAGAAGGAGAGAGAGGAGGAGAGACAGGGAGACAGAAAGAGAGAGAGAGAGAAGTAGGAGACAGATGGTTGCACTAAACAGCGCTCTGCCAAAAACAACACACAAAGCCTCGCGTGTGATGGACTGACTGACAGTCTGAGAGGGGAAAAGACGGGAGAGGATGAGGGAGGAGAGGAGGCGGCCAGGGAGAAAAGGTGAGACGATGAGTCCGGGTGTAAAGCGAGGGGGGCAAGGCCAGAACGGTGGGGCGGGAAAGGAAAAAGAGAGAGAGGGAGAGAAAGGGAGCCAAAGTCTGTGCAGATTTTCAGTAAATCGTCCAAAAGAGAGAGAGAGAGAAGATCAATGTGTTTGTGTCAACCACAGGGCAACACTCTGGACACCAGGAGAAAAACTCCCCAGAACATGACACATCTCGTCGTTGAGGTCGTTTTATAACTGGAGACGCTCTGTTCATAAATGTTTGGGCAACAGGACAACAATGCTGCGCCTACGCACAGCCGAAATAGGATAAAGACGATGGAGGAAGAAGAAGAAGAAGACGAAGGAGAAGAAGAGAGTGCAATGTGATCACTTACTTAACGACTCGGCTGCGTTTCTCTCCATCTACATCGTCTCCGGACTGACATTTAAAACGAAACGACTTCGGGCTGAGGAGAGGCGCGTCCAGCTGTGCTGTTTTTCACAGAACCTGGTTGAATTCAACCTTTACGTCCTCGCACTCTCAAACAATCTATCAATCATCTCGTGCTTTGTACCCGAAGGTGTGGCAGGGGTCTGCTGGAGTCTATCTCCGGCTAGCACACATGCTCAGAGTCTCTAATCGACTTAAACATGCGTGTTTTCAGACTGTGGGAGGAAACCTGAAGAAAACCTCCAAAGACAACACAGTAATGGTACGTAAAACCACAAAACTGGTGGTTATGTAGTAATAGAACCTATACAATCAAAAGGGCGCCATTTTTCTCACCTCGTCCTATTCATTTCTTATGGGACGGGAAGTTTTTCCACATATTACATTGTTCCATAGAGAAAAGTAATAGCATAACAACATATCTCGATATATAATATGTTGCTATTAGGGGTCAACAAAAAGAATAAGAAACGGCAGGAAAAAACAAGCGTGAAACAAGGGTTTGAAACCCTCAATCCTTTGAATCTGAGCAGAAACGCTTCAATTTAACCTTCGCCCTGTGTCAGGTTCGACTTTTAACCTCGACTCACTCGTCTTCATCTCTGGTCACATCTCTCATTTATCTATTTTTTTTGGGGGGGGGGCAGCAGGTAAATGGCTGCGTAGGATAATGGGCAGGTGAAAAGCCTGTTTGATGTGTGGAAATTGTTCCGAGATGATGAAAAATGGCTGGAAAATGGCTCCACGACCACACGGTGACACGGACACAAGTGGAGACGTGTGTGTGTGTGTGTGTGTGTCCTGTCCGGTAACCACCTACAGTATGTGTGTGGCTCTCTGTGTGTGTGTGTGTGCGCCCCTCCTCTTCCTCCTCCCGGTCCTGTGTGTCGGCACGCGGCAGCACTGTAATCAAACTATCACCGCGCGCGGGGAATAGCGGCTCTCTTCAAGCGGCTCCCGTTTCACCCCCTACTCCCACCTCCTCCTCCTCCTCCTCCTCCTCCTCCTCCTCCCTTACACCAAAAACAATAATTACTCCACCATTTTTTGGTAGAACCGTAAACTGCCGCGCTTGCCTCGCTCGGCGCGATCAGAAGGGAGAGGCGTTCCAGCGCGCCGCTTGGACAGGACCCCTGCGGGGACGAATCACAGACACAACAGTTCCGCTTTGCCTTTCAGGCCTAATTGGACATATGCTGGAGTGGAGCTGGCTAGAGAGGCTGTAATGTACCGTAGGGAGGAGGAAGAGGAGGAGGAGGAGGAGGGGGAAGAGGAGGAGGAGGAGGAGGAGGACAAGTCTGAGGCAGCTGTAATCACTGCTGGAGAGTAGTGGAATACACGTAACGGTATTTAGAAGACAAAATGTGGGAATGTGGGTGACCGTGCTACAGTGCAGCTCCGGTTCGAGTTCAAGTTTATGGATTACATGAAATTATCTATTTAACGTCATTTTACGGGACGTTTTATACATACTTTTACATTTATGCATGCATCATACTGGATAGATGTGTAATTTTCTACACTTGCACCTATCGTTTTGTACGTTTAGCCATGGAAATTCCTCTTCTGATGTAAAAAGTCTGCAGTTTATGGCTACAACTTATCTATGAAACAATCTCGTACGTGCTTAGAAATTATGGCAAATGTACAGACTACGCCTGTGCAAACCACTAGAGTGACTTTGTGTGTGTGTGTGTGTGTGTGTGTGTGTGTGTGTGTGGTCTGTCATTCCAAATGAAAATATCATTGTGTCTCTTTTCCTTTCTGAGCCCATGAACAATAGGAAAAAACTAATCAGCCCACAGAAGTGTTACACAATACCGGTCTCCACAATGGGATCAAGCAGGAGAAGAGAAGAGACGAATAAAACGAGAAGAGAGAGAGAGAGAGAGAGAGAGAGAGAGAGAGAGAGAGAGGGAGAGAGCTAGAGAGAGAGAGAGGAACAGAAAACATCAACAGGAATTACACTGAGAAAGCGGAAGTTTTATGGGGAATCGTTGGCTCCCATATGTTGTTGTTGTTGTTGCATGGAACAGCTGTTGAGCTGCAGCGCCGCTACCCTGGCATGGTCACTGGCACACACACACACACACACACACACACTCACACACACACTCTGACCTCCACACACACACATGTGCGAGGCAGAAATCATGGGGTCACGCAGGGTGAGAGGGGTGAGGGGAGTGTGGAGGTACCTGTCCTCTTACATCCCTCCACTTTGTGAGGCGTGACTCACAGTCTGATATTACGACACAATAACCTTTAGAGTGGATTATGCGTGTTCGGCAGCCGCGTGTGATCCCAGTGTAAAACTTTGAAAAAAGAAAAGGGGGGAAAAACAAGCGAGGGAGCGAGCTCTCTCCCCAAAATCACAGCGTGAGAATCAGAGACAAAGAGACGCATTGACAGAAGGAAAGAAAAGCCTGAGAGACAAAGAGAGAGCAAGATAGAGAGAGAGAGAGAGAGAGAGAGAGAGACAGGGAGAGAGAGAGAAATGAGAGCGAGGCCAGATCTATCAGACAATCTCCAGATCCCACATAAAGGGAAAAAGGCACATCTGAAACAGCAGGCGCTTTGGGGAATAACGCACTCCGCAGCTTCTCTTTTCACATCAGGGCCCAAAGTGAACATGAAAACCTACAACACACACACACACACACACACACACACACACACACACACACACACAGAGGCGGGGAACATCACACCACTCCGCTACTGTGGAGAATAAGGAGCGACGCCTCCCAAAAAAAAGGAACCTGAAACAAACAAAACGGAAACTCGTAATATAGAAAAAAAATTCCCTCTAATCAGGGATAAATGAAGGCGAAACAAAGAGGAGAGACAGAAGAATATCTCGGAGAAAAAAAGGGAAAAAGTTTGAGGAGAAGTTTCGGAAAAGGGGTGGGAGGGGAGGTTCACCTCAGCTTGAGAGAGAGAGAGAGAGAGAGAGAGAGAGAGAACTTCCCAGGAAATCAATGTGACAGAGGGAGAGGAGAGGAGAGGAGAGGAGAGGAGAGGAGAGGAGAGGAGAGGAGAGGAGGGGAGAGGAGGGGAGATGAGGGGAGAGGAGAGGAGAGGAGAGGAGAGGAGAGGAGAGGAGAGGAGAGGAGAGGGGGGGGAGGAGAGGAGAGGGGGGGGGGGAGAGGAGAGGAGAGGAGGGGAGAGGAGAGGAGAGGAGAGGAGAGGAGAGGAGAGGAGGGGAGAGGAGGGGAGATGAGGGGAGAGGAGAGGAGAGGAGAGGAGAGGAGAGGAGAGGAGAGGAGAGGAGAGGAGAGGAGAGGAGAGGGGGGGGAGGAGAGGAGAGGGGGGGGAGGAGAGGAGAGGAGAGGAGGGGAGAGGAGAGGAGAGGAGAGGAGAGGAGAGGAGAGGAGGGGAGGGGAGGGGAGAGGAGAGGAGGGGAGGGGAGAGGAGAGGAGAGGAGAGGAGAGGAGAGGAGAGGAGAGGAGAGGAGAGGAGAGGAGAGGAGAGGAGAGGAGAGGAGAGGAGAGGAGAGGTTTGGTTTTCAAATTCCTTTTATTAACCAATCTAACACAGAAACTCCATCAAATCAAGAGGATCACTTCAGAACACAACCAAGAGAAACAAAAACAGAAAAACAAAAACCCTGAAACTCAAAAATGAACAACCAGCCCCCCATCTTCCCGCACAGAGCACAACACCCCCCCAACAGCCCAGATGCGACTGAAAGTCTGAACATTGTCCAACATGTGATAATAGGCATGTTCCACCCTCAGTCGGGCCTTCAGCAGCCCCTCCAGGACCGGCAGCAGCTCCACACTGCCCTCGCCCTGAGTCCGGTTCCTACGGGTCAGCCAGATGGACAACTTTGCAGAACCAAACAAAAAGTTCATCAGTGTGTGCACAGATTTATTCCTCACACTGTATTTTGGACCAAAAATAAACAAATCATGAGAGAAATCCTCACCAAGACCCTGACACCACCTTTTTAAAAGCTCAAACAGTGCCACCAGCCGAGGACAGTGAACAAATAAATGTTCCAGAGTTTCACTCTGAGAACAGAACACACACCCCTCCCCCAGCTCCGGATCCATGTGCGCTCTGTATCTGTTCGTAGCTATTGCCCCATGTACGATCCTCCACTGGAGGTCTGCTGTCCGCTTTTCAACAGGCAGCTTGTACAGGGACCTCCAGCTGCCTTTCGGGGAAACGTCTGGACCAAAAACCTCAGTCCACCTCGACTCATTGGTCCCAGCCAAGGAGCGCAGGTTCAGGACCTTCACGCAGGTCTGGTACAGAGCCTTTTTCCCCGCATTGTGAAATTTGTCCAGGTGAGGAGTGGAGAAGGACAGCAGCTTACCCCCCACCTCCTGCCACTCCCCCACAGCTGGGGCAATAGACAGAGAGGGGAAACTGTATTCTCCCTCCTCACTCCACTGATCACATGCAGCCTGGTTTTCAACAAATGCTCTGTGGGTTTCAGGCAGGGCGGCACAGACCTCCTCCACCATCTTCCTGATCAGCCTTTCAGAGGTGATGTTGGTCCTCTGCCTCAGAGTGTCTGCAGATCCTGCAGTCATCCTCATCAGGTGACCGAGCTTGATGCACCCAGCATCTCTCAGGCTGACTCGCAGACTGGCAGACTGCAGGGTTTGAGTCCATAAAAAGCTGTTGAAAAACAATGGCTCCTCAAACAGCCACATGCCTGGCATCTCCCCTCCCTGACGAGCAGGACCA
Organism: Karalla daura; assembly: GCA_029224185.1. Taxonomy (NCBI): domain Eukaryota; kingdom Metazoa; phylum Chordata; class Actinopteri; order Chaetodontiformes; family Leiognathidae; genus Karalla; species Karalla daura. The sequence goes on along the minus strand of CM055209.1, from coordinate 4,496,303 downwards.
AGGATCTGCCAGGCCTGTAACACGGAGCTATAAAATGGCGTCAACCCTGTTAAATCCATGTCCTTGAGGTGCAAGAGGAAAAGGTGTTTGTCGTAGCCCAGTCTCCCAGCTTTCCTCAGCAGCAGCCGGGCTGTGTCACACCATCGAGGGCCACAGTCATACAGCAGTCTTTTTGCAGCCTGTAGTCTAAAAGAGGCAATTTTGGCCTGGATGTTGATCAGTCCTTGCCCCCCTTCAGCCACAGGCAAGTAAAGGACCCCAGCCCGGACCCAGTGCTTCCCAGACCAGAAAAAATCCAGTATGGCTCTCTGGACATCCTCCACCAGGCCTCTAGGTGGCGTTAGAGCGATCAGCCTATGCCATAGAGCCGAGGCGACCAGGTTATTGGCAACCAGAACTCTTCCCCTATAGGACAGCTGGGGTAGCAACCATTTCCATTTTGACAACCGAGCGCACACTTTCTCCTTCACTCCCTCCCAGTTCTTTTTTTGAAAGCCCTCGTTCCCTAAAAACACTCCCAGAACCTTCAATCCCTCTCTCCCCCACTGAAGGCCTCCAGGCAGACTAGGTGCCACCTTCCCCCTCCATTGCCCCACTAACAGAGCCTCACTCTTTGCCCAGTTGACCCGAGCAGAGGAGGCCTTTTCATACAGTGACAGAGTGTCCTGCAGACATTTCACATCCTCCTGACTGGAAACAAAGATGTTGATGTCATCTGCATAGGCAGAGACAGTAGGTGGATGATCCAGACCGAAGGATGCAGGCAGAGAAAGACCCCTGAGCCGGCTCCTCAGCTTGCACAGCAAAGGCTCAAAGGCTAAGCTGTACAGCTGCCCAGACAGTGGGCAGCCCTGCCTTATCCCTCGCTGTACAGAGATTGGTCGGCTCAGCCCAGTCCCCATCTTCACCATACACTGTGCTCCCCTATACAATAACCTCACCCAGTCAACAAAACTATCACCAAAACCAAACGCCCGAAGTGCAGAAAACAAATAAGAGTGATCCACCCTGTCAAAAGCTTTCTCCTGGTCCAGAGAAACAACACCAAAATCAACGTTACAATATTTAGACACTTCAATGATGTCCCGCACAAGGAAAATATTGTCCATAATTGATCTGTCTGGAACACAGTACGTTTGATCACAGTGAATAATAATTCCAATAATGTCTTTCAGTCTATTAGATAAAACCCTGGAGAGAACCTTGTAATCCGTGCAGAGTAGGGCAACCGGCCTCCAGTTCTTCAGTAAGGCCAGGTTCCCTTTCTTAGGCAACAGAGAAAGGACTGCTCGCCGACAGGAAACAGGAAGGGATCCTGTTCTGTAGCACTCCTGCAGCACAAGATGGAGGTCAGGACCAAGAGTCTTCCAGAACCGTTTATAAAAATCTGTGGAAAGACCATCGATTCCTGGAGCCCGTCCTGACGTCATCTGGAAGACAGCAGCTGTCAGTTCCTCCAGAGACAGCTCACAGTCTAGAGCCGCCTTCTCCTCCAGACTGAGCTGTGGAAGCTCCTCTAGAAGCTCCTCACGGCATTCCATGCTGCACTGCTCCGCCCCAAAGAGGTTGCTATAAAACTCCATCGCATGGCTCCTCATCTCCACAGGACAGGTGGTGACTCTGCCCCCCGGAAGCTCCAGACAGGCCATCTGCTTCCTCTGCGCTGCAGACCTCTCCAGATTAAAAAAGAAAGAGCTCGGGCCATCCATGTCCTTCAGCTGGAGGAAACGAGACCTGACCAGAGCTCCCTTCACTCTCTCCTGCAGGAAGGAGCTCAAAGCCAACCTCTTCTCCTGGAGCAGATCACCAAGAGCAGCATCTCTGTTCCTCTGCAGGCCCTCCTCAATGTTCTTAATGCTCTCCTCCAGTTCCTTGACAGCTGCCTTGATCCTAGCAGTGGAATGGGATGTGTACTGTTGGCAGAAAACACGGATCTGTGCTTTTCCAACCTCCCACCACATGGCCAAAGAACTAAAATCCACTTTCCTGAGTTTCCACTGCTGCCAAAAAAGTTCAAAGTTCTGGCAAAAAACAGTGTCCTGCAGGAGTTTGTTATTAAAAGACCAGTAGGATCTGATCCTCTGACCTGGTGTAGTGATCAGCTCTGCAGTGACCAAGTGGTGATCAGTAAAACCAACCGGGCTGATGCTACTCTGCACCAGTCTGGAGCTGAGGCTTTTAGAGATGTAGATCCTGTCTAGTCTGGCTGCACTGACTGTGTTATTGCTCACCCTGACCCATGTGTACTGTCTGGACTGTGGATGCTTGATTCTCCAGGTGTCTAATAAGTCCAGATGTATAACGGTGTTACTAAGGCTCTGGCTTGACTGTGGATGTGGTTCCTCACTGGTCCTGTCTACAGTGAAATCCAAAGTACAGTTAAAATCTCCACCAATGATCAGCTGATCCTGGAGATAATTCTTCAGTTCATTATTTAGCAAATTAAAAAATCCCACTCTCTCTCTTCCCTGGTTTGGGGCGTACAGGTTTACAAAGCAGAACACAGAACTTTCTATCTCTGCTCTGACGATCAGTAACCGCCCCTTCACCACCTCAGCAGAAGATAAAATGGAAGCATTTGCTGTTTCTTTAAACAAGATTGCCACTCCTGCACTGAAGTTAGTGCCGTGGCTAAGGAAGCGAGAACCTTCCCACCATTAGCCCCAATCTGTCTCATCTGCTGCAGTAGTGTGTGTCTCCTGCAAAAACAACACATCAGCCCTCTTTTGAGCAGACACCTCAGAAATTAGAGCCCTCTTGTGTCTGTCTCTCCCCCCATTGATGTTCAGAGACCCTATTTTCAGGCTCGGCATGGAGAGGTCAGAGAAGAGGAGCAGGCAAGTTGGAACAAGCAAAGAACAGAGAAGAAAGGAAAACACCTTGTGATGATGCATGATCACTTCCTAGTTCTTCTAACAGGTCTACTGTTCTGTGCTCTTCTCAGAGCTGTTATGTGCTTTTTAAGACGGAAACGTTTCTTTTCATCCAGCAAGTCAAAACCCACAAGTCTTTTTAATATGGCCACAGATCTAATGAACTTGTTAGTGTCCTCAAAGTAGTCACTCACTTTAACAGACTTTTTAAACGTTTCATCCAGGAATCTGTTAATTTCCTCTAAAGAATAGAGCTCAGAGTTCCTGTTGGCAGGGTCACCAACAGATACAGTGTCTGACTCTGCCTCCGACATGTCTTCCTCACCTGATGGCTGAGTGTTCTCCATCACCTGTTCACTGGTGGAGGCTGTTTCCTCCACCTGTCCTGCGGACTGTGACTGCGCCTCAGCGGCTGCAGACTTCACGCTGTTCGGTGTTTCTACAGTGATCAGCTGCTGCTGCTCCTCCCTGACTCCTCCACATTGTGACCTAGAGCCACCATCATCCGCGGCCACAACACCGCAATCTACCTCCGGGCCCCCGCCTGCCGCAAAGCGCACAGGGGCCGCAGCATCCATCACCGCGGGACCCGGGGCAGCGACCCCCGCCGCCGGAGGACCGGGGGCAGCGGCCCCCGCCGCCGGAGGACCGGGGACAGCGATCCCCGCCGCCGGAGGACCGGGGACAGCGATCCCCGCCTCCGGAGGACCGGGGGCAGCGATCCCCGCCGCCGGAGGACCGGGGACAGCGATCCCCGCCTCCGGAGGACCGGGGGCAGCGATCCCCGCCGCCGGAGGACCGGGGGCAGCGATCCCCGCCTCCGGAGGACCGGGGGCAGCGGCCCCCGCCGCCGGAGGACCGGGGGCAGCGGCCCCCGCCTCCGGAGGACCGGGGGCAGCGGCCCCCGCCGCCGGAGGACCGGGGGCAGCGGCCCCCGCCGCCGGAGGACCGGGGGCAGCGGCCCCCGCCGCCGGAGGACCGGGGGCAGCGGCCCCCGCCGCCCCCCCGGGGCCCGGCGCGGCACCCGCCGCCGCGGTCCCTTCCTCCCGCTGCTTGTGCGGACATGCCAGCCGCTTATGTCCCACATCTCCACACTCAAAACATTTCATGTGTCCGGAGCTAGCATACACCATGTAGCAGCCCTCACCGTGCTTCACTCTGAAAGACACCTCCAGTGTCTGAGCAGGTGAGTCCAGGAACATGAACACCTGTCTCCTCAGAGACTGCACATGCTTCAGTTTGGGGTCCTTACATCCCAGACTGATGACTTTAAATCCGCTGGCTAACTTCCCGAACCTCCGGAGCTCGTTCTCTAACAGCTCGTTAGGGATGAACGGCGGAACACCGGATACGGTGATCCGCGTGGAGGGGACAGACAGCGGGGACACCTGGACAAAAGACTCCCTGATGAATACTCCGCTCTCTATCAGCCGGTGGACATGCGACTCGTTTTCCAGGAAGACGACCACCGCTTTGTTCATCCGTGAAGCGTAGCTCAGTTTGTCATGTCCCACCTGCTCACCCACACACAGCAACACCTCCTCCACACCGACGGAGCCGTCCGGTGGGACGATCCGCACTCCCTGCCGGAGGGACGGAGGTGGCATCACGGGGGACGCCATCCCCCCCGAAAAGCACCCGACACTTGTCAAAAACCTTACCCGATCATGCACAAGAGAAAGTTTGAAGAAACCAGAAAAAAGTTCAAAACTCCCGCGCCACTCACACGTCCACCGCCACCACCACTCTCACTCACGCTCACAAACCGGAAGGGGAGGGGAGAGGAGAGGAGAGGAGAGGAGAGGAGAGGAGAGCAGAGCAGAGCAGAGGAGGGGAGAGGAGAGGAGGGGAGAGGAGAGGAGAGGAGAGGAGGGGAGAGGAGAGGAGAGGAGAGGAGAGGAGAGGAGAGGAGCAGGGAGCAGGAGTCGTATAATTGGCAGCGAGCGGAGGCTGCGTTCGCCGCGCCAGGCGGCACAGCTTGAACTTAAAGCGCCGCTGCGGCATAATGAAGATGTGGCCGCTAATTAACATATGGGGTGCGAAACAGGTTGGTTGGCACGCGTCCGCGCCTTAAAAAAAAAAAGAGGAAGAAGAAGAAGAAGAAGGAGAAGGAGAGAGAAAAAATCACTCCAAGGTAAAGTTATTATTGGGGAGTAATTAGCTCTATGAAGTTAATGCGGCGAACAATGGCTGCCAGCGCCGCACAATATGGCTCCAGTCTGAGCGCGCGAAAAAAATAGCCCCCGCTAGAGTGCGAGTCCCACAGCTAAAATCTGTTGGCGACCATATGCTGCGGCAATTAATGTAAGACCTGGATGACCTATTGCTAAAGAAGGGACGTGCGAGCAATAGAACCAATAATTAATTTGGAGAGAGAGAGAGAGAGAGAGAGAGAGAGAGAGAGGATTGGAGAGAGTGGGAAGGGAAAGGGAGAAATGGCTACATTTTAATTTTAGTGCTTTAACTTTCTGTGGACGGGACAAAACCTGCTGCTGCGAATGTAAGGAGCCGCGCACACACACACACACACGCACGCACACACACACACACACACACCCTAACAGACAGACGCACACACACAGGTGCGTATTAGAGAGGAAGCACGTGAGGGAGGGTGGGTCTGGCTTGGCCCGGCTGGTTGGTCGAGGTCCAGTTTGCAAGACTGTGCGTGTGCGTGTGTGCGTGTGTGTGTGTGTGTGCGTGCACGCACATCAGCACGTAAGGAAAACACAAATTACACTGGTCGCAGTGTAATGGGAGTGATTAAACAATTATGCAGGCAATTGGGTTAGCCGCTCCTATGCACAGAGTACAGAGGTGCTGGTGTGTGTGTGTGTCTTAGTCTGGGCGTGTGTGTGTGTGTGTGCAGGTTGTTGAATGTGTGCGAAAATGAATAAAAAAAGCAGGCTTTTTCTGGTCTGTCTTTTGTTTTCCTCCCCCTCCTCCTCCTCCTCCTCCTCCTCCTCTTCCGCAGAATGAAAAACAGTTGACATGGACACAGGCCGCGCTTGTGACTGCATCAGGTGTTATTACACCCGGATGGTGTGTGTGTGTGTGTGTGTGTGTGTGTGTGTGTGATTGAGTTAATAACGTAAGTTAACCTTAATAGAGAGCTTGTTAGCCGCTGTCGCCAGCGCGTCTGGCCTCTCTTAAACTAGTCAGAGCATCAGGTGGCTTTACTCATTTTTCAATTCTATCGAACCGTTTCGTCCTCTTTTTCTTCTTCTTCTCCTCCTCCGCTTGTGTCGCTGTCTCCCAACACACACACACACACACACACACACACACACATACAACACACTCATACAAGATGAAAGACAGCCAGCAGAGCTAGACAGGTACCCGCACTCCTGGTCAGACTATTTGTATGTGTGTGTGTGTGTGTTCCGGTCGAGTGAGTTTTGATTCATTAGGCTCGCTCGCTCCTTTTCAGACCTACTGTACGTTTGTTAGCGTGTGTGTGTGCGTGTGTGTGTGTGTGTGTGCGTGCGCTCAAGGTAAGCCCCGAGCCGCTCGGCAGGTGAGCTCCTTTCATCCCCGTCGCCCCCCCCACCGCCCTCGCTCCGGCGACGGTCGTCCACGGCAACACCGGGGGGAGCCTCGGAGACGAGTCGTTTAATTAGAACGAGGAGAAGAAGAAGAAGAAGAAGAGGGAGAAGAAGAAGTGGAAGATGGGGAGGGGAGAGGGAGAGCAAAGAGGGACAACTGTGCTCAACCCTGTGAGCTTAACAAGAGGGCCGCTAGCAGGGGGTGCGCAGTGTGTGTGCGTCTGAGTGTGTGTGTGTGTGTGTGTGTGTGCACACACATGTTCCTGTTTTGTAATTCTATAGAGGCAGAGAGAGGAGTAGATGGAGAGCACAAAGCTCTTTAAGCTAAAGGTTGTTTTAACCCCGTGGGGTGAGTTCAAGCTCTTTCAGATTAGTTCAGACTAACTTTAGACCAACGTTACATCAGGACGTTATAACTTATCCTGAGTTGAGATAAGAGGTTTCGGGTTAATTTAAGGGGTTAAGCTAGGAGCCCCTTAAAACTTCATCAACCTGAATGTGCATGTATGTGTGTGTGTGTGTGTGTGTGTGATTGCAAGTGGGACAAAATTAATGGATCATAATTGATGCTAATTCATGGATAATTCCAGGTAGAATCCATTAGTTAGAGCCAGAAAGCAGCCAATCAGTGGCTGCACAAGTGTGTGTGTGTGTGTGTGTGTGTGCGTTTCATTGCAGTCTGTCTCCGAAATGAAGTCAGCTCACACACACACACACACACACACACACACACACAGAGTCCTGCCGTTGGCCTAAATAGTGGACGCTAACATGCATGTCGTGGGCTTGATGTGGTTTTTCAGGGTGAGAGAAAAAATAGGAGAGCGGATGCGAGGACAATAAATAATTTGTCCTCCTTTCATGAGGGATGTGTGTCACTCTCCTCTCTTTTTCATGAGCTCGATTATTCGTTTCATTTCATCACCTCTTCCAAGTGGACGGTTGAAAGCATTCTTCACAGGCCTTTGGGGGGTTCGGGCCTAACAAAGCCAAGGACGCAGACGCACACACACACACACACACACACGCATACACACACACCCAGACAAACACACACAAGAAGAAGGGACAGCTGAACTCAGCCTCGTTAGGGGGAAATGCAATCACAAGGGGTTTATCATACAGACACAAAACACACACACACACACACACACACACACACACACACACACTGAACCTGGTGCCCTCTCTCTGGCAGGCCATTGTATTGTGGGATTGTGCGGACAATCTCTTCATGAATGATTAAGCAGTGTATTTCTCGACCAAGTCTTTGATGATGAGTGTGTGTTTGATCATCAGGCGAGAGCGTGCGGCCGCTTTTCGATATGTAAGAAAAGGCGCTTCCGCATATCTGTGTCCAGGTCCGCGCGCGCTTTGATGTGTGCGATGTATGCAAACGCCGTGGATGTGTGTGAGTGTGTGTGTGTGCGTGTCCCTCTCCTAACGAGGCGGCCTACAGCTGCCCCTGCTTGTGAGAAAACTATTGTTGGGTCCGTTCAATGGAGAGAGACGCTTGTTTGGGAAAAGGTTGCAAAGTCATGGGAAAAGGGAGCTTTGTCTCGGCGGGGTCGCGCGGGAGTGAATCATGAGCGGACGTGTTTATAGCTTAACACACACAGCTGCGGCAAACACACACACACACACACACACACACACACACACACACACACACACATATATGCGCCAGAAGAAGGAGAAGAAGAAGACAGAGAAATCCTCAGACACAAACATGCACGCTCTGTTCTCCTTCTTCTTCTTCCCCTTCTTTTCTTTTCCTTTTTGTCGGAACAATTCCGAATTTATCGCACACACAAAGCAAATAAACACAGCTGCTTTTGCGCTGAATCGCACACACACACACACACACACACACACACACACACACACACACACAGGGACACACGTCCCACACACATGCTATCACAAGGTCTCTTATCACACAAACTGTGTATGGCTAACCTCTCAGGGTGGAGGGAGAAGCAGCGTGTGTGTGTGTGTGTGTGTGTGTGTGTGTGTGTGTGTGTGTGTGTGTGTGTGTGTGTGTGTGTGTGTGTGTGTGTGTGTGTTTTCCCTCTTGGACAGGGTGTCTCTTTATGATACAAAGCCCGGCTTTCTCAGCTCAAAATTCAGTGTCATCTGCTTTTACAAAGGCCCGGGCTATTCGTTCCAAGCCACCTGGACCAGCATAGAGGCTCCAGTGTAGCACCCAAAAGGACAATACTTCCATTTTTAAGTGTTACATGTATACCCTCCCATTTTCTTTCCCAGACACACAGGCTTGCATTCAAAGGGGCTTTCTTGTGTGTGTGTGTGTGTGTGTGTGTGTGTCTATACGAGGTTATTTACTTTCTGACTACGCTCATCGTGATTCGATTTGTTTAACATGTTTTTCATAACAAACGAGGTTTGAGTTTCGCAGAATTCCTCCGGCCCATCTCATCATGGGGAGGACGGTTAATGGCGAGGCCGGACGAACCGGACGGAGATGAACGGATTCCTCCGTGCTAAAGAAGAAGAAGGAGGAGTAGTGACACGCAAACTTTGATTCATGTTGTAACAACAACTGGAACCATATATACCTTCTCTGGCTAACTTTTTTGATTTTTCCAAGCAGAGTGACCACCTTTAAGTGATGACACAGGTTGTACATAAATATATATGTCTGAGCAAGTGTGTGTGTGTGTGTGTGTGTGTGTGTGTGTGTGTGTGTGGAGGTGGGACGACTATAAGCCAGCACTGATTCGGGCCCCAAATGCTGATGGCTGAGAAGGGAAACAAACAAACAAGCAGCGACAATCACAATCATAAAATTGTCTTTGTAGACCCTGCAGATACACAACACACACACACACACATTAGGAAACACATTCACATGGTTGGACACTACCACACACACACACACACACACACACACACACACACACACACACACACACACACACACACACACACACACACACACACAAACACACACACACACACACTGGGCTCACCTGGATTTGCTGCTGCAGGAGGTTGATTTTGTGTTGCTGCTGCAGGAGCTGCTGCTGTTGTCGGGCAATCTAGGGACAGAACGCGCAACGTATTATTAGAATGTATATGTGGCATAGATGTGTGTGAGTGTGTGCGTGTGTGGTGTGTGTGTGTGTGTGTGTGCGTGTGTGTGTGCGTGTAGGGGCTTGGGGGAGGACGCGACACATCTGCAGGTCTCCCAGGCCCCCGGGTTGCAAGACAGAGGGTCGATGCCCTGCTGTGAAATATTAATCTCATCTCATCTGCTCGCAGCCAGACGGCCGACACACACACACTCACACACACACACACACACACACAAACACATTCACTTAGACACACACACACACTTTGCGTTCGACACACTTTTTGGCATCTCCAAGTCCATCAGCCATTCCCTTTCTTCTAGCGCGTCTATTTACATTTACATGCCATACTGGCGATATCGTTTCAGCCTCTTTTTTTTCTTTTTTTTTTTTTACTTTGACGCCTTTGTTTTTAACAGCCGCTTGTTGTGTGCAATGGAAAAAAAAGAAAAAAAAGTAAAAACGTAATTAACTTCTGCACAGGAACCAGAGTGGAGCAGCCACGGGCGCTGCACGGCGCTACAGTGTGTGTTTGTCACAGGTGATTTGTTCCCACAGACGCGTTTCTATGTCAGTGTGTGTGTGTGTGTGTGTGTGTGTGTGTGTGTGTGTGTGTGTGTGAGAGTGTGTGTGTGTCTCTGGGTGTGTGTTACTCTCTGTAAACACGAGCTTTCCAGAAGCTAAAAAGCACAACAAAGAGGGAAACCCTTCTCTATGCAAATACCTGGCAGACTCTCGCCCGGGAGCTGGGAGCCTGTGTGTGTGTGTGTGTGTGTGTGTGTGTGTGTGTGTGTGTGTGTGTGTGTGTGTGTGTGTGTGCGTGAAGCGGTCTGTGTGTAATTGCATGTGTATGTCTCCGCTACATCCGCTCCAACGCTACATACCCCCGGCTCATTCCTGCGCACTGTCCCTGTGTTCCCACTGCCAAAGGCGCATGTCTCTGGCTGCGTGAGCGCTGTACAGTATGAGATGTGTGTGCGTTCTTGTGTGTGTGTGTGTGTGCGTTCCTCTGTGTGTGTGTGTGTGTGTCGAGGACAGACAAATCCTGTGTGATTTGTTGCCGTTCAATCACACCTCTGAGCCGATCCTCTCTTTACAGAGTCTCTGTGAACATCCCTGATGACCATTAGTGATGCTTAGGTGTGAATGTGTGTGTGTGCTTACACACACACACATTCACACACACACACACACACACAGTGCGCTTCAAGTCCAAATCAGTACCCAGTGTTTTTGCAGATTGTGGACAACATAAAGAGCACAGAAGTTAAAGAATTTAAAGGAGATCTAGACTGATAAATAAGGCGTTTGTCCTTGATTTCTGGTGTTAATATAGAAGCTATGGAACACTGGTTTCATCACTTTCACTGTCCTGTTTTTCGATGTCTGCCCTATTATACACATAGGCCTTGCTCTGATTGGCCGTCTAGATGTGAAATTATGTCCATTGATAAATGAAGGAGCGTTTTCCTGAAACAGTTCTGGAGCTACTTCATCTGAGCCAGAATCAAAGAAGAAGAGTCAGAGACTGAGGAAGAGGATTATCGTCCATTATTTTGACTTCCATTGTTGCTCTTGGTCGTGATTCCACAAGGGCTGGTTTTTGACTCTAGGTCCCCTTTAATATATGAAGGCTTTAACCTCAAACATGCAGAAGAATTCAAGGAAAAGGTGGTGTTTTGATTGGATTGGAGGCACCCCGGAATCATAAGCCAGACTAAACGACTGGTTCTTTTTCTCTCTTCCTAACAAAGCCCTTCTCTCTCTCTCTTTCTCCACCCTACTGTACCTGGTCCTGCTGCTGCTTGGCCAGCTCCATCTGCTGCCTCTGCTTCTCCATCTGCGAGGCGGCCAGCTTCTTCTGCTCCTCGTGGGCCGCCAGGAGCTGCTCCCTCAGGCTGCTCAACTGGCCGATCATGCCCATGAGCTGGCGCTCTTTCTCCGCCAGGCTGTCTGGGGTACCTGGGGGTAAAGAGGAGAGAGAGAGAGAGAGAGGGAGAGGGAGAGGGAGGGAGAGGGAGGGAGGGAGAGGTCAGAGGTGAAGTTGTAACACTTTGAAGTAAAGCCTAAGAGTGGGGCTGAGGTTACGCTGTAAAAACTTCCTTGGCTGTTTAGAAGGTCCGAGGATTTCAGAGATAGATCACAGATAAAAGAGCTTTTATCTCACACATTCATAATCTACTAACAAGCATAAAGGTGTATAGTGGCCCTTTATCAGTCACTGGAAGTTATTATGATCTCAGTGCTTGGTCCCAGTCACTTCACCTTCAAAACAGTCGTGAACTTTGTTCTTTTCTTATTGGATTAAATGGACACAAACTGCATGAAGTCTTTTTAAACTCACAATGTTGCCTCCACTTCAAAGTGAGTAAATCCATTAAAAAGTCCTCATTTACAATCAATAGCTTAAGTCATGTAGAATAAGTGGTAATAAGTAGTTTCTAGAGATTACACTGCAAATTATTTTGTTCTTACCAAGATAAAAAAAACAAAAACGTTAATTTATCTTCTTCTAAGAATTCAACTTTACACTATAATCTTAAATCAAGCACGTCACATCTTATTATACAAGATCTTGTCAAGTGTAATTATCTTGCTTCATGGACTGAAAATTTCAGCTTTTTTCCCCTCAGATTTTGTGTTTTTATCTCGATTTTGCGACTTCTATACATCAGAGTTGATGACACGTGTGCTTTCGCTGCTCTCTAACGCTTCTAGTTGTTTCTCATGTTGGCCAAAAGTGACGCTAACGAGAAGCTGCAGCTTTCTCCTCCTTTGTGACACTCTTCACGGTTCTTCCGGAGGCCGGAGAAGACGGTGGGGCCGAGGTCGGAGGTCGGAGGCATGAAGCTGAGGAGCAGAGGAGGAAGGAACAACAAAGCGGTGGAAGGCCATCCGCGAGCTCGTTGCTCGGCCTAATATATGAGCGGTGAGGGGTTTGGGAAGACGAGGAGGTGGGGGGGGGGGGGGGGCACGTCAACGGAAGGCGCTCTCGGCAAAGCGCGTGTAAAACCAGATGTGTGGCTGGGGAGTTTTCCTCCCCGTCGGCCCGGCCGCATCCATCGCCTCCTCCGCCGCCGCTTCATCGAACACAAAGGAGACGACAGATCTGGACGGACGCGCACAGCGTTTGCAAACACACAGGAAATGTGGCTGCGAAACAAAATGGACGACCAGAGCCAGATTCGCACGCTTTTTTTTTTGTTTTTTTTTAAACAAACAAGAGTAAATCCTCCGCCAGGCTCGAACATTTACATTCCACGCACACACACACACACACACACACACACAAAAACGTTAAGGGAAACCTGAAATTTGATTTGATTGGCGCCGGTTACGTTCCATCATGATCAAGCTGGAGCTTTTGGATGAGAGTGTGTGTGCGTGTGCGTGCATGTGTGTGTGTGTGTGTGTGTGTGTGTGGAGAGGGAAATAAAAGAGAAAAAGTGAGAAGCAGAGTGTGTCTGGTCTGTGTTTACCCTGCAGTCAGCCAACCTCCTGCTCACATTTAGCATGGCCTCACCTTTGACCTCTCAGATCCTGACATACCAGCTCCATTACACACACACACACACACACGCAGACGCACACACAATTACGCACATACATAAACACAGATCCACACAAGGCCTAAATCATTCAACAGGATGTAGTTAAGAGAGAGGCGCACCGAGGCACAATCACTATGAGTGTAAGCGCCCATGTCTGGTCATATGTACCAATGTTTGCCTACATGTGTGTGTGTGTGTGTGTGACTGCACATGTGTGCGTGTGTGTGTGTGTGTGCAAATGTGGCCCAGTACAATCCCCCATTGTTCTTCAGCTGCTACCTTTAACAGGGCCACATTCCTGCGCCAGTCAAACCAGATGAGGAAGAGTGAGGAGGAGAGGGAGGCGGTGTGTGTGTGTGTGTGTGTGTGTGTGGGTGGGAGGGTGGGGGGGGGGTGAGGGGGTGAGGGAGGGGGGGTCCAGGGGCAGGGGATGAAGGGAGGGATGCTGACCTGCCCTCTGACCACTCGGAGAAGGTGAGAGCATCCATTTGTCCTCCCTGTGGGTCGCCGCTGCCCACTGACACCCCCCCCCCCTCCCCCGCCCCACACCTCCTCCCCCCACCTCCCCCGCCTCCCCCACCTCCTCCTCCTCCTCCCTCACTTCCCCCCGCACTCCATCCATCCGCCAACAATGAACAATAAAGGCAACTGTCGGGAGCACTGGCCACTGGAAAAATAAACACGCCGCTGTCCTAACTCACAGACCCACCTTTGTAGAGCCAAAAATGTGTGTGTGTGCGTCTCTCTCGCTCTCTCTCTCTCTCTCTCTCGCATGTGTGTGTGTGTGTGTAGTCAAAGCTGACCAAAGACAAGAAAGAGCCTTGTGTTAAAAACGTTAGTGTTCAAATGGGGGGTGAAGAGGTGGAGGAGGAAAGAAGGGGTGGAGGGGGTGCAGAAAAAAAAAGGGTTGCAAAGGTGAAATGATGGATCAAAGGAGTCTTTCTTGTAGGGGCTTCTTGTTGGGGTTAACCCCCCCTTTACACACACACACACACACTCAGTCATACACACACACTCAGACACACACACGGAGGCTTGTGCACAAATGCAAACACAGTAAAAAGTGTGCAAAAACAGCGCGCCGGGGAGGACATTCCTTCGCTTTGAGGTGCTTCAGGTTTGGACAGTTTTTCTGGAGTTTTCTTTTATCTTCGCACACTGGCCACGTCTGTGTCTCTGCCACGGGCGGGGGGGGGGGCAACATGCTCAGACGGTCAGCGCCAACACCTCCCAGAGAGGAGAGAACAGGTCTGAATCCCCCGGTCCAATCGACCCAGGTTTACTGGGTCGCTCCACAGATCAGAAACGTACATATTTGAGTCAAATGGAGGCCGTATGTGTGTGTGTGTGTGCCTAATAGATATAGACACTAGCAGTCTCCTGCTATGAAGGTACAAAGCGGGTGAGCTGATGGATGGATCTGCATCGCATTGCTCCTCCTCTTCCTCATTCAACTTATGGAACTTGGGGAGAGAAATCTTGAAAACGAAGACAGCTGGTCTCCCTCCGTCGCTCTTTCATCACGGACTCTTCTTCTTCAAGGAGAGAAAGGATCTGAGAGCGCGACGCACTTCCTAACAGAGACGAGAGTTCCTCTGCTCCCCCCTCCTCCTCCTCCTCCTCCTCCTCCCTCTCCTCCTCCTCTCTCAGACTCTCAGAATTTCTGCTCCCGCCGCCATAAATCAGCCCGCGTCAGCTTGTTTCCTCAGCTGCTGCGAGGCGGGCGGCTGGATCGATACCTGGTTTCCTCCATCACTTTTTACACACATTCCTCCTTTAGGCTGATCGCTGCCTCCCGCACTCACCTACACACACACACACACACACACACACACACACGCACACACACACACGCACTCCAGCGTGGCGTAATTAACCAATTTGTAACAATGTAATACTTGTCAGCGAGCGCGCAAAGCTAATTAATGACCCCGGCTGCACTGATAACTACCCCACACCCCCCTTCTAGAAGCTCCCGGGTAAAGGAGCAGGATGGGAGGGGGGTGGGGTGGGGTGTGAGGGGAGGGGGGAGGGTGGGGGGGGGCTGAGAGACTCAGACGAGGGTGAAGGAATGATGGAGGGAGGAGGAGGAGGTGGAGAAGGGGGGGACGGAGGATAAGAAATCCATTCAGGGGGGAGATATTTACATGGACAGCCGAACGCAATTAGAGAAAATAATCAGATAGAGTTAATATTAAGGTAACGGCATTAACGTTTGATTAAAGCGCTGACTAAACGGTTTACCGTAACGCAATTTTCCACTAAACTCGACCTCACTTGATTTGTTTGACGCCGGGATTCGCCAGCCCATACAGACAGACAATATCGTCCTCCCCGCTGATTATGGCTGCAGGCCGGGGGCTTGATTGCACCACGCAGGGCGTTCTGGTTTGAGGAGGGGGAGGGGCTGGGGGGGGGGGGGTCAGGGTCAACCTGGAAAAACCCTGAGGAATGTAGAGCAATTGATTCCTACGCTAAAGTGTCTACAGTCCTTCGTTTTACGCTCTGGAACCTCACTCACACCCACAGGAGATTTAGAGGCTCGGTTCAGCCTGAACGTGCAAACTGCACGCACAAAGTCCCCGGTTCGAATCCTGGGCGGCCGTGAGCGCAAGGTAAAGAGAAGTGAAGTGAAAATGTCCTGGAAAAAGTGGAAACTTGGAAGACTTTTACCTCATTTCACTATATATCTATGAACTAAAGAGATTATTTCAGTTTATGAGAGTGGGAGGGGGATAAACATGAGAGAAACGCGCGAAACGAAAAGGTACGACTTAAGAAAATGACACGTCTCCAAACTATGCGTTAGTGTATGGCGTGTCCTGGAAAACGTCCTGGAAAAGTTTGGAGAAAGGAAGAGGAACGCTGCACAAACCGTAGAGGATATTAGGTCGCATACAGCATCATGGCACTTCAAAGAGGCGCTGAAGTGAGGCTGACATTCTCTGCCTCCCTCTCTCTATATGTGTGTGTGTGTGTGTGTGTGTGTGTGTGTGTGTGTGTGTGTGAGCGACTCAAACAGAAAAATCGCATTTAACGAGAGCAACCTCTGCACCGTCTGATCTCAAGGTAAAGACGTCCATACAGTGGGGACGTTTTTTTTTTCTCTCACTTATATGTATGTGTTTTTTCTCTAAGTGTGTGTGTGTGCGTGTGTCTCTGAGCGCGTGTGTGCGTGTGTGTGCGTGTGTGTGTGCACCGCATGGGGCCTTTTACCAATGTTGCTTTTCAATAAGACTGACAGAGCAGGAGGCGGTGGAGCAAAATCACTTTGTTCCCGACAAAAAGCTCTCAATGGAATTCGATGGGGAGGGAAAAAAAATACACACACACGCACACACACACGCACGCACGCACACACGCTATATACCCGAAATATTAACGCAAACGGCTGCGCTACATTGTTACGTAAGCGCTGCCCGCGACACACACACACACACACACACACACTGCTGCTGTTTCTCTCCAGCTGTTGTATGGAGAGCGTGTGCGTGTGTGCATGTATGTGTGTGTGCGTGTGTGCGTGTGTGTGTGTGTGCGCTCCGCCAGGCGGGACGCCCCTGCACAGAAATGTCAGCGCGGCGGGGAGCTGTGGAAAGCGGGCTGTGATCAATGGAGCCCCCCTCCAGACGGCCGCGCCGCTCCGCACGGCTCTTTGATTACATATTGCTTTGCTTCCTAATGAAGCTCAATTACTGCGGGAGGACGACGGCTTTGCCCCGGAGTTACAGCGAATAATGGCTCCCTCTCTCTCTCTCTCTCTCTCTCTCTCTCTCTCTCTCTCTATCCTTCCCTCTCTCTCTCTCTCTCTATGGAGGACTGTCCACTCTTCGCGTGCTCGCGTCCACGTCCCTCTCGGCCTCTCCCGACGTGGCTGAAACGGGCCGTTATCGACTTTCTTTCTTTCTCTTTCTTTTCTTTTTTTTTTTAAACATGTTGGTCAAACGTGTTTAAATACAAGAAGAAAAGTCCCTTCATTGGGTTTCAGTCCGATCTAACCTCGAGCCCGGTCGATCTCTTTAAGTTATACGGCTGCACAGCTAGAGTGTGAGGGTGGCTGTGTGTGATCGTTTTCTGCAGATCTGTTTTAGAACAGAAGTAGAAGATCACATTTTATTTATCTTTAGTACAATATAGCATAATATATGCTAATATAGCACAGAATGTGTCTTAATTTGTCCCACAATGGGGAACTTAAAATGATTATTAGTGACATATGACAACAAAAATCAAAATTCAGGACTTTTGCCAGCTTGCCAGCTATTTCTTAGAATTTGCTGGAAACCAAATGTGTTTTCCCATCATGTTTGGTGTCCACAGGAACTATAATGCTACTTCCATAGACGTCAGTGACCCTTTATATTCTCATTTTGTGGATTTAGATGAATCTGTGACGTGAATGTCAGCAACACAGGGAGGAACGAGTGTGTCAAATCGCAAGTCTCCGCTTTCTAAAGAGGAAATCTGAATACATTTGAGGGTTTTTTAAAATTATTATTCCTAACTGGACCTCATGTTTGCTTCTACCGGGTTTAGATGTTGAGATGTTTAGATGAGTAGGAAATGAGCCGCAGGCAGAGAGAAGCTGCAGTTTCTATCAGCTCCTGAGTGACAGGAGCTGCGGTTGTAACGGGGCGAGCGTACCTTTAATTTCTCCGATGTGCCCTGAGCCCATGGCCAGAAGTTTATCCTTCCAGTCCTTTGAGAGCAGCCTCTCGATGCTGGGGGCCTCTGTTCAAGGGAGGGAAGGAGAGAGAGAGAGAGAGAGAGAGAGAGAGAGAGAGAGAGAGAGAGAGAGAGAGAGAGAGAGAGAGAGAGAGAGAGAGATTCAGTTGGCTGGCCAACATGACAATAAAGCTCATTTAAAGTCCATTTGCTGTAATAAAGGCAGCGGCGGCTCAGCCTAATGGCCGCATCAGCAGGAGAGAGAGAGAGGGAGGGAGAGAGAGAGAGAGAGAGAGAGGGGGAAAGGTGGATAATCGAAAGAGAGGAAATCTGAAGAACAAAAACAAGTGAGCAGAGAGAGAGAGAAAAAGAGAGAGAGAGAGAGAGAGAGAGAGAGGGAGGCTTTTTTCCCCCCTCTCACCTGCTGCTAGAGAATCATTAGCCCTGTGGGCCCTGAGACAAAGAGGGCCTTAATGCACCCGCCACAATGGACACATTATCAGCCCGCGCTTTGTTTTCAACACACACTCCACACACCCTCTCACACACACACACACACACACACACACACACATGTGCAGCCAGACACACACACACACACACAGATCCCGCTGAAACACTAATTACAATCCTAACTATGGTCACACGTGGATTTACGTACACAGTGGGGGAAATGGAAATGTCGCACACACACAACACACACACGCGCACACACACACACACATACACACACACACACACACACGCGGCGCCTGCACCCGTAGGTATCACGCATGCACGACCCCGTCGCCTTGTTGACTGTTATTGACATGGACAAAGGGAACAAGGGGGAAATGATCAGAGAGAGAGAGAGAGAGAGAAAAGAGGAGAGAGAGAAAAAAGAGAGAGAGAGAGAGAGAGTCTATTTACCGGGAGCCATCTGCACTCTGGGTGCGAGGTCTTGCGAAAGGGAAGAGGTTTTACACTCGGAGCGAGGGGAGATTAACCCTATCAGCCAACGCAAACACACACACTTGAATGCGCAAACATCCTCAGCACACACACACACACACACACACACACACACACACACACACACACACACACACACACACACTCGAATGAGGTTGCATAGAGCCTCACAAACACACACTGTCAGCTGTTGATGGCTGGCGGAAGAAAGTTTGTTGGCGACCGGATTATTATTTTTCTTTTTGCATGAAGATGTGATTTAAAAAGGGGGGAGAGAGAGAAAAAATCTTAATCTCACTGGTGTGAGACAGCCTGCCAGCACACACACACACACACACACACACACACACACACACACACACACTCATGTTTAGCACTCAAACACACACCGGGACACAGAGAGGCAGAGATGTCCGGTGTGCTGAGCTGAACGGCTTAGTGCTTCTCCACCACTAAGTGAGACAAGACATCCTTCTCTCCCTCTCTCTCTCTCTCTCTCTCTCTCTCTCTCTCTCTCTCTCTCTCTCTCCCTCTCTCACACACAAACACACACAGAACAAATCAAAGCACTTTTACTCATCATCCAAACAGACATCTTACAGTGCATCACACCATTCCCCTCTCTCTCTCTCGCTCTCTCTCTCTCTCTCTCTGAGTAAGGAGATGAGGATGAGGATGAGGAACCACCTGGAGATTTTGTGCTTCAGGATTCAAAATGACAAAAACACAAAACAAAAAAAAGTAACAGAATAGATATAGGAGTATAAAAGAACATGTTGTCAATTACGTTTTAGGGCTCGAATTTGGTAATCTGTAATAGAATATGTGAGATTTCTGACTTTTAGGGCATTATTTTGTAATCCTGTAGTGGAACAGATTACATTTTTAGGTATTTCAGTCGCATTTTAAGACTTGTTGGAGACCTAACATTTTCAGACTTTTAGGGCACGTATTTTTGTAATCTGTGGTGGAGTACATGTTAAAAGTATCCCTGCCAACACTGAAAAGGAGGATGCACGCAAGAGAGAGAGACACACACACACACACACACACACACACACACACACACACACACACACACACACACACAAAGCTCTGCAGCATGTCCTACATATTGTATCTCGGTTTGAATGTGTGTGTGTGTGCCCACAGCCTCCCCAGAGGCCTGAATCAGGTCCTTTCCTCTGGCTTCAAGACCAGAGCATTCACGCTCCGCTGATTACAATGGGCAGCAATGCAGAGGCGCGCACACACACACACACACACACACACACACACACACACACACACATACAGTGAGAGATCAATGGTGAACTTAAGGCCAGTCCACCTCTCCCCGCTCCTCCTGCCTCTGCCTCCAGAGCCAGCGTCCTTGGACTGTGACTGCTTCGTCCTTGCCTCCCTTTATTTTATTATTTCATACATCTTTTCTCCCTCCTCGCCGCCACTCAGCCCAGTTAGTCAGCAAACCAGGTCCCTGATGCTCCCCGGCCGCTCCTGGCCTTGAGGGAGGTTAGAGGAGGGGATGAAAAAGGTAGGAAGAGGAGGAGGAGGAGGAGGAGAAGAGGAGGAGGAGGATGGATTGATAATTTGCGGCGTGCGTGCGTGGAGAAGAGGAAGGAGTAAAAGAAATAGTGCGATCCTGTGTTTTTTTTTTCTTTTTTATCCCCACCCTGTGACAGCTGTCTCACCATCACCCCAACAGGTGCTATTAGCCCCTGGCGCTCCCCCCTCCTCCCCTCCCTCCCTCCCTCTCTCTCCCTCTTTCTCTCCGTCTCTCACTCTCATCCCTCCCTCCAGCCCCCTCTCCCTCAACAATGACAGAGGCTTTTAAGCCAAAGAGCTTTGACAAGTGAGAGGGAACAACAAATGGCAGTGTCGCCTGTTCTCTTTCCATTGCACTCGCTCTCTGTCTCCATCTCCTAGTTATTATTTTTATTTATTAACAGGGGCTGCAGTTATTGTCCCCAGTGACAGGCCGGGGCCACTTTAACTATTAATAAAAAGCCAAGAGGCTCTTTCATTGTGCGGCGGATGGCAAAAAAAAAAGAAAGAAAGAGGGGAGGAAATGGGCAGGAGGAGAAGGGGCGAGAAGAGGAGAGGAGAAGGGGAAAAGAGGAGCCTCTGCAGCGGCTTTTAGAGAGATGTTGATTGATGTGAGGGATGAACCCACGATGTCGCACTTGATAAACTGCAAGAGGAGAAAGCGTGCACGCAAAACACAAACTTCAGAGTCCGGAGATGTGTGTGTGTGTGTGTGTGTGTGTGTGTGTGTGTGTGTGGACGTCCTGGAACTGTGACCTCCCGGAAAAAGAACCTCCAGCATCAGCGTCCGCACGCGTTTCCAGGACTTTTCCAGCTATGACAGACGCGCTGTCACACCGTCACACTAATACGTTCCCTGAAGCTTCGGAGACGTTGGAGTCATCCTCTGCACTCGGGCCTTCCACGTTGCCCTTTTACCCACATTTCTTTCACGCTTGTTCCTCTCTCGCCCCAAGATGTCTGGTTTTACAGACGAAATAATCTCTCAAGATACGAGTACAAACGTGCAGATTTGCCCGTGCAAACCACTTAGGAACGAGCGATAGATGAATTTGTGGGGGTTTGTGAAAAGTTTTCCAGGTTTTCCAGCTCGCCGCCTCAGCTACTTGGCTTCATGGTCGTTTGGGCATAAGTTTGGTGCATTAGGGATCCTTCCAGCTGCCCGAGTGCATTTCCTTGTATTCTATAAGCACCATGTGAAATACCGTGCTCCGCCGGCCCGGCCCGAAACAATGACAGCTTCCCACGATGCAAAACCAGCCTCGCTGACCGACTCTTTCCAGCCCCCTCGCCTTCAAGAATTCATTCGGCACGAGGGGGGCAAACGCACCTGATTTTTTATACCCTTTAATATTTTACGGCTCTTCTCAGAGAAGCCGGCCTCGCCAGCCGAGCTGGATGGAAACACGGCGAGCGTCTACCGCGGCAAATCCTGAGGCCAGAGCTCGTATAATAGAGGAGGACAGCACAACACTTTCCATGAAAGTCAAAAAAAGGGCTGCTCCCTGTTCTTCTGACGTATAGGACGTGTGTGTGTGTGTGTGTGTGAGGTAAGCGGGTGGAGTGTGGTGCCTACGCAGGGGTGTGGGCCACATATTTCGCAGGGTGGGGTGTAAAGAGCTCAGAGCGAGGGAGGACACCCCGCCTCACCCCTCGTGCAAGGAGAAGGGGGAGGAGGGAAAAGTTCTGGTCCTGGACAAGCAGGGCAGCTCAGGAGGAGACCTGGAGAGCTTGAAAATGTTCTCTGGTGCTAACATAGAAGCTATGGAACACGGGTTCCATCAGAAACGTCTCAGATGCTACCTCACTTTTTCATCTCAAATGAAAGATCACGTGACTTGTAGGATGCTGTTTAAGAGATGATGCTGATATGGTTCACGTCACACTTGTCTCCGACCTCACATTTTGAATAATGTACGTGATGATGATGTGTGTGTGTGTGTGTGTGTGTTTGTCCCACAAGTAGATCCACAGACTCCATCCCTTCCACATTCTGTATCTGCGTGTTCCAGCTGCAGATTAAACCTTCATGATGTTTACACTGAATAAAGCATTAAAAACCATGTTCTAGACATGCAATTTGCCCCCCCCCCCGCCCCCCCGCCACCTTTTTTTTTTCTAACATGATTCCTTGAATTCACAGTCATATCATTGGGAGCTCTAGACTCGGGCCCTGCAGACAGGCCTGATGGGGGGGCGGTGTGAGGGAGGAAGGGCCTTTGTAGAAAACATCGTCCTGTTTTGACTCGTTCTCCGGGCTCTGGGATGGCGAATCCCGGCGCAGCGTTTTTTTTTTTTTTCTTTCTTTTTTTCTTTTCTTTGAGTTTTTTTTCATGCGAAAACACATTAATTCGTCTGTGGGTGACGTTGGCGCTGCGTCCCTCTCGCACGGCTCAGAGGGATTCTGAGAAAAGCGGAGGGGGGAAAAGCGCTGACAATAACTCTGGAATCGTCGGCTATTATCTTGGCTCATTGGCTCAAACGGAGTCAAGCTGCTGCCCTGCAGCCGAGCCAAAACAACCCCGTCCACCTGCCGAGAGAGGGAGAGAGAGGCGCTCTGTGTGTGTGTGTGTGTGTGTCACTGTGTGGGTGTGTGTGTGTGTTGTGTGTGTGTGTGTGTGTGTGTGTGTGTGTGTGTGTGTGTGTGTGTGTTAGAGCGAGCCCCCATCCGGCTTTTGGATCCACAGTAAGCTTTTGGTTCAGAAGCTGCCGGAGAGAGAGAGCGAGAGAGAGAGAGAGAGAGAGAGAGAGAGAGAGAGAGAGAGAGGGGAGGAGACTGAACTTGGGTCCAGCTTGCTCTGACCGACCTCACAAACAATACCAGCTCTCTCTCCCTCTCTCTCTCTCTCCCTCTCTCTCTCTCTCTCTGTCGTTCTCGCTCACTTTCTATTTTTCACTCAGACGTTTTGCCCTGAGTCACCACAAGCGGCCAGCTCTATTTTTCCTATTATCTCATATTTGTGAAGCCTGGAGACCTTTAGAGGAAAAGGGAGGGTGGAGGAGGAGGAGGAGGAGGAGGAGGAGGAAGAGGGGTGGAAAGAAAGAGAGAGAGAGAAAGAGAGAGAGAGAGAGAGAGCCCGGGCCCTCGGGTGCACAACAAAGGGACCTCTGTGCCAGCGCCAGGCCCAGCCGGGCTCAGAGGAGGGTGGAGGATGAAGGAGGAGAGTGAAGACAAGGAGGAGGGGGAGGAGGAGGAGGGGGAGGAGGAGGGGGAGGGTCCACAGGAAAAGGGCCCTGGCTTGGGACCCGGGGCTGGCCCTTCGCTCCCAAAAAAAAAAAAAACAGGCTTCACATTGACTTGGGCCTTGGCAGCCGAGGGGAGACTCCAGCTCCTCGCTCCCTTTTCCTTCTCCCTTCTTCTTCTTCTCCTCCTTCCTCCTTCTCCTCCCTCCCTCATAAACCGAGCAGGGGTCAGCGTTGAATAAGCAATTATACAAGCGCTGGTGGAGTGTGTCTGAGGCTGCCACCCCCGGCCCAACGCCGCAGCACTGAGACGGAGCGAGGAGAGGTCTGAGGGTGCAGACACAAGGTGGCTTCAGGCCCGGGCGGAGTCTACAGTCCACATGTGATGTGGAGATATGATCATAACCAGATTAGGCTGAATCGCTGTCATGGAAGCACCTTGTGCGGCTTATCTTAACCGAGTTACAGTCCGGATGGGAGCAAGAACAACAGATTATTCATAATCATTCTGACTTCTTTTTTTCCTTCTTTTAATCTTATTTTGCACCTGGTCGACAAAGACGAATCCAACTTCTTCTGCTTCTCAAAACTGGTAGGAGAGAGTCTGTCCCAGTCAAACTCAAACCCTGGACATTCACTCATTCATCTCCATTGCTACATCTGTAAACAACTGGAACGTGTTCACATGAAGTTCAGAGAAGCAGACTTTGGGATACAACTTCCTCCCTTTCTCTCTCGCCGGCCTGGTCGTTCGCTCCGCTCCATGACTGAGTGATGATGTTGATATTTTGATGATCAATTCATGTGTGGTTGAGCTGGGCGGCCGCGACGTGTCTGGACACGTCTCTCACAGATTCCTTCTAAAGACGCTCCAATCGCTTCCAGAGCGAGGAGAAAAAGAGAGAAAGAAGTTGGTGTCGCTTGGTGGATTTCACGGAGGTCCGTGCCAAGACTACAGGCAGAGTCTTGTCAATTAATAATAAAAAAAAGAAACCGAAAGAGAGGAGAAGGCTCGGGTGGGGGTGCCCGGGGTGACTGGAGGAGAGGGAGCAGAGATAGAGAGATGTATCAAAAAGCTTTTTGTCCGAGCCCACCTCGCACCAGCGCCACCTCCGCAAGGTTAGCCGCTAACACCACCAATTACTGGCTCGTTGTCGGGGAGGACGGCGCTTGGCAACTGTTGCCGCGGTTGCCGGGCCGCTGTGTAAACACTAAAAATCCCCATCATCCACCCTCCTCCTCCTCCTGCTGCTCCCTCCCTCCTCCTCTCCTCCCCAGTCCTCCCAGTGTCTCCCACCGAAGCGGAGGTGTGTAAACTGGATGCGTGGATGAGTATTTATACAGTCAGTCTCGGTCCCAGGTCGATCTCTCAATTCCACGGCGACTCCTAATTGAAGTCGCTCCAACTTGAGTTATTAATTAACACCCAGACCGCTCAGCAGGCTGTTACACACACACACACACACACACACACACACACACACACACACACACACACATTCGTATGCGGGAAGCACACAACATCAGCCTCTAGGAGTGATTCACCTTGCGAAATAAGTTTAGTTTTTCGGAGGGAAAGCGACGAGGGACATATGGTCCTCCCCTTAAGTACTGTGACAATCACAGACGCGTCTATAAACACGTTTCAGGGCGACACACCTGTTATCAGAAACCCCCCCCCCCCCCCCCCCCCCCCTCTTTCCCTCTACACACACACACACACACACACACACACACAGACTGCATCACTTGCCAAAACACCTTAAGACGAACCATCTATTTAAAGCGAGATGAAACTTTGGGAGGCTGAAATGAAAAAAACAAAAAAGGCCAAATAAGCTTTTTTTTCTTTTCTTCTTCCTCTCCCCGCTTCTGTGAACGTGCCGGCAAAAAGAAAAATAGACTTTAACTGCTACAAAACAACAGATGCAGCTACATTTTTCTCTCTCTCTCTCTCTCTGTGTTTGTCTCTGTCTCTCGCCCGGTCCAATATTAGGGATTGTTGGGACGTATAGCAACATGTTTCCGTTCACGCCGACGTTCTAAGAATAGGCGGCGGCGCATAAAGCAGAAAATTCACAAGGGTGTCAGTCAACAATTTAATAAATTGAAAATCCATTTATCTGAATACAGAGTTCTGCCCTTCACTCCGCTGCCTTTCCCTAACAGATGGTGTTGTGGGTGCTTATGTCCAATTTGATTTGAACCAAACCCTCAGCCAATTTTTACACTGGCATGAAATCTCAGCGAGCCAGATCCACACACTGGCAGTCAGAAATAGCAGCGGAGAGAGGGCGCGACATTGTGAAAGAACGATGAAGGGCAAAATCTGGAGCGACATTCGAGAAAGTCGCAGAAAAAACTTTCCTTGTTGTGTGTTTTTTTTTGTGTGTGCTTCTGCGCAGCTTGTTTTTTTCCCCTCCCTCTCTCTCTCTCTCTCTCTCTCTCTCTCTCTCTCTCTCTCTCTCTCTCCTCTCTCTCTCTCTCTCTCTCTTCCTCTCCTTTACATGTTGTTTTTGTGCCGAGCTGGAGAAATTAGCGATGCTATCTCGACGTCGTGTTTTTGAGGGAGTCGGAGAAACGCTCCTTTCACACACACACACACACACACACACACACACACACACACACAGCGTTTTCCCAATTGCCTCCGTGACCTCCATTATCATTAAATGCAGTTTGATAGCATCTCGACATTTGAATCCGCTCTGGACTAATTCGCCCGGACCACTGATAGCCGCTGCCACCGCACCTTATTAGGGACAAGCCATGGGACCCGTCGCAGATCCCATTTTCATTTTACTGCCTCGCACTTTACGGGCTAAAGAGACCGAGTGTCAACCGTGCCACTGATAACCACCAAATACTGCCGGCTAATTGCCTGGTTAACAAACACAGCCTCATGAGGGACTTTTGAATAGATAATAGAGGTCCGCGGAGCCACAATGCCTCACAGTGTATTTAAAGCTCGACGCGTACGCCGACGACACTCTCAAAAGACGTATTGTGTCCGGCCGCTGCTCCGCTCAGGCCTTCTATCTTCCCAGAGCGAAACTTTTTTTCTTTTTTTTTTAATATAAAAGTCAGAAAAGGTCTTGTTTTTCTGTGATCTGATGATAAGTCTGGAGACAGAAACCGAAGGGATTTGAAATCTACCAACTAAACCGTGAAAATCGCTTCAATTAGGCTTTCACACCTGTCTATATTGCGTGAATGTTGCAACCTGTACCTGTAGCATTGTCAGTTCCTATACAAGAACAATAATGGCCTTTCTATTCTATTTTATCCTTTTCTATTCTGACAGGTAATTCTCAAAACGTTTCTGTTACTTTTCCTTAATATTTTACGTCATCTAAGTCATTTAATAAAGGTGGGGCCATAGGGCACAATTGTAGCGTTATGACTTCGATGCATTATGGATAAACACCTGAGAGCCTATACGGTACAAATTGAAGTAAGTGGTCAAATTGTGATCATTCCCGATTCATTTTCTTTCAGGAATTTCATGACCGTGGAACCCAGATGTGTGAGTAAGCCAGAAATGCTCTGCAGATTCCTCCTCAAACTGCTTACATTCTGTCATTTATCCAGAGCGAAGGACATGAGAGAAAAGCTACATCACAAACGAGACCGCGTTCTTCAGACTACCAAGAGAGGAGGAGGAGGAGGAGGAGGAGGAGAAGGGGAGGAGGAGGAGAAGGAGAAGGAAGGGAGTTGGGTTCAGGCAGAGGAGATGCTTCTGGTGAGAGCTGGCGCTGCAGGGGCTGATGGCGGAGGAGCGAGGAGAGGGTTAAACAGCGGCTCTTCCTAATGCACGCACATCCATCCCTGTCAAAAGCATCCTCTTGAAGTAGGCCAAGGCATGTGCATGTGTGTGTGTGTGTGTGTGTGTGTGTGTGTGTGTGTGTGTGTGTCCTACACAGTGGCTCGGGCCGCTGTAATGGAAAAATGACACTTGCAATCTGTCTCGTGGCAATAACCCCTCTTCAGCGCTCTTGTCTCCACTCCACACACACACGCGCACACACACACATAGACAGGCCACGCACACGCACACACACACGCACACACACAGTCACTCTGCCGCTGCATCAGCCCCCGGGGCCGTCCTTGTCACTGCGCAGCTTTATTGCATCACTTTAACGTGACAACAAAAGAAGACATTGTGCGTCGGCCCGCTGCGTACAGGAGGGGAAGGGACCCACGCATCAACTACGCCAGGGACACACACACTCACACACACACACACACACACACACACACACACACACAGAGGGAGAGAGGGAGAGAGATGGAGGGGAGGGAGCGTTTTCTCTTCTGAGTCGTGACATTTTTCGTCTGCCTGTCAAAAGCAATGACAGAGAGACAGACAGACACTCCTGACACGCTAATGTTGCTTTGCATGTCGGGAGCCTGTTCAAACAAGGCCGAGCTGTGCCTTTAACCTCCCTCTCTCTCTCTCTCTCTCTCTCTCTCTCTCTCTCTCTCTGTGTGTGTGTGTGTGTGTGAGTCTGATGGGTAAAGACTGTTATTTCTGATGCTATCATAGTTTTGGCCCCGCGTCGGCCGTTTGATTGACAGTTGGCTGGGCTTGAGACGGAGAGCGTGGCGAGCCGGACGGCGGAGGCGGGACCCGCCTATTCCGGTTTACCGTGGACGCTGTTGACAAGCACAAACAGACGCACACGCACACGCACACGCGTCTCCCTCTGTCTGCGCGTCTGTTTGGAGTCTCCGTATCCGTCTCTCTTTTTTGTCTTCACTTCCCTCCTCCGACGTGCGAGTGTTTGTTCCATCTGTGAGTCGATCGGCCCCGAGACGGGAGTGAGTTTTTTAAGAATAGCCCCGCATGGCCCTCTGTTGTGTGTGTGTGAGCGCGCGTGTGTGTGTGTGTGTGTGTGTGTGTGTGTGTGTGTGTGCGCTACTCAAAGATAGGGCGACAGACATGTGAGAACCATTAGACCAATGGCAACAACAGTCCAAACAGTGCTGGAATGCTGCAATGTGTGTGTGTGTGTGTGTGTGTGCGTGTGTGTGTGCGTGTGTGTGTGCGACCTGTTGGAACCTTACGACTCACTGTGCTCCAATTACCCGCTCATGTCCGTCTTTCTCTCTTCTAATCTTTTCTCTCTCTCTCTCTCTCTCTCTCTCTCTCTCTCTCTCACCCACTCATCGCATTTAGGGGAAGAAAGTAAAGAAAAAGTAGATTTGTTTGATTGGTTGACGAGGTTTGCCTCGTCAATAGCGGCTGACGCTGCTGGTTAGGTCACATTTAGATCATTTAGCCATCTGTGGCCGCCGAGCAGCGAGACAAGACCTCCGGGACAAATTAGATGACAACCAAGGAATGTACAGTACGCGCGGCGCTAAGTCCGTCGGTTTTTTGTTGGTTTTTTTTTGCACTTTGCCAGCACGGACGTAGACATCGTTTGTTCCTGAGCAGGTTCGGGCCTCCTGCAGCTGTCGGAGCGCATGGAAAAAGAACTTTCTGTCCATTATGGGAAGTGCGCGACCAGATCAAACGCCTTGTTTCTCGCCGGCTTCCACGCCATTGACGACACAGCCGGGCCGTAGCAAACAAATGGCTTTCCAAAGTGCTGCTTCACGCTTTGTGCCCGCTCATTGCTCGGTCATATGATATCAAGATCGGACCGGCTTTAAGTGACTGGAGAGGAGCCAAGCTGCAGCCCGGAGCGGCCTCCATAGTCCCTCTCCGAGCCTCCGAAGCCTCCGGAGTCAGACTGTGATTGGCATATCGAGGGGAAGAAAAGCACAAATTAAAACGTTTATAGTCGGGCTGCAACTGACGGACGCTGATCGAATCAGGCTTTTTATATTCACATATTGTGTTTTCCTCTTCTTTGTTTTTTTGGGGTTATTATTAAATCAATCCCGTGTTAATTTGATCATTCATATCTCTATTAGGTCCAGTTAGCTGTGTCAATCCGCCCTGACGTATACTGGCCTTGCAGATCAACGAGAGATAGATCCGGGGATAAAAACTTGGGCCCCCCTCGCGTCAGTGCTTCTTTTTCTTCCCCGACATTCCTGTTGGTCTTTGACCTCCCTTCCCTCCCCCTCTCTTCCTCTCCACCTCCCTCCCTCCCTCCCTCCCCCCCTCCTCTCCATCTACTCGGTCCTAAAGACATCCACGACTCTTTTGAGCGGGCTAATTGTCTTAACAACGTCTGGCTCAGAAGAGACGGCAGACTGCGGCGGGGTGGGATAACCTTGGCCGTAACCTCATTAGTGTAATTGAACAAACCAACAGAAAATGGACGAGCAGGGCGTGATCCGCAGTTAACTGGGGCAAGATCCAGTCCGGTTAGAGCCCCTGATACCGGGGCGTTGTCGGGGTGGGGGGTGGTGGAGGAGGAGGAGGGGGGGGGGGCTTAGACAGAGGCCTCAATGTTAGGGAGAGTGCTTTTTTTTCTGGGTGTAAGAGCGTGTGTCAGACAAACCGACGTGACCCGA
This sequence comes from Karalla daura, assembly GCA_029224185.1. Lineage (NCBI taxonomy): Eukaryota > Metazoa > Chordata > Actinopteri > Chaetodontiformes > Leiognathidae > Karalla > Karalla daura. The sequence goes on along the minus strand of CM055209.1, from coordinate 4,466,415 downwards.
GAAACAAGTGTCCAGTGTCTAAACGTGGACGGCTCCTTGAACCAGTATCACAAGACCGTCTACTGTGACGCTTGTGAACAAATATTAGTGCATGAGTTAATTTGAGAGGGAGGGGGAGAGAGAGAGAGAGAGAGAGAGAGAGATGGAGAGAGTAACAGAGAGAGAGAGAGAGAGAGTTACGAATCTGCCAGAAGGAAGGAGAAGAAAACACGCATTGTGGAATGTTGTTTTCCACCGATGCTTTGTGTCTATTAATGTCCTGGTGTATAAAATGAAACCAGATAGCATCACTGCCACCCTGAAACCCACCACTCACCATCTGACACACACACACACACACGCACACACAGGAAGCCCATAAACTCCACCCACATCTGAAAAGGAGCCCTAAAATAGCCGCTGTTACACACCGCTTACACACCGCAGATCATTGATATTCATAGTTAATCATCGTTTTTTACTCACTAATTTCTACCGAGATGATGCTAAATTTAGGCTGACGGTCAGGAGGAGAAGGGAGGCGAGCGTGGTCCGGGCTAAAACAAACATGCAGAAACACATAAGGACGGAGGGAGGGAAAAGTCAAAGTCTAATGGTAAGACATAAGAAGAGGACTAAAACCTGTATATGTGTGTGTGTGTGTGTGTTCTGGCTCCGGACGAGGCAGGATGGAGGTTTTGGAGGCAGAGGGAGGAAGAAGTGAGTGAGTGAGTGCAGGAGGAAGGGAGGAGATGCAGAAATGCTGGGTTTTCCTGTCCTGCAGTCACAGAGCAGCTCGATGAAAGGCGGCTGCTTGTTGTCGCAGTGACGGGACATTTGGCAGGTGAGGCTGCGAGTGAATTTGCCGCTCGAGGAGCTCTTTATCCCCGTGACCCGCGCCATCGACCGCAGGTTCTCCAAAACACATCAGAGCCGCCGTAGTCGCCCGGTGTCAAAGGCAGAGAGCCGCTCTCCTACCATGTTCAACAAAATAGCTCATTTTTGTTGGAAAAATAATAACTCTTCTGATCCCCCCCCCTCCACCCCGACTGAAAACGTATTAAGAACAGGCTCCGCCATGAAGTTCAAGGACTCGGCAGAGTCGCTCTGAAAGAAAAAGGATCCGGAAAAATCAAAGCGAGAAAGGGAGTCTCCAGCTCTAAGGCACCATGTCCCCAGACCTTTTCAACATCCTCATCTTTCTGACCTGTTTAAATCTTTTCGGTCAAATGTGTGAAATCACAAATAACCTCATTCTTTACCTTCAGAGTCACGAAGGTAAAGAAGCTCTCACAGTATCATCCACGTCTCAGCTAGGTTACAAAGCTAGGAGGTAGAAACTATGGAATACTTCTTCAGTTTTATCTCAGGTTTTTGGGGATTTTGTTTTTGTCACTCACACCAATTGATGAGCCCTTCATTCTACGTACGTTCCCCGTCCACAACTCTCAGAGAAGCCGACATCGTTTCCTTCGGGCCCCATCGAAAAAAAACAGGCCGTCTGGGTGAGAGCGCATCACGACGGCCCTTTAATATCCTCTGACTGATGTTTTGGAGCGGCTGCACGAGCACACACCTGGGTTACAGACTCCACTGGCGTACAGCAGCTGATTTACTTTGTCGGCCTCACAATCAGCCAAGAGGCAGTGCTTTTCCGCGCGTGTGCGTATGTTTGGATGTTTTTGTGCTTGTGCATGCGTGTGTGTGTGTGTGTGTGTGTGTGTGTGTGTGAACTGACTGGCATCTGGCGGTGGCAGTTGTTTTAACAGCTGAGCTGACAGCATTAATCCGAACGCACCCAAATCAAAAGGAGACAACACCTGTTCACTGCTCCCGAGCCCAGTCGAAGAAGAGGAGGAGGAGGAGGAGGAGGAGGGAAGAATAGAGAGAGAGAGAGAGAGAGAGAGGGAGAGAAGTATGAATGGGAGCTGGGGAGTGAAAGAGATGGAGGAGCTGTGATTAGAAGCAGGTGGAGAGAGTGACGCAGACAAAGTGGGGAGAGGATGGAGAGCACGGGATGCAGGGGAGAAAAAGAGGAGAGAGAGAGAGGGAGAGAGAGGGAGACAAGGGAAGGATGAGGTAGGAGGGGAGGGGAGCGATGAGAGCGGGCACGCTGCCAGGCAACACACACACACACACACACACACACACACACACACACACACAGAGCGCTGTCTCTCCCCTGAGCGGAGCGGAAAGGGGCAGTGGGCCAAACCAGGAGGGAGGGGCGACAACAGAGGGAAGGGAAGAGGGAGGGAGGGGGGGATGGATGGATGAATGGAAGGATGAATGGAAGGAGGTATGGATGGAAGGAAGGATGGGTTGATGGAAGGAGGGATTGAGGGATGGATCTAGAGCTGCAACAACTAATCGATTAATCGACTAGTTATCGAGTGATAAAATATTGACAATTTTAAGAATCAAGAAAGAATGAGTGAGGATTGTTACAAGTTAAGTGAAAATCCTCTGATCTCAGCTTCTGCGGAGGGACAGTAGAGGAGAGGAGAGAGGAGAGAGGAGAGAGGAGAGAGGAGAGAGGAGAGAGGAGAGGAGAGGAGAGGAGAGGAGAGGAGAGGAGAGGAGAGGAGAGGAGAGGAGAGGAGAGGAGAGAGCGATCTATCTGGAAGAGCATCAGAGTGGCTGCTGGTCATGGCAGGGAGAGAATGCAGTAGGAGGGATGGGGGGAGGGGGGTGATGGAGGGGGAGGAGGGGGTGTGGTGCAGCACGGGCTGGCGGGGGGGGGGGGGGGGGGGGGGGGGGGGGGGGCTTGTCTCCCAACATCTGGCTCAAATAAGGTCCCGGCCGCAGCACGGGCCCGGGGTCGCGACCCCTGAGGCTGACAGCGGTTGATGTGTGGCCCCGCCCCCTTCCTCCCCTCCTCCCTCCAGCCTCAGTGGGCAGACAGGGGTTAATGAACGGGGCCCCCCGGCCGGTGGCTGGGGAGGGCTGACGGACGGGCCGGGAAATGCCACCGTGGCACCGATCGATCCGCCGAGCTACGGAGAAACGCTCCCTGATGATTCAGCCCTTCGAGATACACATCTCACAGCTCCACCACATCTGTTTCCATGTTCCTAACCACTGGAAGCACGTAGGGAGCAAATATCCACAGTCCAATGATGCCTCCCTTCCACCGGCTCAGTTTCAAGCACTTTTAGATGGCACACAAATCTATACTAAAATACCTCATAATCTGGCTGCTTGGACATAAAATACTTCAAAGTTCGACTCAAATCTTCGGAAAAAGCGAGCAGTTTTGAGGTGCCACCCCTGCAGCCTCCTCCACACACACACACACATCCTCACAACCACATCATAGAGTGGATTTAGAGTCCACAATGATTGTTTCTTTTGGTCTATGGGAGGAAACCGGAGGACGTCAGAGAGCCCACTCAGACAAAAAGGGAGAACCCCCCGTTCTCAGAGTATGTCATAATATTCAGAAGTTGTGCTTTTCCACAGAACTATTACCCCCTCGACACTGTGCTTGCATCAATTTAGGAGTGACTCAGTGGGCAGCAAAACTCAGCAGAACCCAGTGTGTGTGTGCGTGTGCGTGGTGTGTGTGTGTGTGTGTGCTCCACCTTGGAGCAGTTGGGGCGTTCTGTGGGTGGTAATGACGTAAAGTGTTGGCATGCATCGGGGGGGATCTACGTACGGTCAGGCTGCTGCAACATACTGTACGAACTGTACGACCATGTCTAATAGCATTTCACACAGACACACACACACACACACACACACACACACTCCAAAGCCAAGCCTGCATGTCGACACCCCTCTCTTACATGTCAGGGTCTTAATTCCTACACTGGTCGCCGCTGACACGGCTGACAGGGAGACTACAGCTCCATATACGATCCTGCGCGTGTGTGCGTGTGTGTGTGTGTGTGTGTGTGCAGGCGAGATGTGAAATTGTGCTAAGCAGATTGAGCTACTTTGTACACAAGCCTACATGGATTACACAGGGAGGGAAACTGGGGTGCAGTCCCTGTCACCCATCCAGTATGCAGCGAGTGGCGTTTACCGCCTTGACTGGCTGCCTGCTCACTTACTGTCTATACCAGAGGCACCAGAGGCAGCCAACCAGCCCCATCCCACAGATGAGCCCGGCTGGGTTTAGAGGCCATTACAGCCCACGGCCCAGTTGTGGAAGAGGAAGATCTGCAGGTCACCTATGCGTACGGACGAATGCATCACAATAGGCGAGGTCAATCTTCCTTGTTGAAGCGGGGGGGGGGGGGGGGGGGGGGGGGGGAACATTTGCTTAAATACATAAATGTGATACCTGTGCCGTGCCAGGGCCCACAGTTTATGGTGTTTGGCCAGGTTGATTTGCATTTTAAAGCGCCATTTCCCCGTATTGGTTTGGGAAACATTAACCGAGAATGCAAAAAGGATCCATAAACGTTAACACGTCGTGCTGGGAATAGTTTGTAAAATAGAGTAAATAAACTGAGAAACGCTTTGAGAGCTGCTCCGTACAGCTCACTAGTCTCTTACTGAGGACTCTTTTCTTTCTATGTCTAGAATCTAATTCTCCAGGAATCTTTGCAGAGACGTATTAGAAACCCCATAAAATAGAGCTTTTTTTCCCGACCGCTCTCATTGACCCCGCGATATTAAAACTGCGAGGAAAAGAAAAACTCTCTCGGCAGAGCCGCGACCTCCGTGTCATTACGAGTCGGGAATTCATCACTTTGCGGTGAAAACTTCCACCTGTTTTATTATGAATTTTTTTTTTTTCCCTTTTTCTTAAAGAGTCAAAGATAACTCAGAAATGGCAGAAAACGCAGCGCTCGCAGCAAAGCGATGGCTTTTTATATCCCGCCGTGGCGCCGAGTCAGGACGAGAAAAACGAGGGAAAAAAACGAGAGTTTCGTTCCAAAATGCGACATCCACCTACTCGCCGGGCTGGTATGTCGGTAAACTGCTCCATGGAAGATCGATGGAGTTGTCTCCAAACTGCTCCTCTCACAGAGCGAAGCCGTCTGACGGCCGCAGCCACTCGCTCTGGCCTTTTGAGAACTGGTTGAAGTTCTCCAGCGATTCCTTTGTGTGTGTGTGTGTGTGTGTGTGTGTGTGTGTGTGTGTGTGTGTGTGTGTGTGTAGGCTGAGTGCCTCGCGCGCCGAAAAGTTTTTTTTCGGGGAGATTTCTCAGCCGCGTTTCATATCCTTTTGATAGCGTAATTGGGGCAACAAACGAAAAAGTCGGCGCACTTTACACCAAACCCATTCATCTCGCAGCCATTTCGCCGCATAAAAACATTCCTCTGTCTCTCCATGGGAATGGGGGAAGAAAAGAGCCCAGAAAGGAAAATGAGAGGAGAAAAAAAAAAAAGAAAAAGGAGCGAGAGAAACAAAAAAACAACGGGGGCGTCGCGAAGTGAGAGTGGAGAGAGTTTATGAGAAAAGCTTGAACAGATAAATCATGGATTCGGGCTGATTCGGTCACGGGACGTGGAGCTGAATGGGAGCGAATGGTGCACGTCAAAAAAACAAAAACAAAAGTTGAAAAAAAAAAAGAAAAAAAAAAAAGAAAAAGAAGAAGCCGGAGCTGTCAGACAAACACCCTGACGCACACCCAAACATGCTGGTATGATGTGGGTGCCACACAGGGGGACTGTGCAAAAGACGCTACCTGCCTCATGATGCACACACACACACACACACACACACACACACACACACACACACACACACACACACACACACTGTAGGACGGTCAGATTGTGTGCGGTTCACAATAGCTGCGCTATGGAAGCCCGGGCTGATTCATGAACCTCGGGCCTTTGTCCTTAACTTAATGCCACGCCGGGAGGCCAATAACACACACACACCACACACACACACACACACACACACACACACACACACACACACACACCATCAGGAAAACCGCAAGACCCTCTCTCCTCTCTATAAGCCCCCTTTATGCTCATGTATTGGACAAAAGCTGGGGCACTGCTTTACCCCCCCCTCCCACCTACCCACCACACACCACACACACTCTCATGCACACGCACACACACACACACACACACTATTCATCTCCTTAATATCGCTCATCTGGGCTGCGAAGAATGGCAGAAAAGGAGTTTCATCCCCACCGATTGTCTCGTGCGAGGCTGGGGGAGCAGAGAAGCAGACGCACAAACAATTCAATAAGAAAAAGTGACTTGAATGCGCCTTTCATCGCGCCAACAATGGGGCCGGCCCCACAATAGGCCTCAGGTTCGCCCCCGTGACGTCGCCCGTTTCTCATGCCACCGAAAGACAGAGCAAAAAAGAAAAAAAAGGAGGAAAGAAAAAAGAAAAAAACGCAAAATTGACTCGATTTGAATCCGCATCCGTGATCGTCTTGACTCGTACGATCAAAGTTAAGAGATGTTGGGGGATAAACTCCAGCAGAAGATGCCGGAAGAAAAGAAAGAGAAGACGCGCACACACACACGCACACACACACACACACACACAGACAGGAAGTTCAAGGCGGAGCTGTCGACTGCTCTGCAGCCGCACACGGATCGCCGCGTGTTTAGCGTCCTTTAATTGGCGGCCGGGACACAGTCTTGTCTTTTTTTCTCTCCCTCTCCCCTTTCTCTCACTCGCCCGAACTTTCTCTTTCTGCTCGTGTAAAGAAAGAAAGAAAGAAAGGAAAAAAAAAACAATTCTCTCTTTCAACCTCCCCCCTTCGCTTGCCCCCCCCCTCCACCCCCTTTTTTCCCAGCCGGAGAAGAATGCGCGGCTGGGAGAGCCCGGCTGCACTTCACGTTAATTCATACAACTAACTAATTACCGACAAAAGGATGGAGATCACATAAAGACGGTCGCCCGCTCCCACGCTAAGGCTGCGGACCTGCTGCTGCATCTATATGTGTGTGTCTGTGTGTGTGCGTGTGCGTGTTTTGTACATACAGATGCTCACATACGTGTGCTGAAGGTCCAAGCCCTCCTCACGGCAGCAGGTCCATGTGGTTGACTTGCGAGGATTGTAAATGCCATTGTTGATGTTTAGATCTGTTTTTAGATTTGACCTTGCATGCTTCTGTGCATGTGTGTGTGTGTGTGCGTGTGTGTTACATTGTTACATACATCCAATGTAAGTTTGCATATCCCCAGGTCCGTGTGATGACTTGTGAGGGCAGAAAATGCCTAGAAAATTGTTGATGTTTGGAGTATGTAAGTGTATATGTGTGTGTGTGTGTGTGTGTGTATGTGTGTGTGTGTGTGTGTGTGTGTGTATGTGTGTTACATACATGTGCTTCTATGTGTATACTGAGTACTGAAAGTCCACAAACTCCCATCTGATGACTTGGAAGGATTGAAAATGTTGATATGTATGTATATATATATGTATATATATATATATATACAGTATATATGTGTGTGTGTGTGTGTGTGTGTGTTTGACATACCCCCCCCCCCCCTCACACACACACACACAACCCTGACAGCCTCTTCCAGGATTAAGCAAACTACAGGAAGGGGGAGGGGGGGGGGCGGACTGATGGACGGATGAACGAGAGACTCCTTGGATCTCCACTCCTCCGACTCTTCCTCCTCCCCTGCCTTTCTCTCCCTCTCTGCCTCTCCTTGGCAGAACGTATCCGCCCTTCCCATTGTCGGCCATTGGAGTGTACGGAGGCGTGAGGGAGCTCCGGCCACTGTGTGCTTGTGCGGCACAATGGCCTCGCCTAAGTGCTGTCCTATAAAATGCCTCAGTGCTCTCTAAAAGCAAGCCCTGGATTCCCCTCCTCGCTTTGAAAGTAGATGAAGTAGTGTATGTGTGTGTCCCTGCATGTGTGTGTGTGTGTGTGTGTGTGTGTGACATCTGTCATTGGGTTGGCATTTTCAGTATGGAAACCAGTGCCTCGGAGCAGAGAGTACGCTCAGCCATAAAAAACACCATTCTGCTTGACCTTGGGGTTGCCGGCGCGGTTGTAAACCTGGATGCCGTGCGCGGGAATGTGGATTGTGCGTGCATGAGCGCGTCTCTTGTTCCCAACACGCGTGCATATGTGTGTGTGCGTGTGTGTGTGTGTGTGTGTCCAGATCAAGGCCATAAAGCAGCGAGGCCGGCGGGTCAGAGGCCTGGAGCAGCGCCCCGGCTCGGTAAAACAAACCGTAATATCGTCTATTGTTGTTGTCCGTGTCACCGCCCGGCACAGACGGCTTTACAACGTTAACTTACGTGTTCGGTCGCGTTCATAAACAGCAACAGGGCGTTTGGGGAGAAATAGACGTTAACATTGGTCGTTTGGCACGAAACGTAAAGTCACGCGAGCATCCGCGTGAGTGGCAGGCGAGACAGCCAATCAGACTGAGTGTACGAGGCTGTCAGATCTGTGCAGCACCTAAAATGGGATTTTCAAGGCTTCCATACACCGGAGAACAAGGATAAATAATCAGTTCAACCGTTCTACGTCTGTGTTTAAGTGAGACCTGAGCTGAACGTTTTCTCTCTGAAAACGCACCGAGGACCGTGTGGAGCCCCGTCGATGGCTGCCATCGTTCAGGCCAAGTGCGACAGCTGAGGGTTTATTCCGCGTTTAGTCCCGTTTACAGTGCAGCTTAAGGACCGGGAGTAAGAAAAAAAAAAGGAGAGGAGAGGAGAAGAGAGGAGAGGAGAGGAGAGGAGGGGAAAGAACCATAAAAAGCCCCAGAGGCTGTGCAGCCCAGGCGACGGGTAGCTGCGGCTGGGTAGCAGAGGGTCAACAGACGGGTCCAGCCGCGGAGCTCAGCTGGCACTTAATGTGAGCCACTTACAGTCAGAGCCGCCGCGGAGCGAGGGAAGAGGAGAGGAGAGGAGAGGAGAGAGAGGAGAGAGGAGAGAGGAGAGAGGAGGAATGAGGCTGAGTGTCTGGTGAAAGTCCAGGGCAGTGAAGGCACCACTCCAGGGGCCGAGAGAAACATCTGTGCCCCATTTAGTGATGTTTCCCCTCCTTTTAATTCCCCTTCATCCTCCTTCCTTTCATTCTGCAGCCTCCCACTTATCTATCTATCTATCTATCTATCTATCTATCTATCTATCTATCTATCTATCTATCTATCTATCTATCTATCTATCTATCTATCTATCTATCTATCTATCTATCTATATCCATCCATGAGTGTTTTCCCTCTGCTGCACTAATAGATTATTACCGTGCTCCGCTCTGTGGCACAGGGGTCACCGGGGGTTAAATGGCAAGGCCAAGGGAACTGTCCAGGTGTGTGTGTGTGTGTGTGTGTGTGTGTGTGTGTGTGTGTGTGTGTGTGTGTGTGTGTGAGCAGCCGTCTCTCCTGGGCTTTACCACTGGCTCTCTCCTCTCGACCCCGCGCCTCCCGCGATGCTCTGCACTCTGCTCTCATTATTCCACATAATGACGCGCACACACACTCCAGCACGAGCCGGATCTCGCCCGCCCGGCCGCCCCTCTCTCTCTCTCTCCCCCCTTGAGTCACACACACACACACACAAACATATACACACAAGGCCAGTGTCATGTCACCCTTATCTCTGCTCTTCCTCCCTGTCACTCCTGGAGAATTCACTAAAGCGGGCAGCACATGCATGAACCCTGTGTGCATGCGTCTACGTGTGTGTGCGTGCGTGTGTGTGTGTGTGTGTGTGTGTGTGTGTGTGTGTGTGACACTGAGAGAATGTGTATCTCCAGGGTAGCAGGTGGCCGATGGAGTAAGACAGGAGATGAATGGAGAGAGCAGGAGAGCGGTGGAGCATGGTTGGGCCAGGCCATGGGGGACAACATGGCTAGTCATTTATTAGGAGGCCTAGACACACACACACACGCACACACACACACCTATACACACACAAACACATGCTAACATGTAAGCAGCCCAATGCAAAACCCCATACGTATACACATGCATGCCTGCCCAGGTCCTGTTACAGATACATATGCAAATACATGTACACAAGTATATGTGTTCCCAGTGGCTTACACAGCACACACACACACACACACACACACACACACACATACACACACACACACACGCTGACCTACTATCCACCAGTCTCCATTCATCTAGCCTAAGTAGAGCAATACTAGCCACACCAGACACCAAACTATATCTTTCAAACTTAAGCCCTATGTGTGTGTAAGTGTGCACGAACATATGTGTGTGTGTGTGTGTGTGTGAGAGGGATGCGTAGCTGAGGGCTCGCCTTCGTTAAGTCAGGCTGCTCACTGTTTCGAGATGTTTATCGTTTTCTGACCCATTTCATGTCTTTGGCCCCTTGTTCAACATCCCTCCTGGTGTTAATGTTCCTCCACTCTCACTTCGAATGTGTGTGTGTGTGTGTCATTGATCCAGCTGGAAGCAGTGTTGGAGTGTGTGTGTGTGTGTGTGTGTGTGTAACAGAGAGAGAGAGAGAAAGGGAGAGAGAGAGCGCAGTAATATTCCAGGCCTTTCATAATGATTAAAGCCTTCATTAAATTTTCATCCCAACCTGCTGTTTGCTGCTAATGGCCTTTGTGAGCCACACAGCCAAACAATAGATAGCCGGGCACAGAAAAAGGATTTCTATCTCGCGTTCAATACCCAGCCACCACCCCCCCCCTCCACCCCCCCACCACCTCTTTCTGCCCCCACCTCCACCACCACCACCACCACCACCACATCCACCGCCACCATTTGCCATCTCTCTCTCTCTCTCTCTCTCGCTTCATCTTTTCTCAGGGACCCTTTTCTTCATTTACTCTCTTTTCTTTCTTCCATTCTCTCTTGCTTGGCCTGTGTTCTATATGTGTGTGTGTGTGTGTGTGTGTGTGTGTGTGTGTGTGTGTGTGATGGGTCTGCAGGCGCTGGGGCCTTTTGTTAGCGCGTTTCATTTAAAGCGTAGGGGCAGATAATGCTCCGGGTAGGTTTGGACGCCGTGCCCGCTAATGGGCTCTGTGAAGACACTTCTTCACTCCTTTCTTCTTCCACTCCTTCTGTCTTCCCTTCTCTCTCTCTCTCTCTCTCTCTCTCTCTCTCTCTCACTCGTTTTTTTTTGCACTGGCTGACTCATAAAGATCCATTATTGTTGTTTTTTCCTGTGCAGCCGGTTCATGAGGTCTAAGCGAAGCGGCGAACAACCCAAAACACACCTCAATTACAGCTCGGCTCGACAAACAGACCCGCTTTTTTTTTTTTTCCCCTAACCTTTTTCCTCTCGCTCTCTCTTCCTTTCTTTCTTTCTTTTTTATTTTATATTTATTTATTTTATCCCCCCCCCCCCCGAAAAGAGGTGCCACAACAGGCCTCTCTATTGACTGGGATAAAAGCGAAGCAGACGGGCGAGAGCTGACCAGAAAACCATCGGGCCGCTTTTTGAGTAAAAAACAAAACAAAACAAAAAAGCTTCGCTGAAAAGCCTGGAAAATAAGGTTAGCTCATCGCAGCTTGAAGTGTTATGAAAGCCCGTCGAGGTGCAGAGCGCAAACACGTGTGTGCGCTCCAGAAACTATCTTTTAAAAAGGACCGATACACACACGGCTGCCCGTTCAACCCGTGGGCCCGGGGGGCGTCTGAACGGGCATCTCAGCGCTCTGCAGAGGAGGTGTAGGAGGAAAGGAGGTCTGACGCCTCCACTCTGCAGAGGAGGTGTAGGAGGAAAGGAGGTCTGACGCCTCCACTCTGCAGAGGAGGTGTAGGAGGAAAGGAGGTCTGACGCCTCCACTCTGCAGAGGAGGTGTAGGAGGAAAGGAGGTCTGACGCCTCCACTCTGCAGAGGAGGTGTAGGAGGAAAGGAGGTCTGACGGACCCGGCCTCGTCTCCACTCTGCAGAGGAGGTGTAGGAGGAAAGGAGGTCTGACGGACCCGGCCACGTCTCCACTCTGCAGAGCGTCTGAAACCGAAGTCACCTC